>JAJTIW010000022.1:600000-925868 GCA_021365295.1 Tricladium varicosporioides
AAGAAGTCCAACCTCACAGTACACATTCGAACGGCACACAATGGCGAACGCTTCATCTGTGGAACTTTCGATATGAGCGCAAATGATGACATTGCAGATTTCGATCCTGCAGATTCTTGTGGGAAGGACTTTGTATCTAAAGTCAACCTGGAAGATCACATCCGAGTTGCTCACCTTGGCCTTCCTAGTATTGTTAATGCCAACCGCAAAGACAAACCAGTACTGGCTGAGGAGATGGATGAAGGTGCCGAGTTTGTCCCTAATAAGAAAATCAATAAAAAGAAGAAACCCAAGCAATCGGTGGACAATGACTTGACTGGCGGTAGTTACTTTGAGGACCCACGACGTACCATTCCTTGCCAGGCTTTGGATTGTAAGGCTATGTTTATTAGGGAGTATGACCTGCAACTTCATATGGAAACTATGCATACGGTGCTAGATACTCCTTCTCCATCGAACTTTTATACCAGAAACATCAATTCGCCCATTCCTACTATTGAACCCCCACAAAATCCTTTCATAGAATCCGCAGACGCACAATTTTTGGGTCTCTTTACCACGGCTGAGCTCGACTGGGATCTGCAACAACAAGCAATCACTGGTGGACAATTTTGGATTGGAGCCGACAATGGTATGGGAGCTCAACCTCAAGATCGAAATACCTGGATGCAAGATGAAGCCGAGATGAGAGCATTAATTGGAGATGTTGACTATGGTCTTATTGACCCAAACTTGTTGCCATTTTAACCCCAGGCAGCATGACACGTCTGGGAAGTGCAAGAGCCTGTTAAAGGGATAAAAGAGATGGTAGATCCGATTCTGGACAAATAAATGAATCATGTCAACGTGTTATGGACTACAAAATCCGTGGAGAAAATGGGCGGAAAACGCACAAAATAGATACTGGTAGAGCTGCAAGTGCTGCATTAGCTCTGCTATAGAGTTGTATGACATACCTATCTCACAAAGGTAGAAGTAAATAGATCCTCCTTACACAAGATACCACTATACACTATTCCTATATGAGTTATTCTAACGAAACCAGAGCGTAGATTAGAAGATGTGTGAGTTTCATTGGTATTTTTAAAGGTAGATCAGGATGCTAAGCTCACATTACAAACAAGTTCCAGGGGTTTGAACTAATGCATCTCTTTATTGATACCTATCAAGACAAACAGCCTTGAAGCCAATATAATTCTAGTATTCAATCATCTCATATAGTACCTAACACTTTCTCTGCTTGAAATTTACAGTTCTCTTCTACTCCTACACCACTCTTAAAGTGGCGTCTATAAACACAATGCTCACTTCCCAACCGCTAATGATCCCAAAACAGCAACTCCACTATGCGTGCACAAAGTCCTCCCAAGGAATTCTTCCACCCAATGCAACCAACTCTCAACCCAACAAGGGCCGACGCAACCCAACCATATATGCAGGAATTATACACTGATAAATCCAGGCAATGGTAATCAAAGCGAGGGAAAAATCGATCATCCTCTCTGTACTATACAAACAAGAAAGAAATAGTGATAACGAAATCACAAACGCTACAATGAGTATGACTGAAGCGAACAATGCCCAGAGCACGACATGTCGTGTTTGACAATCCACCCCAACTTTCAGGATTTAAGAAAGGAAAACATAAATCGCGTACTTCAGCAAAAGCAATACAGCATGGGAAGAAGTAATGAGCTAAAAAATTTGCCTCATCAAACACAACCCATCAGCAGCTCGCCCTTTAACGACACTACTATCCAAATTCTTACTCAGACTCCCACCTTCAGCACCTATAAGTGGAGGATTCGGCAAGTCTCCTATCTGCCCAAAAAATAAAGGCGTCGCAGATCCACCAATGGATCCTTCGTCATCTTTGCTTGGTGATCTTGGGTGAGCATGATCGTCTTCGCTGGATGCAGGGGGGGAAGAGGGGACGGTGATGATTGGTGAGCGGATCTTTTTAGTAGATGGCTCTTGGAGAGAGATCGATGGGATCATGCTGTATGGTGTTGTTGGTAGAGGGAAATGGTGATCCGGCGTAGAGGGTGTAGAGATTACTGGGGTGGAGACTCGTCTGCTAAAGTTTGTGGAGAGAGTAGATCGCAGTTGAAGCTTTTCCACAGGAATGTTGATCTGGTTGGTTTGGACTTTGTAATTGGCTAGGCGAAGGCGAAGGCGAAGTATTCTTGCTTTCTAAAAATTGGTTAGCTGCAAAGCTGCTGCAGAGGGATGATAGACAAACTTCTCTGGCCGCTTCCCGTCTTGATGTTATAGTATAGTTGGCTGTTGTAAGCAAGGGAGTTTCATCTAGCTCGGTCAAGAGAGTTTGCTGAGTATCGTCTAGGGCTTCTTGGCTAGAGGCACTAGAGGGAGTGGGTGATATGGACGGCGAGGAATGATTTTGATAATCTACAGTATTCTCCTATATAATATTTAGACCTGGCCTTTCCGAAAGCACACTGGGGTAATAAAGTGACTTACTGAGGTGTCTTTTGTTCGTAAAGGTCCAATAGCAAAAATGCCATCAGCATTGCTCTTTTCTAGTTCCGATACTCTTTCGCTATATTTATCATGATCTTGCATAATGCTACTGCTTTTTGTTCGTTTTCCCACATGCCCGCCTTCTCGAAAGTCTGCAATCAAGTCGCAACGTCTCTTGCTACTGCCCATTTGACCTTGCTCTTGTAACTGTATTTCCTTCTCGAAGGATGTTCGTAAATATACCGCTTCTCCCACTCGGTTCGGTTTTGTAGGACTACCGCTTCGGCCCTTAGGTTGCGCGCAGAGACTTGAGGTAGTTGGCGTGTTGACATCGAGATCGCCTAGTACGCGACGCGTAGAAGTTGTTGAAGCCATCGTAGCAAATCAATTGACTTTTGACTCTGTGAAGAAATAGAGTCGCAATAGTCCTAATCAGTTCGAAATATGTTGAAAGGCAGGGCGCGTTGGAGTCTCCGATGCCTACGCGTGAGGGGTGTTGGTAGAAAATCGATTGTAGAGATTTTATGCTTCTGACTTTTTATGTGAAAGAGCAAGAACTAGGATGAAATAGTAAGATGGAAATATAGATTTTTTCTCAGCTGAATTAGGTATTTTCCCAATGCGTACCGAGCGACGTTTTATTGTATCTTATTGCTGAAAGGAAGGTCGAAGTTCGCGTTCAATGTATCGTTTGCCTCTCGGCCCGCTGTAGTACCTTGCATTCTGCCAGACCCATACCCGTAGGGCGGTGTACATTACCCCTGAAGCAATTCGCTGCTGCATAAGTTCAGATGAACATGTACTTTATAAAATTAAGCATAAATGTAAAAAGGCTAGCTAAGGGACATTTTCTGTGGCTTTTTGCGTAGTGCCACAGAATAATATGTGATACTTCAGCAAGAGCTTTGCATTCATACCATCGGTCTTGACACATTTACCTACCATCACGCGAGCAGAAATGGGGTGCCGGGGAGTTTCTTGTACCAACATAAACCAAAACGCAAGTCTCTATTGTGAAACTATTGATATTCTGGCTTCGTTATAAATAATGTCCATCTTGTGGAAATCATACAATTGGGACTAAAATCGTAATATACATAGGATATCGTGAGGACGCAACGCCGTCGCTAAGGTCTCCCTATTCCAGATACATCCCATGGCTCAAAATTAAAAGAAACATCGACCTTGCGACTCCAAACGCCGCAAATGCTTTTCCAATGGTATATATCTCCGCCCATCGTTATGCCAAAATCCCCGTCTTTTCCACCGTGAAATAACGCCCAAAATAAATAACAAGAATACCTAATCGGCGCTCATAGAGTAAAGAGAAGTATCAAAGTTAAATGGTTTATCAAAAGCTGCTTGGTCCAGCATGTCATCCCATTGAAAGTTGATAGCCGGTTGCTCCTCATCAAACATCGACATACCGATATCCTCCTCCTTTGGAATATCGAAATTACTTATATCAAATGATGTGCCGACCTCACTAGGCCCAAAAGGCATCCAATTGTCATCGAAGATGTCGAGCTGGACGTCAAGCGCAACACCTTCTGATATATCGCTATTAGGTTCTGACACACCATCTTTGCTAGATTCGGGTGTGTCATTCGGAGTAATTGAGCGGTAAACATTTATATCAGAAATAGCACCTCCAGCTCCGCTTTCGAAAGTTTTGAAAGCTTGGAAGAGGTCATGAGGATCGATAGTTGCATTGGCCCAGGGGTCGTCCGTTGAAATCTCTTGCTGGGGCTGACTCATCTGAGGTACAGTTGTGTTTCCTTGACCTAACGCGGGTTTTGTTGTCCCATCCTTTGCTGTCGCAGTCTTTGAGGGCGTCGCAGGCCTGGCCCCAGTTGCACTGCCTTGACGATTCATTGACACTTGGCGGTTCATTGGTGTAGCAACAGGAGTGCCTCCAGCCTTGATATTTGGCGTCTGGCCTTGCTTTGACCCACTAGTTGACATTTGAGGAGCCACTGGTCCGGGATTTTCAGCCGGTGGCTTGATCGACTGACCCTGCACATCCACACCCAGCAAGGACGCAAGGTTCTGCTGAGCAAATTGCAGAGGGTTATCAATAGTATGCTCTTCCTGCGTGTGAATCCTCAAGGCCTCCTCATTCTCAAATCCAATGTTATGTCGTTCGCATTCGGAATCATTGCAGAGCAGTCGCTTCGGTTGCGCTCTCATCTCAGCTGGATGCCGCTTGATTTCAGGAGAGACCGCCTTAGATACTTGTGGCGACGCGGTAGAACCCGGAGTACCTTGCCCACCAGGGGTGCTTACACCACCATGCTTTTGTTTCTTCTTGGGGGGAAGAATCAAGGAAGACTGAGTGAGTCGGTTCTGATTCGCGTAAGCGGGCACTCCGTCGGGTGGGGATTTAGCACTGCCAAATTGGAATGGAGCCTGTGGCGATGTAGGCGCCGGCGGGGCTTGAGAATTTCGGCTGTTAGATCTCTGGTGCATTTTGTCCAGCTGCTGCTGCTGCTCCTTCAAATTTGCTGCTGTAAGAACCCCTGGGGCTGCAGCAGATTGGGATGTCGAGGGCGCAGGAGGTTGATTCGAGTCAGACTTCTTCATTTTCGGGAACCTATCACTAAGGTCCTTAACCATACCATTGAGAATCACCCGGGCATGTTCTATTTCCTTGACAGTAATCGAAAAGGTTTCCTTTGGTTGAGTCAAATTGTTATCAACGAACTGCTTCTTTAAACGCGTATTCTGGAACTAGGTTAGCCTACAAAATGATAAGCTCAAAAATCGTCACTTACCAGTCGGAAAAATTCCCTTGCTCGATTTTCATCATGTGTAATCTGGTACCATCTAGGAATAGCCTTTGTCATATTTGTCAGAGGTTGCTTAATTTCTCTAAGCATCCTAGTCACTGTATCCTTCATTCCTTGGTCCATTGGGACATCATCCACAGGTTGGGTTTTTGAGGCCTCCTCTTGTGCAATGGATCTCAATTTTTCCAAGTCTGCCTTCGTTGCCTGGTCCATTGGCCCTCGCGCAACCTGCGCCATCCGAGCATTCATCTCATACTTCTTCCGTGCCTCTGGATCCAAATTCGCAACCTGTTGAGGGGTCAGAGTTGGGCGGCCTTGTGAGGATGGTTGCTTTTGCATTTGACCCGGCTGTCCTTGGCCCTTAAAGTCCTGGGCTTGCTGAGGCTGAGGTCGATTTTGAGGAGCATTTGGATTCGGAACCTCGATTGGATCATCACTACTAGCACGCTTCAGTTTATTGGGAGGCTGAGCTGGAGAGGAATTTGGCCCGGTGTTGCGCGCATTATTTGGTGTTGGTCGAGGTCGGTTGGCGTTTGCAGCGTTGTTACCCGAAACCCCAGGGCCGGGTCCAGGTGGTTGTTGTTTGGATTGAGGAACTTGTGGAGGAACCTGGTTCTGCATTCTGGCATTGGGATTTGGCTGTGGTTGGCCGGGACGTGGTTGCCCAGGCATTTGGTTCAGTTGAGTTGACATCTGGAGGTTCTGCATCAGTTGGTTCTGTTGCTGCTGTTGTTGCTGCTGCTGCTGCAGCTGTTCTCGCTGCTTTTGCATCATCATCTGTCTTACAAGAAAAGCACGGATCTGATCATCAGTGGCATTGGCCATTTTACCGCTTGGATGCTGCCGCGCCATTTGAATGTCTTGTAGCGTTGGTTGTCGTACTTGACCTGGACCAACCGGCATGCCACCAGGCATTTGCATACCATTCGGCCCCATCATTGGAGCAACTGGAGCATTACCAGCAGGAATCATAGGCATATTACCCGGTCCACCTTGCATACCAATTGGCATTCCCCCAGGTTGCTGGCTTGCTGGTTGACCCCCCCGTTGTCGTATAAGTTGCTGCCAGTGAAGTTTTTGAAGCCCTTTCAAGTGTTCGGATACTTCGGGCCCCAGACTAGGATTTTGTTGTGCCCATTGTTTCAGCTGTCCCCATTTCTTTATTTCTGGCGGCACGCCTCGAGGCATATTAGCGTGATTGTGCAGTGTTGGTGGGAAATCCATCATATCCATTTGCATTTGCATTTGCATACGTTGCTCTGGTGGTACGGCACCAGGATTCATATTCGCCTGCTGTTGCATAGAAGGATTTTGACGCAGTCGATTTATCTGCTGCTGGAGAAGAGCTTGTTGTTGTGGACTCATGGCCGACGCCATATTTTGAGCTTGCGCCTGTCCATTCATGCCAGGGTTTTGTGGATTAAATTGACCTGGTTGAGGTATTTGCTGCCCTGGGTGTAGTTGTCCACCACCCTGCATTGGCATGCCAGGACGCCCAGCTTGAGCTTGCATTACCATCTTATTCTGATTCCATTTCGCCATCATTTCATTCAACTTTTCTGCGGGTAATCCATTCATACTCCGAATCTGATCCTGATTCATCCCAGCGAACATAGCCGGGTTCAGACCGGTAACATTCATGCCATTCCCTTGTCCAAACTGCCTCTGGTTCCCTTGGGCGAATCGGGGATCCAACGGCTGGCCAAATTGGGGGCTGGGGTTCATTTGTGATGGCTCCGGATGGCCCATTTGAGAGGGTGTCCGCAGAGGTGCGTTGAGAGTCGGCAATGGGCTCTGCTGGGGAGGCATTGGGCCATTGCCCATCCCTCCTGGCTGGCCTGTCAGGCCCATTTGTGCTTTAGCTTGAGCATTCATCCGTGCTTGCGCCTGTGACTGTTGTGTAGCTTGTGCCCTTTGTTGTTGCATCTGTTGCGCGTTCAACATCACTTGCTGTTGTTGAGCACGATTATTGGGATTCGCCATTGCCCTCTGGTCATTCATACCCATCGGTAAACCCATCATCCCAGGTTGAGGTGTGGAATTCCTCTGAGCACCGCTAGCGGGGACTACTACCTGACCTGACTCTTGAGCAAGGACACCTTGTTGCTGCTGCATTTCCATATTCCCAGCAAACCCTCCAAAATCGGCATTTCCTCCCATCGAGGTCGGTGGTTGTGATGGCGCATTCATAGGACTTGGTTGCACCGACCTTTGCTGCTGCATAGGTGGTGCAGCATTTGGCATGTTCCCGGGTTGTTGGCCCATGGCAATTTGCTGCTGGGCTTGAGCTTGTGCCATGCGCTGTTGCCTGTCTGCCCTGAGCCGAGATAAAGCCTGGTTGCGGTAATATAATATAAGAGGATCTTGGCCTTGCACTTGGTATTGTTGTAATTGTTGTGGATTCATCCGCTGTCGAAGACTTGCACGAATCGCTGTCTTTTCTTCATTTGGTGCCTGGGCCATCAACCTAGTAGCTAATTCCATCAAAATGGCTTGATCTTGCTGGGTTAGAGGTGGCTGAGGCCCGCCTGGTTGATGGTTTGGTTGTTGAGGCTGTTGTGGCTGTTGCATCGGCATCTGAAATTGTTGTTGATTTTGTGCCATATTCGGTGGTAAATTGTCGTTACCCATTCCCATTCCCATTTGCTGAGGTTGCTGACCAGGTAAAGGAGAGGCTTGCATCTGGTGCTGGAGGTGTTGGAAGCCTTGTTGTGTAGGCTGCTGACCCATCGTCCTTGGTGGCTGCCCTTGCATCCCGTTCTGGTTCATCATCATCTGCTGTTGAACTTGTTGTTGCTGGGCCTGCGCTTGCGCCTGGGCCTGCTGCTGGATCGTTTGTTGGAGCCCTGCCTGGTTCTGGCTTCTTCTTTCTAATAATTGTTGGAGCTTGTCTTCAACTTGACGTTTATATGTAGGCTGTGTACGATCAGTAACGGATCTTTCTTAGAGGGTTGTCTAAATCCAAAACACCTACCTTGTCTGGGGATTTATCAAAGATTTCTTTTTCGAATTTTATCCCAATCTCGATCATTTTATTCAAGCCGGGAGAATTTGGTTGGTTTTGGCTTGCAAGACGAAGATTCCCGATACTATGAGAGCAAAATTAGCCCGACCATTAAACTTGGTCATGATGATTCCCCGACTTACATGTTGAAAATCAGACTTATCCGCTCTTGAATCAACACATTAGCCTGCCAGCCGGTGAGGGGCCCTGTCTGGTTAGTGACCGTCTGAAATATCACTTGTTGGATTTGTGTCGTAGCATTCTGTCCCCCTCCTTGAGGCGGTCGTTGCTGCTGGGGCCTCTGTTGTTGCTGTGGCATCATTTGCCCAGGACCCCCCATCTGAGGTTGGAAATTTGCTGCCATCCTGAGAACGGAAGTGGCAGCGCCACGCTCCTACCCTAAGGAGATCCGACTCGGATGTTGGTACAGGTCGACGACCCGACCGTCACCAGTAGTAAATGTTAGATTGTGCGAATGTTTCGTCTTCCTTGTGCCAAGGTCCTGAATGGATTAGGAACACCAACGGAAGATACAGCGGAAGTCGTACTCTCTTGCTGACAATAGGCGGCCAGCCGTGTAGTGGGCTGCAGGTTGCCTTGCGATGTTCTATTATATCCACATGGAGCTAGACCTTGTGTTGCGCGAGGGAGTAGTGACCAAGTCTTCGTTTGCGACGGAGCCTGAGCTGTTCGAATCGAGGGGGCACGTCGGTATTTGCGTCGTGGAAGGATGAGGCTGTAAGGTCGGGAGGAGCAGGGCGAGAGAGGTGGATTGGAGCGACTGCCGGCGCCTTGGATATCCAGAACATTCAGTGTTGAGGAGCGCGGGCGAAGAGATCGTGAAATCGCGGTGCAAGATGCTGCAGATGTGTGCAAATCGTGAAAGATGTGTCGAAAGGGTGATACGGATGGGTCTAGGACGGCGAGAGGAGTGTTGTCAAAGCGTTCGTAGTTGAAGTCTCAAACCATCTGCATCTGTCACACTAGTTTCCTGGAGGTTCGGCGAAAAGAGACGAACTCGACAACGGTCGCGCAAAGTTTGTAGTGCAGAGTCGGTCGCAATGCTGGTCGACAACGCTCGTCCCATACGGATCTAACGTCCTCGAGGCAATGAGAGTGCGGTGCGGGAGTTGAGCGAGAGTGAAGTCTGCGAGGGTGCGATGTGGAGGAGAGATGATATCCAGCACTCCAGCGAGGAGAGGCGACGGACAGGGCGGCAGCGGCAGCGCCAACACCTGACAGGGGGCGCCCAGGACCAGGTTACTTTTAGTGGGATGCATCCTGCCCTCAAGGCGGTTTTTACTGGCTGCTGCTCATAGGCTGTGTATGAGCACAGAAATGGGTTTCTATTTTCCCTCTGGCCATCAAGCCAGCATACAGGTACTCCAGTCTGGAGAGTAGGAGAACGCGTATGCGCACTTGGGCAGGTTCACATCATGGGTTTACAAGAGGAATCCGGCTGTTCACAGGGTGAAGAGATATCTACATGGAGAGGGGGGTGTTGAGTGATCTTGTCGGTGTGGCTCTTCTGGTCGCTGGTGCTGAAAAGGCGTTCAGCTTGTGTCAGACAAATGTCGAAACCCTTCAACGGGACTCGACAAGAAAAATGAGGCACACCTTCAGCCCAGCGGTCCAGTCACCGGGCGAGGAATGCTCTTGTGCCAGCAAAAATGGCCGAATCTGCTGAACACCGCGGCCTTGCAACAGCCTGATGATCAAGGTTGATCAGGTTAGGAGGCTGTGGCGATACCTCCGGCTCCTGGTAGTGGAAGTGGCATCTTGGGCAGACCTGTCATGGCCAGCAGTGCAGAGTGCAGAGTGCAGTCGCTGGCAGGCGCGGGATCTGAAGTCTGGAGATCTTCGTGGGAAGTGGGAAGCAGGCACACACAGGCGGCGTGAGAGGGCGAATGCTCCTGAACGAGTTTCGCATCCACTCAAGATGCTCCAGGAGCATCAGAACAACTATGCGCATGAGATTAGAACACACCAAACTCGACGAAACTGCATCTCATCCGGTTCGAATCCAAAATCGCCTCGAAGCGGTTGTCAAGTTCACGATGGTGTTGTGTACCTCTTCCTCTTCCTCCTCCTCAACCACCACCACCTCCTCCACGCCCTTCTCCCGGTCGTCGCAACTTTTGGCTCTGGGACTGGTGGGTGATCCGCAAGGGCTCTGGATGTCGGCGGCACCCCTCCCAGTGCCAGACCAGACAGCAAATCCCCTGCCGGCACGTCTAGCCCTGGATGAATATGATCGTCAAGCGGCCTTAGCACCAATCAATGACTCCACTGAAGGGACTGCCAACGTAAGCTACCAATTCAGTACCAAACATGCTTCGCTCTGCCCGTCGTCTCCTCTGCTGGATGACATGAAGCTACAAATATATCAATTTTCAAACAGCCAAAATTGGTCCAGGATTGTGGATGTTTGTGGATATTCTCGATCTGCTGTTTCGCGGGATGTGGCCAACGCCACTACCAAACACATCCTTTGGCACGGAACATGAGAGTTTTCGCTTGCTGGCCTGTGAAGTGAAGTGGCTGGAGTGGTTCCAATCATTCAACGGACCACCAGCGGGAGCGCAAGGCTGGCACCTCCAAAGTAAGGTACCGAGCCTACGACAGTCAAAGAACAGTGCTCATGTCCAGTATGTTTACGTCAAGACATCTTATTACAAGGGAAGCATCCGGTGTTCAAGGTCATCCAGACTCTTGAATGCTTGAGTATCAACATCCACTCGGCCAGCGCTGACTTTCGCGACCGCTCTTTCTCTAACAATTAAAAGGGTGTTGAGAATTGTCGCACAAAGTCTCCCCAATGAAGCAAGGTCGAGGCAAGGACAGCGAAGAACCATGCATCTAACCTTGAAGCCGCCAAGGGGTCCATGTTCACCTCGAAGGCTCCTTGTTCAACCACGTGACCAGGTATGTGGTGCTTTTGAGCTGCTGACCTGTTCTACCACAAATTAACTCTGATCAATCGTAACCGTCAGAGCACTTGCTCCTGGGAGCTCGAACTTTCGAGCTCTTGAATCTGGTTTGAAGTCTTTCGCGCGCTTTCCCAGATATTCCTGGTGGGCGGGCGGTAAGGAAAAACGTCAGACTGGCCCTGAGACGCCAAGCCTGCTTAAGCGGGTGGGCAAGGGAAAGAGTTTTGATCTTCCATCACAGCTTTGCGTCCACGACACACCTCAACTCGGAATTGCTTCTACTTTCGTAGCTACTACGACAGCAAAACCCCTTTCCCAAACCCATCAGGAGTCTGATGGACACCATCTACGCAAAAACTTCACACCCGTTCCGATGGAGATCAGTTCGCAATTTCGCCATTTTGGCATCCTCGCATGAAGACCAGGGAATTAATTTCCCCGGATTTTCAATATCGCCACTACTGTGCCCACCCGACAGCTGAGGATCAGAGATCGATCGACGACTCCGGACGGTTGAAGAACGAGCCGCGCCGCTTCTACACAAATACCTCACCAGCTTCTGCAAGAAAGCTCGAGTACTTTTCTCCGTTGTCTCATAATCGAACCTTCATTTTAAAAGGATGGAGAAATCTGCAGTGCAGGGCACCGCCTATTGCTTCCAAGATGAGGAAACAATTTCACATTTTGTCTCCTTAGTTATTTTGTCCATCCAGGTGCGAGCGCGCTTCGATGGATCGAAAAGCACAATTTTGAGCAGTAGTTCGTCTTCATTGAAAATTTTGTGGCAAAGCAGCTACAGCGGATTTGCGGTGAGCAAAATAAGGCACAACTTGTCAAAATATCTCTCCGTCGAAAATATAGGCTTGCATCTATCGTGGTTTACCATTAAGGGCGCAATTGTTCTTCCATCAGTTAATCTTTAAAATGTATCCATACGTTGATTCTTTGTCGATTGAGCCTTACTGAGAGATCTGGGCCTGTTAAGTCAAAAGTAAAGTTCTTTAGAGTGAAAGGATGTAAATTATCATTGGGTTCCTCCGCTGCAAAGGTTGAACCGCTGGTGACGTGACTTGGACCATCAAAAAGCATCAAATTACCTTATGTTCGCGAATACTTTCTTCCCAAACTTCATTGTTGGATATTTGATTCTGTACTATCTGAAATTATTCCTACTGACTGTGCGTGATCCAACTATTTCGCATAGCTTTCGAAGTCAGGTCTGAAAAGCAAGTAAGGTCTCATTTGTTGTTGTCTACTACTTATATATACATTGCTATTTCCCTTCAATCTCAAAATTCTTTTCTACAATTTTCAAACTATAATATGAGTCTCTCCTATCTCCTTGGTATCACCACAGTGACAATAGCTAGGTAAATTTTTATAGTTGTGTGTTCCACAAGCCCCACAAAATCACGAATAATACCACTACTTCCGTTTAGAGTAAGATCACCATTTCTCTACAGATTGTTTTTACCTTCCTAAAATGTGATTTCCAAGTTAGTACAACCATACCTCTTTCGCTAAGGCACAAAGGTGTTCTTATCACCGAATATCCTCGAAAGTGGGGGGGAGACCTGTTCAGTTGCACATTCTCCACAAATGATAAAGCCATCAAGCCATGGCATCAAACGTTTGCATACATGTAACGCTACATTCTCAAACCTGGAATTTCTCAGTACCTATGAAATCGTAGGGGTAAAGGGCAAGACCCTTCGAAAACGCTCAATATTTGGGTCGATAAGGAATTCTTCAACTCCGAGAGAACCTTGATATCAAATTTTCGGCGTTCCGGTAGAGTTTGACGAGCTCCTAGGCAGTAAGTTACTGTGCAAGTTACCCATGCTAGAGGCCCCCTAAAAATATTGCTACACAAATAAGCTCATGGTTCGTGAAATCTCAACTACAGTGGTAGAGATTTTGCACTGCAATAAGACTTTGATATCTCGAATATGTATTCACACTAGTTTTCATTCTCACGCCTGCTGAGACTTTTACTTACTGTAGTCTCTGTTTGTAGTTCGTTCCTCCGTGCATTTATTAGGCAAGTCTCTGATGGGTTCCTTTTTATCGTACGATAGTAGTACTTGCATATGCTTGCTCGATGTTATCCAACAGCAGGCCACTAATTGGTTAATTTCTTATAACTTGGTAACGTTGTTCGAAGATCGCCCTACTCTAGTCCCCCACGATAGAGAACGAGGTTTTCCCTACCGTTATCTTACAAAATTTAACATATTTTACTGGTAATTTACGACGACAATATTATTATACCAGCTGATCATAATTCTGCTTAGTGGTTTGGGATCTATCAGATTTCTCTATATGCCTTTTTGGGCCTTTAAAATCTGCAGATCGTTATGAACTACAAATAAATCTTCTTTTAATATTGACTTTCAAGCAGTAATATCACAAAGTCAAAGTTTTTCCCTTGCCTTGAGCCCCCCAAGCCAAATAAATACTCTCGTTAGCTTGAATAAGTTTTATCTTTGTACTTATAATTCCCCACCATGCGACTCCACTTCCAGCATTGGGTCATCCTATCACGAAGTACACTCGGCACTTATATTTCAAGGATCAATAAAACTGTTATAATTTCCTGGCTCAAGTCTTCCGCGAACGGTGATGCCTTGCGCTTATCTCGCCCGCCGCGGCGACCTGACTGCTGTAATACCCTTGATCTCGACTACGTTATGATGTGGTTCCCTTTGGAAGCTTCTGGTACTAGGCGGTGCTTGAGCGATTAATGCTAACAGTCTTATATTTCGACTGTTCTTCTTACGAATTCTTCAACCTTCTCCGTTATTTTTGAAGCGCTCCGAAGGTGAATTTAAATTGGTCATCGCTTATGAGCAAAATCCCATCATTATGGCCAGCGACACAATAGCACCTGTCCTTCCCCAAGGAGCGGGGTATGGGGTTGTTGTCGGCATTGGGGTAACCTTACCACCACCTTGATAGAGATAAATCAAAGCATTCCTGACATATAATAGTTTTTCTTTGCTTTTCTCATGGCTGGGATATCGTATATCCAGGTATAATTAGTCCCGTAAACAAATTGTGGAATTGAAATATTGACAGGCAAACAGAACCGATATACCAGGTATTCCACAAAAGGAAGTGAAGAGTTCAACACGGCAAGTAGGAGTGTGAAATCGGGGCTAATTGCTTCTGGGATTGTCTCAGCTTGGACCTGGGCGGCAACTTTACTGCAGAGTTCTACTGTTGCTTATACATATGGCATTTCTGGACCGTTCTGGGTGAGCCACATTCATGTATCATTTTCAATATATACTAACGATTATGTAGTGTACGTGAAAACTATCCGACCCTTAAACCTTCAACACTAACATTTTGCCCCTCTTAGATGCCGCCGGGGCCACAGTCCAAATTTTCATGTTTGCAGTCCTAGCTTGCAAAGTCAAGCAGAATGCGCCCAGGTGCCATACTTTTCTTGAGATTATCCACTGTCGTTATGGAACAGCAACACATATCATCTTCATTTTCTTCGCTTTACTCACCAATATTCTGGTAGCATCACAGTTACTACTGGGAGGAAGTGCTGTTGTCACAGCCCTGACTGGGATGAATGTTTATGCTGCAATTTTCTTGATTCCGCTAGGAGTCTGTGTCTATGTCGTTTTGGGTGGGCTTCGCGCTACATTTCTTTGTGAGTTTCTCGCTTTTCAATGCATTGACTCTCCAACCAAAGTTCAAGGTCTGATTTGTAATAGGCGACTATACTCACACATTCATTGTCATGATCATCATTCTATACTTCATGTTCTCAGTCTACACATCAAATCACTTGATCGGCTCCCCGACTAATATGTTTAACCTCCTACTTGAAGCCTCCAAGCTTCGACCAGTAGAGGGAAACCAAGATGGTTCTTACCTAACTCTCAAATCCAATTTTGGTCTCATTTTCGGCGTCATCCAACTCTGCTCAGGGATGGGGACAGTCTTCCTCGACCAAGGATACTGGCAACGAGCAATCGCTAGCCGCCCCACAACCGCTGTTCGAGCCTACATCCTGGGTGGTATGGCCTGGTTTGCCATCCCTTTTGGCTTTGCCAGTACTCTCGGTCTTGCGGCAGTAGCACTGACAAACAATCCTGCATACCCCACGTACCCAAACAATATGACCTCGTCCCAAGTCTCCTCCGGGCTATCAGCACCCTTCGCAGCTGTAGCACTCCTCGGAAAACCAGGAGCTATCGCATTGCTGTTGACACTCTTCATGGCCGTGACATCATCCTCATCCTCAGAACTCATTGCTGTCTCGTCAATTTTAACATTCGATATCTACAAAATGTACCTCAAACCTTTCGCTACCCCAGAGCAGCTCATCCGAGTCTCTCATATCATGATCTGTGTATTCGGACTTATCATGGCTGCCTTCGCATGCCTATGGAATGTAATCGGCATTGATCTGGGTTGGCTATTCCTAACAATGGGTCTATTGATTGGAGGAGTTTTCCCAGCCGCGTTGACAGTAACGTGGAAGAAGCAGTCCAAATACGGCGCCATGGCTGGATGTGGATGCGGTATGGCAGCTGGATTGACCGCATGGCTTGTGTGCGCGAAGACGTACTATGGTGAACTTACCATTGCTACGACTGGAGCTTCTTACCCAACTTTAGCTGGGAACATGGCAGCTGTTCTTGGCGGACTGATCGTTTCAGTTGTGGTGAGCTACATCAAGCCAGATGACTTTGACTGGGAGATCACACGCGGCATCAACTCATCAGCCTCCATCGGAACCACCCCCGCCACTCAATCCGGAACCTCATCACCTCGCCAAACGACTCTCTCCTCTGACCCCGAGAAAAAACTCGCCACTTCCCCCTCCAACCCCTCTCCCCCCCTCTCTCACAACACCATCCCCTCTGCCCTACCTGCCCTCACCAAAGACCAAGCAATCCTTGAAGATCCCACCCTCCTGCGCTCATCCTTCAAATTTGCCTGCATCTCCGCCACGGTTCTCACCCTCCTCATGGACTTCATAATTCCTATCCCCATGTTTTTGTCTCATTATATTTTCAGTGTTGGGTTTTTTAAGGGATGGGTGGCAGTGAGTTTTATATGGGTTTTCTTTGCGTTGTTTACTTGTGCTATACTGCCGACCTGGGAAGCGAGAGGATTCTTTTTGGAGACCTGGGGTGCGGTTATGGGTGGGAGGAAGGGTGGCAGGAATGGTTAAGGGGGAGAAGAAAGTCAAGTGAGTAAGAGGGAGGGGGTTGAGATGTAAAGGATTGGTCCTTAAAGAACTTGAGTTTTATGTTTATGTTTAGAGATCATGAGCTATGAGTAGGTACACGTATACTTGAGGTCGAAGGTGTTTAAATGATAATAGACAGAGGGATTAAGAAGTATAGTGGTGTAGTAATGCATTGGCGGTGGTTGTCACTAACTAGTCTGGGTGTGAGGCAGCGTTATAGCCTTAGCAAAAGACCTTGGATAGAACCCCATTTGAATATGTCGTAAAGACCCAAAGGGCTTAAAAAATGTTTCACGATCAAAGCTATTGCCTAGTTAGTGTGAGTCACTCTTTGTATCCTATGAGCTAATGAGATATCGTCCCCACAGAATCAAAGCCACATCCGAAATACTACCATATGTACTTCATGGGTTCTAATAAGCAGAGTCACTGTACCAAACATCAAAATTCCGCGCTGGTGTACCGGTAACATTTCCGCCTCTCATATTCTGTAATACAGTGCGCGGGAGCACGGGGTTCGACTCCCCGGCGCGGAAAATTTTTGGTGCTGACTATTCTCCTTGATACCATTTTTTGGACAAACTCACAAAAGAAAAAGCTTTGCGCAAGATATTTTGAATTTTTTATTTCCTTGCAAAACCCAATTTTATGTATGATAGGCTCTAACCAAACTATATTGCTTGGATTTTACATGGTGGGATAATTGCAAAATTTTCAACTGCTGTACTTGTGGGTACCAAAGATTAAGCGTGGACTTTTGATGTTATCGATAAGGAGTCACACCCTTCCTGCACAATGGCTGGATGCACAAAGATGGATAGCGTTAGTGCCTCCCTTCTTGCTAAAGTCTTAAGAAGTTCATAAACCCGAGAATCGTTCGAGTTCGTAAGTCGGATTCGTAAAGTGGCACGAACGACTGTGTTCTCTTTATGCTTGTAGTTGAGAATGATACAAAGGAGATGGTTTATTGAGGAAATTATCTATCTAGCTAAAGTGCATATCTATAGTCATCAGTCGTACTAGCATGTCCCAGAAACTGGTGCTGTGGTATCTCCGCGCTGGAACCAAAAAGCCGCCAAAAAGCCAATAACCCAAAATCTAACCTATCTAAAGGGTATCCAATTCCAAATGAAATAATGTCCATGTAAATCATGTATCCAAGGTCCCAACCCGAATATCATCTAAATTCTTGCTAGTTAGATCTTTAGTTTGTGCAGAAGAAGCCGCAGGATCCAGTTCTTGCTACCAGCTTGCTCTTCAACTACACTCAGCTCGTGCTTTAGCTCATCATAAAGCCCGGTGAGCATATCTTTCGTGTATTTTAGACTCCCGGCTTCTTCTAAGCGCAGTAGAACAAGTTTCTTCATTTCACTACTCATATTGTTCGTATTTCTCCTTGCTTGGAAGATACTCAGGAGCTCGGTGCTGCCTTTCTGTTCCTGTTTTTGCAAAGCATGCATAAAAGGCAGCGTAAAAGTGCCTTGATCTAGATCGCCATAGTTTGCGGATTTGCCTATTGACTGGAAGGTAAACGTTACTTTGAGTTACGACGTAAGGTTAGGTAGTTGAGGGAGGGGCTACGAACAGTGCCAGTGATATCCTGGTAATCATCTTTTATCTGGTAGTACCGGCCAAGTATGTTCATCAAAGAATCGGTACTGAGAGAAGTATTGTTAGTGGCTTCGGCTTGCATCATTTTTGAGGCCATG
Source organism: Tricladium varicosporioides (assembly GCA_021365295.1). Lineage (NCBI taxonomy): Eukaryota > Fungi > Ascomycota > Leotiomycetes > Helotiales > Tricladiaceae > Tricladium > Tricladium varicosporioides. Next base: position 618,132 of record JAJTIW010000022.1, read on the forward strand.
CGAAAGAGCCCTCCCGTTTCTGTGAAGCGGTTAGGTAATGCCCGCTATACTGCTAAGGTGAAAGGAGGGATTTACTCTGCTCAATACGTTTGAAATACTCCGGCACAGAAGGCGGGTTGCAGTGGTAAGTTTCATGCAAGTCATGAGCTTGACCAATGTGAAGCTGCTTCAGCTCCTCTATTCACTATCAGCAAGACATTCGGGTAGAGTACGATATGGGGTTCTAAGCTTACCAATGAGAGCAAGGAAAGCCTTCGGGGAGAGTTTTGAAGCAGCTTCAAGTCCTTTGGTATACATGAAGGTAGATGTGTTAATTGTTTGAGCTTGGCCAAAGACAATGTGGGTTGATGGAAAACCTCGTCGCATTGGGGAGTTATCCTGAATATCATCAAGCCTAGTTGAGGAGGACTAGGATTAGCAAATGTGCACATTTCCTATAGCAATGAATGACCCTTACATCAAAGAAACGTTGTGCATTATCTCAACAACTCTTCGAATAATTGTAACAGCTCCATCTGGAACGTTGTACCACGTATTCAAGGCGTCGATTAACTGATCCCGAGCTCCTTTTGCTGGAAGCGAGGAAATATATTTGTATGGCTCGGTCGTCACCTAGAAAAATTCAATTTTATGTCAAACGTTCGGGCTTAGAACTTCTTACGGAATCTTCGTCAATGTCTCTATGCAGGTCCTCGTTGGTTTTGACTGGGTGGCTGCCTCCATGTTCGGATGGCGGTCCATTGATTCGAACTCTCTTTTCTCGTGGCGCATCGCTCTCCTCTTCCGGTTCTGACGTGTCAGGCGTCAAAAGCTTTCTCTTCGCCCCAACCTTATTTGAACCTCCTTTCACATTGAATTTGTTGCTCCCATTCGAAGTCTTATGTGCTGTTTGGGTTGTGTTATTTCCACTAGCTGTGGAGCTGTTTGCCTTTCGAGTGCGGACAGGTCTTGGCACATCTTTATGGTATCTCGGAGAAGTAAAACTCCATATCGCGTTACCACCTGTCGAAAGTTCAAGAAGTCTGAACCAACGACAATGCTCTGGACTAGGAGAATTCTTCTGGATGTAAAGGTCACGCTCATCACAATATCGTTGTTCATACTTAAGCGTTTCGTCCCATAGAAGTTTCTTTGCTTCTTCTGCATTCACGTTGTGTTTCTTCATAATTATCGAAACTGCATTCACTAACGAAGCTGCTTGTCCACTTTCGAAAGCTTCAATTTCCTTTTCCCAAGAGGCATAGTCGTGCCAGAGAATTTGAGCAAATAGAATCAGATCGGAGATGTATTTAACACTTTCTACTTCCGCTCGAGTAATTGTCGTATCGGAGACGAAGCGCATCATTACCAAAAATATGCTGGCACAAAGATCAGTCAAGTGTCACTGTTCTGTAGGATATACCACTTACTCTGCGCCAGCATCAACGATCCGGAAGTTCAAGTAGTCCTCAATTGTTGTATACTCTTTGTCCCGTTGTTCAGAGCTGACGCTGAATTGATTTTTCCATTGCTCAATAAGCCAAGTGCCAATTTCTTCGTCGGTGTCCAGAGCTTCAACAGCAAATCGTGCTTGGGTTGACTTCATTATGAGATTTCTGCGACTTTTCTTTTCATCTTGAGACTTCATTTCTAGTGAATCAATCAAGGCTTGATTACTTTCGTCAAACTGTTTGCCTGTCAGTTATATGTTGCTACTTCTGGCGGGTATTGTACCTTTTCAGAGGTTTCGGCACTATCGGCAAGATCTAGCATGTGCTATTAGAACTCGAGTCTTCTGAAAATAATACCAATACTTACCATCATGCATAAACGCAAATTCGATCATGTAGGAGCCAATATAAAGTCTCTCGGGTAGCGCTTCTGGAAACCAAATGGCCATTGCATTCCCAGAAACTTGGTCAACACACCCAACACCTCGAGTGATAGCTTCATTTCCTCCTGCCGCTACCATATCATCTCGCACCGCCCAGCAAGCATCATCAGCAACCGAGGCATAACGACTGATTCGTGGACGGAACCGAGTAGGACAATTCGCCTTATTCCATACTTCTGAAGGAAATTCACTTGAATGACGGTATTCCGTTAAGCCCGTCATAATGAGTACGCAGAAGTAAAGAGCAACAAGTCTCCTGGATTCTGGGCCGGCGGGGATAAACTATAGTTTTCCCAGAATTCCGGAGTGGAGATTTGACCCACCGCTCCTAGCACCAAATGTTGACTGGCGTGCCAAGTTCATAGTATCTGACTGATCCGCTCCTGTTTCCCTTCATGAATTCCGACAAACTGGTTGAGGTCTCCCAATAATGCGTCGCATATGAGTTTTAACATAATCTTGGACTCTTGTCCGGATGTTCCACTATTGATTCTCCGTCATCATGTAGGATTCAACCGACATATCCAATACAGACACACGGAACGATGGATTCGTTACCAGCAGTTATATGTGCCGGGATCTGGCTTGCATCGAGTGGAGTTCGGAGCAAATACGAACAAGGTTTAGGCATGGTTTGCGGGGCGTTTTGAGCCTTTGACAGTTAAAGGCAGGGTTCTGGAAGAACTTGATTTTCCAGCTTCTCGTAATCGTGAACCTGCTTCACGAGTCCAATTGGTACTTTCCTCTTTCCCACCATACCACCACTGCAGTAAATGCATGCAATATACCACCAGACGGTGTTCTCGGTACGGCACGCTCCTTATCTTCAGCGGGAGTTTGTGACTTACATCCGCTCGTGCTTAAGTCTAGGGAACCACACCTATAAAACCTCGACACGTGTGTGTTTTGCTGCAACACCCAGGCAGGTCCGGACCACAACGGCGGACTTGCTAACGAACTCAACGGTGGACGAAGGATTCATGCAAGAGCCGAGCGTGCCGCCGTTTTGGTATTTTGTGGCTCAGGGATACCGAAGAACGATAGGCTGCTGACCAGCCATTTCGGGAAACTTTGAGAAGAAAATATTCGGGACGAACATCGATCGATTCCGTGGTGCTGGGAGAGCATATCCTTGTCTACATTACTCTGCACCGGCAGCGCAAGCCTCGAACCATATTGTGGACAGCCGATTCCAATCAGGACAATAATAAGACCACATCGCGCATTAATACGCTATTGGATACCGACATACACTTCAACTCCTTTTTGGCAAGAATCTGACGCAATTACAAAAGTCCAATGGTTAATTGATTTATGGAAAGACCTCTGGACGAGAGAACTCTTATTGATACTTGTCAAAGTATCCCCGTTTCATGATGATTTTTACGGATGCTCTGGATATCTTCTGGCTCCCTTGGATTTTGGTAAATTTTAAATCCTAATTTTCACTGTGCCACTACCAGTCTCCCGTGACATTTATTAACTCAACGATAGTCTAGTATCTTGTTGATATATGTCAGCTACAATTTATGCTTTCATCCCCTGCGATCATTTCCAGGTCCTTGGTATTGCAGAATATCTCGGATATATTATTGTTACCAACTTGCACGAGGAAATCTCTATCTTGAAATAAGACGCCTCCATGATATCTATGGTGAAGTTGTAAGAATTGCCCCAAATGAGCTCTCATATAACGCTGCTGAAGCGTGGGTATCAATTTATGGTATGTTCTGTTCAGAGTATGAAACAACAACTAACCATGGACAGGTCGAAATATCCAAACCAATGAAGTATCTAAACCATCGGCTACGGGAACTTTGTTTCAAAAAGACCCCATTCTTTACGGTACTGTGCTTGAAGGCGCCGAAACCTTAGTAAGCAATTGGATTGTGATAAATGGCCAAGATAATAACCTTTTCAATAGATTGATGCTGAAGGGGGTGACTATACCCCACAGAGACGTGCCTTGGCTCATGCTTTCACTCGAAAATCGTTATTGACGAGAGAAACTACCATCAGCCATTACATCAACCGCGCAATTGAGCAGCTCAAAGTCCAGTTAAAGACTAGCAAAGTCCCAGTTGATATGGTGCCTCTATTTGGAAACACTTTGTTTGATCTCAGTTGTAAATTGACTGTTGATCGAGATCTGGGAGCAATCAATCCTCATGGCAAGATCCATCCATCTGTCGACATTTTAGATCAGGCTATGAAATGGATTTACATACCTGTGACGGCTCGGAGGTTCCCTTTGGTGTCGACAATTATGGATATTTGTCAAGGTTTTCTAGCCAAAGGCCTTCTGCATCTCGATGCTGTGGGACCTTTAGTGTCAACAAGACTAGAAAAAGGAGGAAGTGATACTGATTTCGGTAAGAAGGTTGTTTCTTCGAATATACAGAGGTATAAAATAACACAGAGGTAGTCTCGTATATGTCAAGACATTCAAAGAATGACGCAGCAAGTCAGACACAACTTCTCAATAACGCAACAATCTTCATAGCGGCTGGAACAGAGACTACATCTACCCTACTATGCGGTGCAATCTTTTATATCCTGTCCAATGCACCCATATATTCAAAACTCAAGCAAGAGGTCAGAGACGCTGCAAAGACTGTCTCCGACCTAAATCTGGAACTTGTTCACAGCATGACATATCTCAAAGCGGTCATAAATGAATGTTACCGAATCTATCCTCCAGTCCCTGGAACACTCACGCGTATTGTTCCTCGAGGAGGTGCGTATATTTGCGGCAGATATGTTCCGCAAAATGCTATTGTCGGTGTGAATCAGTGGGCAACTTATCATTCCACCACCAATTTCAAGCACCCTGATGATTTTCATCCCGAGAGATGGATGGACGAACTTGATAAAGAGTTTGCCGAGGATCGGAGAAATGCGCTGCAGCCTTTCAATTATGGCCCTAGGAAATGTATAGCAAATGAGTAAGCAGTCCTGTTTGTTCAAAAATGAAAACTTCATTAATCAAACTATCAGGTTGAGCTCGATGAACTCGAAACTTTTCCTTGCGAGACTTATCTGGGAGTTCGATATGGTACTTGATTCAACCTCTCTCAATTGGGCAGATCAAAAGGGTTATATGGGACCTTACAAGCCTGCCCTCATGGTTAAGTTCACACCACGCACTCCCAGGTGAACCCTAACCTCGGTGTTTGTGATTTCAAGATCTGAAAATACACAAAAAGATGGTTATCTAGATGAGTTATGATTATAGAATTACATATACCATAGAAGGTGCGTAATAAATGTATATATTCATCATTTTATGACGCTGGCTGCGGCTCTGTTGAAGATGGTAGTGATGGTTTTTGACCGTAAACCACCTTGATCTCGTAATAAGAATGGATTGTCCGATCTCTTGCTGCCGCTCGGAGTTGTGCCCTATTATGATTAGAATTGCATGTTAATGAACTGCATGCATAATGAATTAACTCACAGTAATACTTGCACTTCATTGGTGCTCCACTATTTCATCCAAATTAGTCTCTATTCTCTTCAAGCAATCAACAGCAGGAAAGCATGAGCAGCACTCACACCAAGGTACCTCGTCAGGACTCCCATAGCATACCCCTCAAGTCCCGTGTCAAACGACAGTAAAGCCCACTCGCCCAATTCTCTAAGTTGTGGATTAGCAGCCCACCCACCAAGCGGTATCTTGAATGTCTCTTCATGGATATTAATGAAGCCAGCGGCTTCGATATTAGCTTTCATAGTATCAGCGATCGTAAAAGACTGGCCACTTATTTCACCCGCACGATGATACATCTCACATATCTCGTTAAATTTTGCGAGCGGGCCACCGTCGACTACCGTCCCATCATCGGACTTCAACTCAACCGCTATCTCAAATTGTTCTATATATCCACCTGGCTTTATGTGGCTTTGATTATTAGCATTGTCTTTCAAAGGTTGATGTTCGGGGGAAAATAAACTCACGCAAGTGCTCTTGCGTAGAGTTTCGGCCAATCATCAATACTTCCGAACAGACTTCGAATATGAACATAGTCAAAATAGTCAGGCGGGTACACCCATTCGTCCGATGCATCGTCGACTTCGAACATGCAGTTGGGAGGCACAAGACTTGGTTGAATTGGGGAAAGATCCGTTCCAAGGACAGTCGTCTCGGGGAACTCATCGGCGAAGTCGATTGCCCATATGCCGGTTCCGGTTCCTAAGTCCAGTACTCTCTCAATGCCTTTAGATAGAGGCGCCAAAAAGAGCCGTCCTTCTAATGCAAGGAGATAGGTGTGATGACTATCAATTAGCACGTGCTTGAATTGTTTGTTGGAAAGAAATAGCTCACTTGATATCAAGGTTCTCATTCTGAGCATCGTCATTAGGCGCCCTAATCACATCACATCACACAATTAGTGCTACATTCTCGCAGTTGGCAGGAAAAGACCCCAATGATGTAGCAGGCGGGAAACTTACCAGTATTTCCCATCTCGATATGCATGATAACGACGCCCATTTTCAATCCGATACTGGCTTATCGAAGAGTCGATAGAGAAGGTATCCCCAGCACTGTCTCAGAATCAGTCTGTAGCTTATCGGAATAGTGGCAAATTCCCGTTTTATGTTGCAGTGGTGGGAGACTCACATTTGAAAACGGCCAGAGTCCGGGCGACTCGCGTTGCTCTGAGAAAATCCCCACTCGTAAGCACACTTCTTCCCCTCATCCCCTCATTTTCCTACTCCCTTCTAAACTACTCCAAACTTCAAGGAGGTTTGTACGCACCGGAGTTATTGTTTCTTCAATACCGACCATATTGCTGTATCTTCTGTTGCACTCACTCGTTGGCGTCCACGTATGGAATTCCAACGTTGCGGGACGTTTGAGTGGCACAGAATTGAAGTTTGGGATGTTGGGATTCCAGAGACACGCTCTCGGGTCGGAGCCTTTAAAATCTTCGGCCTGTCCGCCAGTCTGGGTATGGCTGGCTTGTGCAATAGTTATTTGTTGTCTGTATTCCCAAGGATTGTGATGCCGCAGACAGGGGAAAGAGGTCGGGATTATCCAAAAGGGGAAAGGTGTCAACCATATATCTCCTTATAGTCTCACCGCTTTATTTCTGCCGCAGAGTGAGTTTTGTTCAGGTAAGATTTGCGAAAATGTATTCGAATTTCACATCTGAATATCCCTAAGTCTTTGATGATCTTCATGCTGTTTCCACCTCATCAGATACCGAAGCACTTCAACCGAAATTCGAGATTATCAGAGGGAAAAAGAGAGGAGATCAGACGTCCGTGGATCCCGTGAACGGCTAAATCACCAGCATCTTTTATGCAGCTGCGTGCATACAACGTTGCTTATCGAATGGAAAGCGTGGCCGATTCTTGCCAAAGTCCTTGATCGGCGATCCTGGAGCCCGAAGAGCGACACCTTCCCAAGAACCGGGAGATATGAACTTTCCCCTCACCGAACCTTGTTTTGAGCCACGGGGAACTTTATTTAGCAGTTTGGGCCCAGCATGTTGAAAGCTATATCGTACTAACTCAAGCAGAATTTGTTTTGTACAGATGAACAATTGTTTCAAATATCCCCGAAAGCTCCATAATTCAGGGTGAGAATTTTCATTTGTGATCCACAATGGAGTCCTCGTCAGGGACATACGAGCGTCCTGCAACTATCAGCCTATCGAGACTATTTTGCTTTGGATTCTAGGATATGGGCTACAATAATCGACAGGCCGCAGAAGGATACGTCTTAAATGCTCTCCAATACTACTTGCAACTTAACCGACCTCAACCGACGTCCATACCTCCACACTATGGAAAATATGCTCTTTATAGATGGAATGCAATACATCTGCAAAAATCCTCGAAAGCTCTCTCGATTTGGTAATTGATTTGGGCAACGGAAGTATGAGGGTATGGGGGTACTCAAAGTTCAGGCTATAACTTGAGGCGGTCCCAATATTTAATAATAGCTACCTAACTAACCTGAGAATTTCGAAAAGACTTCATAATGACCCGGATCAAACTACACTATATAGTTCGCAAAAACCATATAATTACTTTGAGTACCCTGTTTGCTCTTGGCTGCTCCCAGACCACATTCCATGGAGGCACTCGCAAAAGGGGTTAAGCGAAGAATTTATCATTATATTTCTGGTGGAATATCAATACGGGTTCTGGAATATTGGCAAAGAAGACAATACCCATTCTCTATCCTGTTGAGCTTGTTGAGCTTGTGCTGTTTGTTCTTATTTCTCGTCCGATCCTGTTTCGGATACACTTGAGATACTGCTGAAGAAAGAGCAGATGTTACGCGTGATTCAAATTTGTAACATTTTCTTCTCCAGAGACTCTCGCTCGACGCGGATATAACTAATCAAAGTACTATAAATCTAATTGTATTTCAAAAATGATGACTGCTGTGGTTTGCACCGAAATGCCAACCACCCCAAATCATCCCAACAGTATGCGATGAATTCAATAATTCACTGAAGATTTTGAGAATCTTTTTCTCTATCTCACAAATCATGTGGCTGGTACTTAAACTTTCTCACTTCAAGCATTCAAGACTTCTCTATTTTCCGTGCAGCCGGAACAATTCATCGAATTTGTTCTCGTGTTTCATTAATGCCTTTTACATAGCAGGCCCAACATGTCAGATCCCTTCGTTGACCTCGAATTCTCACCGATCAAGGCCTCTCGTCCGCCTCCAAAGAGTGCGAGACGCCTGTATTTTATACCTGCTCTTCATCAAGATGATACAATACCAATGGTATCCCCAGCCGAAAGGAGGTGCTACTACGAGTCTTTCAGTAAGCTGCGACTAGAATTAGCGAAGAATTGAGAATTAACAAGATTATAGTATATGAGTGCGGACATTACAATAATACATCTACCCCACCTCAAATCCGACATTCTACGAACTGTCCCTTTCATCTGTTGCCAGTTACCACCTTAATGGAGGGGGAGACATCGATGGTGGCCACCACACCATCCACACCAGCCAAAAAGCTCTTCAAACCCGACCCAACCCTTCTTAAGAATGACTATACACAGCCGCTCATCTGCCCGACACTCAAAACATACCCACAAAATACCATCATCTCTGAATACTGCCCACTCTGCCGTGACGCCGATGTCAAGGACAATATTAATCCCAACACACTCCACAGTGAGAAAGGCAACACGTCCTCGAGTGATGAGTGCGAAGGAGAATGGGTTTTAGCTTTCCAACCGAGGGAGAATGAAGAGGATGTGGAGAAACATAGGTGGATTTTGCTACGATTGAACGATGACTTTGGAGAGGACTGGAGGGATATGGATCGGAATTTTGAGATTGTGGTTAGGTTTGGTCCGTACGCTAAGTATGGTCTTGAGGAGGAGTGGATTTTGTACCGCTAGGATTAGCGGTTTGGCGTTCATTTGGTATTTGCCTCCCGGCTGGCGTTGTTCTTGAGCTAAATAATATTTTCATTTTCCTGGGACATCTTGCAAGGCGTCTAGGTCCTCATCGGGTCTTGGAAATCGGTTTCTCGCCAAGTTGGCGAGTTCTAGGTGCCGTTGGCAGGTGGCTTGGGGTATTTACTTACTTGCTGTAGCTTCGCAGGTTCAGTAAGATACTCAAAACCCTTTCTAGTATTCTCAGGTCCCTTTTTGCAAGTCGTGTTTATGCAAACATATGTTTGACACCACTTATGACAACCAAGAAGTGTCACCTCGAATCTTTCTTAACAATCACACAACATGAAATTAACTAACGATTGCAAGAATTACACTGCACAACGCATCTGAAGTCATCTAAAGAACGCAATCAGAGTCACTCTTTTGATCTCGTATCAAATGAATCACAGCTCTCCGTGACTGGAAATCTACAAAATGGAACTCCACTCCCACTCTCCCCCAAGACTCTACCACCCAACACTAACTAAGATCTCTCAGAACTTCCATGTTTTGAAAGAACTCATTGTTGCAGACCTGCTCAACTCAACTCCATGCCACACAAATGTCATCATAACCCGTCTGGCAGGGGAAAGAAAAAGAAACAGACACTAATAGCAACAACACCTTTATTATCGACTACGAAACTATCCACGATGTCTAGACCACACACCCAAGACTTTAACACCCAATGCCACTTCACCATGCAGCTCTTCTCCTGTGGCCATAAAGCCTGGCTTAGGTACCCAAAAATCAACCACGTCCTCCCTTGCAAAGTACCCAAACCGGCACACAAGGTCCTCTGTAACAATATGATGAAAGGCCATCCCAAGGAAGAGTTCGTCAAAGGGCCATGTACAAAATGCCAGGCTCCTACAGCCATCCAGGAGGCATCCCAGGAAGAGAAGCCCAGCCTGCAGCTAGACACGAAGCTCAGAATGGTTGAAGCGGTGCGGAAACGAACGAGGGAGCTTCAGCGGGCAAGGGCTGGGGTCGCGGATGGTGAGATGGTTGTTCCTAGAGGAGAGCAACCCGGCGATGGGGAGGTTGCGAGGGAGGTTGTGGAGAATGTTAAGAGGGAAGATCCGGCTTTCTTTGGCGAGTGGGGGAATCCTTCTGAAGCCCCTCTTCCAAGCCAGGTCATCGCCGAGTCATCCTTCTCTATCAACCAAAACCTGCACCAGCAGCTCGAAGACAAAGAAATCACAGTCGTAGAAGAGCCCCTTACAGACAGTGACGAAGAATATGATCGTGCAGCCTGGGAAAACGAAAAGCAGCTCTGGATGTCCTTCCCTAGTATCGAGAACGGTAATGTTTTAGCTTCAAAGTTAGGCTTCTTGGGTAGATTATTCGGTCTTAGATCCGGAAACAGGAAAGTAGAAGAGAAGGCGAAGGAGGAGAAGGAGTGGAGGGAGGAGTGGGAGGAGGTTGAACCAGGGGATAAGGGTGATTGGGAGGTTGCAGAGAACGGTGGGCGGGAGAAGTGAGGCGCGGAAAGGGGGTTTTGGGTAGGTGCTGGAGTAGGAAATAAGCAGCAAGTCGTTGAGCTATCCAAACATGAGGATTTACTGGGCTATGGACTTAAAGTTTTAGAGGTAGAATGTAGCTCCATAACTCCGCGAATCAAAGTATCATCTGCACGGGAAAAGGTTTCTGCAGGTACCAAGTATCTGGTGTGAATCCCGTGCTCATAGCGTTAGCAAGAAGCAGTGAATGATACTTAGAGGCTATGTTTATCCAAATATTCTATAAACATAAAATGAGATAGGGAGAATTCTAACACTAGCAAGAGGAGAAGATGATGGCTGCTCCCCCATCCTCCTCCCACACCAAAGACTACCTATTGTTTATTGCAGCCTCTCCATAGAACGCCTGTGTGAAAGTTATTGATATTTCTTTAGGATATCCCTACCACACTACACTCTTTCCTGACCAAATATTTCGTTCCCACCTACCTCACTAGAACGCGTTTGGCAAGCTCACATTGGAACACTTCGAAGCTGACATCTCTGGTTTGGGGGGTAGTCTGTATTCCTTGATGAATACGCGAAATAGCCTAGAAAGGAGTGTTACATTAATTGTGGCATGCCGAGAGCAGGTCTTGAAAATGGACTCGGATGATCTCCACACTAGGATTTTAAAATTCTAAACCTAAAGAGGTGAGTTTTGGGATTGTAAGTAGGGCAGTAGAAGAAACTATAATGTTATTTAAGAAGTTCTTCGGTTTATGTGTTATTTCCTTGGTTTTCCATTTTCTTTAATAAGATTACAGCAACTCACCAAGATCTACTATTAATCCTCACCAACACCCAGCAACGGCTGATTTGATATGCCAGGAATAACAGAGGAGCTGTAGCCTGGGGATTTTTGCTCTACAGGAAGGAACGGAACAGATATAGCTTGGAAGAGCCCCGTGATATAAAACTTTAAATGAAAAGGAGCTGTATCATACTATGTTCTATATTTTATAGGGTTTACGGATATGTGAAGTACCCCAAATTCACCTAGGGTGAGAAGAGAGTCCGCTTGGTATTGAGTATTCATTGAACGCGATTTAGTTCGAATCGAGGAACTTTGGTAATTTTCGCACTTAGGATAACTAAATGTGGAGACCTGGAAAGAGTACCACTGACTGAGGATAAGAAATCACGACTGTATTACCGTGAGATGTGAGTGGAAGGTGAAATGATGAGCGGATTGAGACTTGGGGCATATCCTCTGCCACTATCGGCGTAGATTGTGTATGCTGCTGAGATATGAGAAGCTTCCTTAAAAGTTTGCGGCCTGACTTTCAGCTTCTACTACAACGAACCTCGATGTTCTCATTTAATAACCAACGCTGTCCCGGTTGTAGAACCCGGAAGAAGACGAGGAAGAGATGCTAGTAGAATGCTGTGGGTACATCACATGAGCACGAACATCAACGGTTTCATCTTATCCAATCGCGTGTGATGGTCTGCTAGAATAGGGCATACAAGCATCGGCATAGATCTATCCTTTTACCTCTATATACAAGACCTATCAAATCTCCTTGCCTCGAGCGCCCCGATCTCTGTCATCAACCCCAATATCCCTTTCTACCATTTCAATACCACTGAGACTTGGAAATCGCTTGCTGAAATCAGCAATGTAGTCTTCTTTTTCTTGGGACGTCATGTCCGGTCTAGCCTGAATTTGGCCTTGTCTACTCGAATAATTAGAGGGTTTTGGAGGTGATGAGGACATGTGCATCCCATCAGTACGTGGCCCTCCAGTACTGATACTGTTGAGATGCATTGGTTTCGGAGGGGCGTTCGGTCTTGGTCCACCAGTCTTTGATACTGTGGCTGGAGCTGTCATAGGTTGTTGTATTTGTTGGTTTAGATGGGAGGGACGAGTCTTGCCGTATGTCAATTCACTTTGTACGGGCGCCGTCCGAGGGTGGATAGGCCCAGCGTTCGGTCCTACGGGTTTCCGAGAGATGGCTGGTCGACCGTACGAGTTGATAGACTGTTGTTCGCTGAATTTTGGGGGAACAGAACTGCTTTCGGTAAATCGCCCATAACCTTCTGCGGTCCTCTTTGGGGGTGATTGCTGATTTTCATCAAGAAGTGTTTTGACTTTGTTTTGTATGCTGGCTGCGCGCGATACGCCCCCTATACTTTTTGGTGCCGTTGAAGGCCCTCGCTCCGCCAGTCGCTTGCGGTACTCGGCTGCGGCATTTGCCACTCGCTTTTCTTCCATGGAAAGTCGCCGTCTTTCAAGTTCGCGCCTTTGCTCTGGATTCAGATTGTCCGCATCTTCAAGCACGTTGCCATCATCACTCCGGCCATCTGTTGCTTCTGAGCCAGCAATTGGTGTTAAATCTCTTCTCTCGAGATCATGCAAAGGGCTTGGTGTTCGAGGACCTGGTTGTGGATTCGTGTTGCTCTCAAATCGCTTGAAAGCATCCCCAAATTTGCCGGCAAGGAGATTTTTCGTGCCGGATAAGGAGGGTAAGCTGGACCGTTTAGACTTGTTGTTCGAGCCGCTACTCCGTCTTCTATCCTTCTTCGTAGAATCATTATCTTCCATTGTGCGGAGAAAATCCACGTTTGACTCAATGTTGGTCTCCTCGTCTGAGTTTGGATCACCTATAGCCGTCTCATTGGATTTGGTGTATGAAGGTCTTTTGTCAGTGGATGATCTGCTACCTGATTCTTTTTCTCTTAAAAAATCCATATTAGATTCCAGATATGTGCTCGAAGGCCGAGGTCGAGAATTGCTAGATTTAGTCCTGGTGATCGGGTCCAGGGTATCGGTACTAGGTCTACCACCTTCAAGAGATGGGCGAGAAGAGGATGCATGTCTAGCATGTCGGCTGGGAATTGATGTGGCATGAAGAGATTGGTTTTCTTCAGCTCGTAAAAATTGTGTTTTTGAATTGTTTGCATCTTGGTTCCGAGGGAGACTCGCTGACCGATGATGATCTGTTGGAAAGCGATGGACTGGGGAAGGCGTATATTTGGATGGTTGTATATCTTGTGGCGGCGTTGGAATTGTCATTGTTCCTTGTGAAACGTACGAGCTATTCTGAGGCCGTGTTGGAGTTGGCTGATACACTACGTTTGTTGATGACGAAACAGATTGTAGTTCTGGATTGCTTGATATTATTTTTTGAGCTCGAGAAACCACGGTAGTTGGTGGTTTAGGCGTAGTGCCCGCAACTGGGGTTTTCTGAGCTGGTAGTGCAAATGCATCATCTGCCAATTTTTCTGTCACTCTCTGGCTAATATCTCGTGTATGTGTAGGTTTAGTAGGTGAGCCCGAGTCAAAATCAAACTTTCCACCATCATGTAGAAGAGAGAATTGATCCAAAGTTGGGAAGCGGCTGGATAATTCATCCACAGGCCCAGGAGCCGACTTCGCGTCTAAGGCAGCAAACGGGTCACTCGTTGTCCCTCTTAGCGGAGATGGGCTCGGTTTTGGAGCATGGTTTTGTGAACTTGCGGTAGGTCTTCCTCTCCTCATTGGTACAACATCAGGAATGACTTGCTGGGTAATTTGTGGCGGCGCGAAAACTGCCCCCACGACTGATGGTGGTGACACGACATGTGATTCTGGTGATGGGAGCTGCTGATTGCGCCTCGATTCGGACTGTGTCCTTCTGGCATAAATCTGCAACTATGAGCAAAGATTTTCGATATTCAGGTTTTTTACATACATCATCTATGGGCACTTCAATACCTTGCATCAAGCATGCCTCGCGTAACACCTGATAAATGTTTGGCCGAGACTTGGGATTCTCTTTCAACATAGAAGCTTTTAAAATCAGTAAGGAATCCCAATTTTTAGTAAGTCGCCTACCTATAAGTTTCTTTAACTTGTCCGAAAATGGTGGATAATTTGGAAATTTAAAGCTTGCGTTCAGAATTGCCAGCTGCCCCTGCGCCTCAAAAGGTGTCGTGTAATAGCACAGCTTATACAAGAGAACACCCAACGCCCAAATATCCGATTTCTCGTCTATCGGTTGTTTTCGATATACGTCTATCATCTCGGGACTCCTGTACTGAAGGGTCGTATGTTTCTGAACATCGTCCTCGATGAGTCTGCATTCAGCTGCTGTCGTTGCAGCGGGTCTCGGAGGGGCTGTTGAGCCAAAGTCGCACAGTTTAAACCTTTTTGAATGCCCAGTAGTTGTAATAAGAACATTCTCAACCTTCAAATCTCGATGGAGTAGCGGAGGCTTGAGATAGTGCATGCATGCGACTCCTTCCGCAACATCTGAGAATATTTTCAATATTTCAGGCTCTGTAAGTCGATTTTGTAACCGGGTATTCATGAAATCGATGAGGCCACCTCCATTACAGAATTCCATGAGCAAAAAGACCTCATAACCTCCCCCTTTCAGCTGCGACGCATGCGAATCGTAATATGTTACAATCGGCCGGTGCCCCTTCAACTTCTTCATGGTTTCCACCTCTGTTCGCATATTTGCCAAGTTCTCTTTGTCAGGGACGGCGACTCGTTTTAACACCGCGATATCGGTTCCATCAATAGGCTTCGGCATTTTGACGAGGTAGACGTGGGCGAACCCTCCTTCGGAGAAGTACTTCTGGATGACGACCTTATGGTTCCCCACTTGGATCTTCGTCCCTGGCGCAAAAGTTCCAGCTGGCGCCATAGGGTCTGCCATGGGGACTGGAGCCCCAAAGACTGGTCGGTGTGCCGTGGCGGGCATCTGGGAATTGTAGGAAGCCATGTTGCCAAGGCAATAGTGAGGAAAGGAAAGCGAAAGCTCGAGGATTTAAGGTCACCGCATTGGAGGGATAGAGATACGCGTGCGCGGTGCAACGTTGAACGGAGGTTGGAAATAATTAATTTATGAGCGTAGGAAGTTGTAAGGTTGAGGCAGTCGTTTTGGCATTGACGATGCAAGGTCGACGATGGCACCTGCCGGAGCAGCAAGTCAGAGAGGGCCGATGCGGCTAACTGTGTTAGGTTTAGCGGAGAGGACCGGGGTATTTCCTGGAAAGATTCTTGTAGCCTTGCTGAAGTGTCCTTTCTGTTGCACAATTTGTGAAGCATCGTACACGTTATGCGTGCAACGACTGGGAAATCAGCTACGTATAATATTTGTTGGCTTTAAAAATTCAGCTCATGGGGACTCCTTCACGTTATTGTGCGACTATTTTATCTATGACTCTGGAAGGCGTTGGCCTTGACATGTATCGACTCGAAAGCCCATGGTCTTGAAGACACCATGATTTGTTTTATGGACCTTGAAAATTGTCTCTAAGCATAATCCACCTTGCAAATGTCTCAAGGCTATTTCAAAAGAATCTTGTGGGGTTCATCAAGATATCAGGATCTACATTCGAAATGCTTAGTTCCTGTAGTGTTTTGATGGAAGCTAGGTTGGCTGTTTGAATATTATAGAGAGCATCCCCCAGGAACGGGGCTTACCATGGGAATCCCATGCTTAATCCCGGTTTTGATGGGGTTCTCACTCTTATTCATTGTGTCAATTTTTCTATCCTAGGAACACATAGCATAGATATGCCTCACGAAGCTCTCTAAACAGCGTTTATCCACACAGACCCGTGAGGCATCTAGTGTCTAGCAATCCCCTTTCTCTTCTTCCATATTAAAAGGAAGGGTGTATCCTATGGGAGGATCTCAGCTCAACATTTGGGCATGTTGTTCGCCATCTACGAAAGCCTCTTGAAATTTCCGAAGCCTGTGTGAAGGCTAGGTAGGCAGACTGCTAGAAACGCCGCCATTGGTTAGCCTCAAGAAGCCCCTTCCGACATGCCTGCGAGCTGTGTTTGTAACCTTCAATATTGTAGGAGCAACCTGGAGAGTATAAATATGACACTTACCACATTAAATAACCTCTCAGTGAATAGCATCTATTCTCCTGCTCTTTGAAAAGATTCTTGGTCTGCGATAATTGTGATGGGAGAAGTGGAAATGGTTCAAAGGGGGCATCGAAAATAAGGCAGCTACCACGACAGGGATCTTTCCTTAGCGCGGATTCAGTGATGGGTTCTCACCCATCAAGCGCATATAAGACCGGATCCTCCGTCGCGTTTTCTTCGCTGGGGAGCACAACGCCCTGGACATCCGCCTCCACACACAAGACCGCGCATCGCCTCAGGCCTTTCAAAGCACGCCTCGAACAACTATCGTGAACGACCTCAGCTATCATCGTCGGTATCACTTTCAACTTCGCATTACGGTGCATATAATTCGATAAAAAAGTGTCGCAGTGCGAAATCTCACCTTTAATCATCTAGACTGTATCTTCTCACCACCATCAGCGGGATATATGGCGCGTGCTCACCACCACTTTGTGCCCTTCAGATAATGTGTATGCAGAAGACGCGCAGCTGTAGTGATGGCTTCGAGGTATGCCCCTGGTCCGAGCTTTCGCGATTAGATCTTACTAACCCACGTGACCACAGACTTGACAGACTTGTGACGTGCGTATTTCATTTCTCTGAAACTCCCGCCCTCGTCTGAGACACTCTTGTCGTGGGGTGTCACCGACCTTCATGTGCTGATTGTACTATAGGTTACTGGAAACTGGCAGCACCCAGTTGATTCGGAATACTGCCGCTACCCAACTAGCGGATGTTCAGAAGGCTCATCCGGAAGAGCTATTCAACCTTCTTACCCGTGTTGTCCCTTATCTTCGCCACAAGACATGGGACACTCGGATAGCAGCCTCAAAGGCTTTAGGTGGTATTGTCGAAAATGCCGAAAAGTATGATCCTAATGCTGGGGATGGTTGGACAAAGGACGAGCCGAAAAAAGAAGAAAATGGTTTCTCGATTAAAAAGGAAGAGGCCATCGACGAAACTCCCCTTGCGGAAGGTCAGCTCAGTCTCCAGACCCTCGATCTTCCATCTATCCTCAGGTATGGGAAGGAGCTGTTACGGGGGGGCGGGAAGGAAGTCGATTACGCTCTTGCGCAGCTTGATCCTACTCAACGTCTCGCCCACCAGAAGAAGACGCTAGCTGGCCGACTCGGTCTACTCGGCGAGTATCTCGAGGATGACATGGATATTGATTTCGCTATTGTCAAGCCCAACGGAGCGGCAACACCACAACCTATGAATGGCACGAATGGCATGGAGGGCAAAAAAGCTGGGAAACCACCGGCCACCCCTGCTGATGAGGTTGGGCTTAGCGCGAGACAATTGAATCAGTTGAAGCGAAAGAGAAAGAGAGAAGCAATGAATGCTGGAAATAAGAATAGACTTGTTGATTTATCAATACGTCGTAGTAGTACGATGGGATCAAATGATGGCCTTGATACAGCAATGCCAGATGCGGCCGACGAAGTGACAGCAAATGGAGTGTCTGACTATTTCTCTTTGGAGAGAACCACCGAAGTTGATGAGGACTCAAAAGTGGTCTCCGAATTCAAGGGACCTGCACTGCCCATCAAATCCGAGTTGGAGACAGAAGAGGAGGTTGAAGGAGCAGAATGGCCTTATGAACGACTCTGCGAATTTCTAATGGTTGATTTGTTCGACCCGCAATGGGAGACCCGACATGGAGCTGCGATGGGCTTGCGAGAAATCGTTCGAGTACATGGCCGTGGTGCTGGTCGGGTGAAGAGCAAAAGTCGATCGGAAAACAATGTTCTTAACCAACGATGGCTCGACGATCTTGCCTGTCGATTGTGCTGTGTGTTCATGCTTGACCGATTTGGCGATTACGTTTCTGATACCGTGGTTGCCCCAATTAGGGAAACGGTTGGGCAGACCCTGGGGGCACTGCTGAGCCATCTCCCCGGAAGCAGTGTATACGCAGTTCACCGAATATTGTATCGGATGGTCATGCAGACTGACCTTGCACTCGACAAACCTGCCTGGGCCGTTTGCCATGGCGGCATGATAGGTCTGCGCTATCTTGTTGCCGTTCGGAATGATTTATTATTGAACGATAGTGATCTTATTGATGGGGTCATCGAAGCTGTTATGAAAGGCCTCGGTGACTGGGATGATGATGTTCGCTCCGTCAGCGCGGCAACCCTTATACCTATCGCAAAAGAATTCGTCAACTTGCGACCACAGGCTCTGGATGGTCTAATCAACATTGTTTGGGAATGCCTCTCCAATCTTGGTGATGACTTGAGCGCTAGCACAGGTCAAATCATGGACCTTCTGGCCAAACTATGTAGCTTCCCAGAAGTACTGGAGGCGATGAAGAAGAATGCTGCCAGGGATGCTGAGCAGTCATTTGCTCTCCTCGTACCGCGATTATACCCCTTTTTACGACACACAATTACCTCCGTCCGATCCGCTGTTTTGAGAGCACTCATGACATTCGTTAATATCGAAGGTGAAGGCACTCGAGATTGGTTGAATGGCAAAATACTACGGCTGATCTTCCAGAATATCCTTGTGGAACGAAATCAGGATACTTTGAATCTTTCGCTACAAGTTTGGAAAGCCTTGACAACTTACCTTGCACAGAGCCCAGAAGATCTAGCCGAACAGTTTTCCGTACATGTTGATCCTCTGATGCAGTTAACACTTCATCCTATAGGTGTTTCGCGACATCCACTACCCATGAACGCTACTCTCTTCCAAAAGCCTTCTGGTAGCACATACTCTATGCCTACTGGTATGGTCCCGATCAATACCCGTCCTGTATCACCTGGTTCATCGGAACCGCCTCCCAAAAAGCAACGACGGAAATCCACCAAGATTGTGGAGCCCACGCCGACAACCTCATCCCACGATGTTGATGGTCACATGATGCAGGGAGATGTTGATCTGGTTGGCATGGACATTCTAATCAGATCTCGTGTCTCAGCAGCTCGAGCGATGGGCCTGATCATGTCCCTTGTTCCTGCTAGCGCGCTGGAAGCTTATGATGCTAGCATCATTCCTGCTGTTACCTCGGCATATTCTTCAACGCAACTCACAGCTTCGTTGATAATCGACGAATACGCTAAGAACTGTACCTCCAAAGAACAGCCAAAACGCTTCGTTGACCTCCTTCTGAGAGTTATTGAGGCTGATAGACCTCTTCATTATAGAGACCTTGTCAGCTATACTCAATTGGTCCGCGCCCAATGTGCTCAACTTCTGAATACTTTCCGTGACACCGGCAAGGTCTCTCAAGGCCGGCTGCCAATACTCGCTGTGGTTGTTCAAGGCGAGCCGGAAGCTGGGCCAGATGCTTTTTCCATACAAACCGCAGATAAGGTCGTGAACGAGGACTTTGATAGACTGAAGAAAGCTCTTGCACCTGGACAACGCCTTATTGCAACTCAATCATTGACAGAGGCTCGTGGAAGCGTTGTTGAAGTTATTGAGAATGCAAAGTCGATTAAAGAACAACGCGATGTACGCATTAAAGCTGCCGCCGCGAGTGCATTGGTTGCTATGAAGGTGTCCCCAAAGAAACCAACTCATATCATTAAGGGTATGATGGACAGTGTTAAGAAAGAGGAAAATATCGAACTCCAGCAGCGCTCTTCATCCTCCATCGCGCGGCTTGTGGAACTATTCGCAGAGGGTGGTCGTGCCGGACCAGCACAGAAAGTTGTTGCTAATCTGGCCAAATTCAGTTGTATTGATACGTCAGAGACACCCGAATTTGCACCTAACGCTGTTTTTACGAGCAACATTTTATCCCTTCGAAAGGAGGAGGACCGGAGAGACCATCCAGATGCCGCCAAATTTGCACGAGAAGCAAAGGAAGCTCGGATTATCAGAAGGGGTGCTAAAGAGGCGCTGGAGCAATTATCAAATATCTTTGGCGCCAATCTTCTCGACAAAGTACCAACATTGAAGTCAATAATTGAGGATGCTCTTCGGCACGCGTTCTCTGGAGACTTACCGGGTGATTGCCGAGATCCGGAGCAGTCGACAGGCCAATCTGCTATTGATGGCATGTCCGTTCTGAGAGCCTTGACGCCCACGCTGCACAAAGACTTACACGCCTTTGTGATTCATTTACTACCACTAGTGATCAAGGCACTTCACTCTGAATTATCTGTCTTCCGGTATATGGCTGCAAAATGTCTTGCTACGGTGTGCTCTGTTATAACCGTGGAAGGTATGACTATGCTTGTAGAAAAGGTTCTACCATCAATCAGCAATCCTGTGGATCTAAATTTCCGACAAGGTGCAATCGAGTCAGTTTATCACCTTATACATGTTATGGGAGATGGCATTCTGCCTTATGTCATTTTCCTCATTGTGCCTGTTCTTGGTCGTATGAGCGATTCCGATAATGATGTTCGCTTGATCGCCACCACTACATTTGCTACTCTGGTCAAATTGGTACCTCTTGAAGCAGGTATCCCAGACCCCCCAGGTCTATCGGCTGAACTTCTCAAAGGCCGTGATCGCGAGCGAACATTCATTGCTCAGCTGTTGGACCCTCACAAAGTTGAGCCTTTCACAATACCAGTAGCGATTAAAGCCGAACTGCGTTCCTACCAACAGGAAGGTGTCAACTGGCTCAACTTCCTCAACAAATACCATCTTCATGGTATCCTTTGTGATGATATGGGTCTTGGCAAAACTTTGCAAACTTTGTGTATTGTTGCAAGTGATCATCACCTTCGAGCAGAAGAATTCGCGAAGACTGGAGCTCCGGATGTTCGCCGGTTGCCCTCGTTAATCGTTTGCCCTCCCACCTTGTCTGGCCATTGGCAGCAGGAAATCAATACCTATGCGCCTTTCCTTACATGCACAGCCTATGTTGGCCCTCCAGCAGATCGTTCCCGATTACGCGACCGCTTGGATAAGACGGATATTGTTATCACATCCTATGATATCTGCCGTAACGATGCCGATGTACTTACACCTCTCAACTGGAATTACTTGGTTCTCGATGAAGGCCACCTGATTAAGAATCCCCGAGCAAAGGTCACCCTTGCTGTTAAACGACTCATGAGTAACCATCGTCTCATTCTGTCAGGGACTCCAATCCAGAACAACGTCCTGGAATTGTGGTCACTTTTCGACTTCTTGATGCCTGGTTTCCTAGGAGCAGAGAAAGTGTTCCTTGATCGATTTGCTAAACCGATTGCAGCGAGTCGATTTAGCAAATCATCGTCGAAGGAGCAAGAAGCTGGTGCCCTTGCGATCGAAGCTCTGCACAAGCAGGTACTACCATTCTTGCTACGTCGTCTCAAGGAAGAGGTTTTGGATGATCTACCTCCAAAGATTTTACAAAACTACTACTGTGATCTGAGTGATCTCCAAAAGAAACTTTTCGAAGACTTCACAAAGAAGGAAGGGAAGACGCTCGCTGAAAAAGCATCCTCGGGTGACAAAGAAGCTAAGCAGCACATCTTCCAGGCTCTCCAATACATGCGCAAGCTCTGCAACTCCCCAGCTCTCGTGATGAAAGAAGGGCATAAGCAATATGAAGAAACGCAACGTCTACTCGCAAAGCAAGGAACTAGTCTTCGCGATCCAGTACATGCACCCAAGCTCACTGCTCTCAAGGATCTTCTCGTCGATTGCGGCATTGGCACTGAACCATCCTCCGACGAGATCACGACCGAAACTTCATACGTCTCGCCTCATCGGGCTCTTATTTTCTGTCAAATGAAGGAAATGCTTGATATGGTACAAAACGACGTTTTGAAGAAAATGCTACCCTCTGTCCAGTATCTTCGGATGGACGGTTCGGTTGACGCCTCAAAACGTCAAGACATTGTCAATAAGTTCAACTCGGATCCGTCATATGATGTCTTACTACTCACCACTAGCGTCGGAGGCCTCGGTCTCAACCTCACAGGTGCTGATACCGTCATCTTCGTCGAGCACGACTGGAATCCCCAAAAGGACTTGCAAGCTATGGATCGCGCACACAGAATCGGCCAAAAGAAGGTTGTGAACGTCTACCGCCTGATCACTCGCGGGACGTTGGAGGAGAAGATCATGTCGTAAGTTTTCGTATCCCCACACTACAACCCTCTAGTTACTAACATGCGTTAGCCTCCAACGCTTCAAGATAGACGTAGCATCTACAGTAGTGAATCAGCAAAACGCGGGGCTAAACACCATGGAAACAGACCAAATCCTCGACCTCTTCAACCTCGGCGAAACAGCAGATATGCCACCTCCGAATGCAAATGGTGCTGGAGAGCGGGAAGAAGACATGGTCGATGCGACGGGTGAAGTGAGAGAAAAGGGTAAGAAGGGCTGGCTGGATGATCTGGGGGAGTTGTGGGATGATAAGCAGTACGAGGAGGAGTTTAACCTGGATGGATTCTTGCAGAGCATGCACCAATAATTCGGCATCTCTAAACTCGACGGTATAAACTAGAGATCAGGATACAAAAATCACGATCAAGGAGGGAAAACCACTAGCTTTCCCCGAGTTTGGGGATTAGTAATGGGGAGTAGGGCGCAATTCGCAATTTCCATTTCATTCAGCGATTCTACCATTCCTATTCTCAGCGTCTTTACAGACATACAGAAGGGGGTCATTTATTTACATGCATGCATAGCACCGGATAGGGGGTATCAAATCTGGCGTTATGAATTCCTCTTTCCCTTCAATCGGATGAAGGGTGGAATGGAGGAGCGCGCACATCATATCTAGTTTACCTATAGCTCTTTAGTGGATAGGAGGAGGTATAGAAGTGCTGTATGATACGAAGATGGTATATTGCATATCTTTGAGCGATTGCGAATACAAAATCGACCATTTCTTCTTCAAGGGGGATGGCATTTTTGACTTCTGGTTAAAATTTTTGTAATGCAATGCAATTTGTAGCCCCCTTGTGTACTTTACAGCAGGCAACAACCTGATACTACCGCCCCCCTCCTTTAACCAGTTCCATTTAATCTCACTCCAAGTGTTCATTAGCAGTACTCCATCCACAGCCTAGCCTAGTCCTGCCCCCCCCCCCCCAAAATTAAATTATAAACGCCTTACTACCTTCAACCAAACCATCCATCAACTTAACAATACTCGTCCACTCAGGCGCAAACCTCTGCACCTCATCAAGAGCCGGAATAGTCCCAGGTACATTGTGATCACTCCACAAGCACACAACTCTTCCACTACGACCTTCATCACCTTCCTTCTTTCCTTCGCTGACTGGCCATTCAACATCTACGACCCATTCACGTTCCCAATCTCGATGCCATAGTTTGATCTGGTCACTTCCTGTCTCAGGAACATCTGCCCATTTCCCATCGCTCTTAGCTGCCCCATGCACCTTGAAGCCGGTGAACGGGTCATCAAAGCGGATTATACAGGCTTTAGTTTCTTTACCGGATATATGGAAGGTTGCTTTATTCTGCTTATCTGCGCGTGTGACATTGTACGTAAGCCAGCTCTCGTACTCCTTAGATGGGGGGACTCCAGCTACCTTTTCCACAACGTTGGCATCTGGACCACTATACGAACAGAAGCTTATGCCATCGCGAATGGTAGCCCTAGCTGTGCAGTTGATTTGTTGCCCCGAAGCTGATGGAACATATGAAATAATATCACGAACGTATTCCTCAAGGCCAGCAATAGTGACACGGTTGAGGCCTGTGTCAAGGTCGACCGTTTGCTGGAAGTACGCTTTATAGCGATTATTTCTTGAAAAGGGGAAGGCAGTGAGGTTATAGATAAGAGTTGCAATAAAAACCAAGAGGAGGAATGTCGGAATATGGTGTGTAACTCTGTGGATAAAAGGTCCTAAAGGCAGTAAAACGAGGACCGAGAACAGTGTAACAACCAGATAAGGTAGAAGTAGTGGGCTGCCATCTGTACCCGTTTGAGCGGTCGCGGTCACAAGTAGAAGACCGACTTGTCCTATGATTATTATTGTGAATGGACCGAGGAGTAAGAATTGGAGCAGCCAAGTCCAGGTAGGAAGTTTGGCAGACCATTTCTGCTCCTCACCGAAAGAGTGGTTTTTCTTCTCGTGAGGTTCCGTCGTACCATCTGTAGTATCTGGGTATTGTCGACGATATCCTCTAGCAAATGTGGCACCAAAAGGTCCTCTGTGATCATTGCCACTGACAAGTGGTGTCGTCTCACTCGCTTCTGCTTCTTCTGTGACATCATCGTTGCCGCCGTCAGCAGCCTCAATGATTCCATCAGAATGAGGCACTGCATCTACCCCCTCCATTGTTTCATGATCGTCATGTAGTGCTTCTATGATAGATGATTTTGTTGGTAGAGCAAATAGTTCGAGCAGACCAACCAATGTCGCAAGGAAGATAGCTGATTCGTAGATAACGAACATATAGCCACCACTGATTTTGTATCTATCTTCGAAAACAGTAGCAGCTACCAGTAACGCCCACCCGAAGATGAACATCCAGAACAAGACGTAGCCACGATTGAGGGCCGATGGTCGCACGAAATTGCATCCAGCCATGATGAACCAATACGAGCAGAAAAATAAACTTAGCGACATGGACCATACGGCATATTGAGATGAGTAAATGATCAGAGGGTTGATCTTTCTGATTAGAAATGCTGCTCCAACAGTCAGTGCGGCGGATACAACAAAGGCAATGGGGAATCGAAATGCTCCTCGCCATCCTTGGAGGGAGACAGCCTCGCTCTCGTGCCCAGCTGGTTTGACTGAACCGGCAAAGAAATAAAACTTGTCACTTCGGATCAGAATATACGACACAACGATGAGAATCAATGGAGACACGATCAAAAGTGTGAGCGACCAAGCGAAGAGCGTTCGCAGGCCAAAGACGGCAAACATTCGGCCGAAGAGATCAAACCATACACCATCTGTGCCAGAACCATTCTTGACTTTTCCATTATCGTGGTCTCCCCGTGGACCGAGGAAAGTCCCACTGGTATCAGATGTCAAGTATTTCAACGTCTCTACTGAAGCAGAGAGCATATGCCAAAGAGAGTCTTTCGAGGTATGTTTTGTGTCATCCTCATCAGTGTGGTATCTGGTCCTTGGCTCCCAGAATGCGACATCAAGTCCTCTAAAACCTTCGGCACGGAAGACAACATAGTCAGTCTCACTCCTTACAAAGCCTAAAGCGAAGCCATCGGCGGAGACGACGGTGCCAAAAGGATGATGAGCCCTGCCATATGCGCGTGTAACTTCGGTATCTGTACTCCTGAACAATGTCGCCCGGCCTCCTGCGCCAGCACCTTCCAAATTCAAGAAAGTGTGTACAAATTTGGCCATTGGATGTGAAAGGAATGCCTTTGCTCCGTAGAGGCCATCTTCTTCACCATTATTGAAAAGTGCCACTACACCTTTCTTGGGTTTATTACCGGCAGTGGTAAAATACTTGATCAGTTGGAGGGCGGTGATGACACCAACCCCGTCATCTGTCGCTCCATATCCCGTAGACACACTATCGAAATGTGCGTTGACCATTACCCCTCCCTGACCATGGACTCTTGTCGAGCTGACGAAATCTGGATTCCACCATTCGCCCTCTTCATCTTCAGTTCCTCGAATGTAAACGATTATGTTGCAACCTTCGAAATAGGTGCTGATTCCAGCTCTTCGCCCACTAACGCCAATATTTGTGAGAGCAGTACTTGTGTAATTTGCGATTATGTCATTGAATACCGTGGCCGCAGGAGCCTCTTTCTGAGTTTGCAGATCTTCGTGGGCATGATCGGAAGGAAATTCATTCAATCCTGTGATAGGGAGGGGTTCTGAAGCTCGAATCCATTGTCTGCCGCCAGCTTGATCATCTGTATCCCAACTGACGTTATTACTATCCAATATTCCCTCAATCCTTCTCAAAAGCCAATCTCTGACTTGGTCATTTCGACGGCTGTTGAAGGGGTGATAGCCATTTGTTAATTCGTTAAGGTCGAGCCAAGCTTCGGTGAGGTTGAGACCACGATATAATGTGGGGTTCGAAGGTGCGTTTGGTACGGTCTCGTGGACGACAAGAAGAGGAATAAGAATAGCGAGGTAGACCACAGCAGTGAACAGCGTAACTGCCATGGGTACAAAGGAGAATGGAGCGGAGCACTTCATGATCACACGGATGTGTGAAGCCGTAGCGTGTATATAGTAGGGCCAGGTTTCAGGAAGCCATTGAGCGAATGAAGCTGTATGAGGTGTGTAGGATTCTATGAGGTGAGGAAAGTTAGAGGTCGCGATGTTGATTGTGGTGTTGTGCCTTCTTTCACGATCATCACAATCGAGATCGAGCTCCGGATAGCTTCGGCGGGGCAGGTACAAACGAACCAGAAACTGACAGGGGTGTCGACGACGACAACATCCCACTCATGACTGCCATTGCTCCCTCACTCCCAGTTTTCCTACTTACCTCGTAGGCCTACCATGCAATGCAAGAGTATTGGTGCCAGATATTCACTTCGTCTTATCCGCTACTGACAAGTGCAATAAATTCCTCTACCGTCCTGGAATTGAACAATGAACCACAGCCGGAAAGCAGGAACTCCGTGTTGCAAATACTGACGCATTCCCTCTGGTATATCTTTTTTGTTATATTAGGAATGATAGAATTGGCTTCATATCGAAGAAAAGCGTTTGGAGCGCTGCGTAAGTAATGTGAGTATACGTGGGATCTTCTCATTCGCACAAATTTCAAAAGGCGTCAGTATTACACAACTCCAATATTCTTCAGTGCAAACGAAGATAGACTCAATGAGAATGCTATTCCAATGGTAAAATCACATTGGATGGTCATTTATTTTGTTTTGGCTTATTATACCAAACAACACGGCATTCTCGACACGACAGGCTTGACAACGTTCTGCCCAGATCCCGTCTGGATTCCCACCTCTAGGCAATCTAGGTTCATATATCTGCACGAGTTATTCGCATGCACCCCAGATACGTCGGCGATTTGCAAGTCCCATAAATGTATCTGTCAACCCAAGCCTCGGTGTGCCTATCTTATCCGCCCAGAGTAGCATTCCCTTGAAGTCCTTCCATTCCGCTCTCTCGGCTGGCAGTCTCTTCACCAGGTCTTGAATTTTAAAGAACCAGTGATTAGCTGACATAAAGATTTCTTCCAAAAGCACCTATCGTCCTGAAGACTAATGTTAACTGTCTAAGATGTTCTTGAGAGTGTTACTGGGGAATCTACAGGGACTAGGCAAGCAATCTTGTAGACCAGCTCATAAGAAAGGTTGCTAAAGGGATCGTTCTTTACGCGGAACCCGAGCCCTCGACTACTCAGTGGCGGTAAAAAATTCTTTCCTGCAATGATACTGTTCAAAGCATCCTCAACCAGTTTTGTGTGGGCTCAATAACAAAGAATTCCCTGCCTTCTTCACAGCCCCAAAACTGGCAAGCCGAAGGAGGAGAATTACCATAATCCAGGTCCAAGCTGGTAAAGCAATCGCCCGTAAGCCCATTCATGACATTTTAAAGTGCTTCCTTGTCTATTTCGGCAACATTGTTTGTTCTTGTCAAAGACCTAACTAATAGTTCAAAACACAACCAGTAGAACAGAAATACGCCATCCTCCTCTAGATCGTAACAATTTCCTTCTCCTGTTCACTCGAAGTTTCGAACATCAGGAGGATCCACGGAAACGTAACCTTGACTGACGTGAGTGCCCGGATCAGAAATATAGGCTCTTTTGCCAATAATAATATAATTTTGGAAGAAGGGTACAACTCACCTACTTCCACTGGAAGTGCTTATACAGTATCCCAGGATATGTAGCGCTATGGTCCAATCAAAATCTTCTTCGCAAATAACGTCTAGATCGTAACTATGTCCTCCCTCACCCTCTTCGCAATCTTTACCAACTCTAACACAACAGAGTGGGCCACAGCAGATTGCACAATAACAATCCCATGAACCCATGATCAATCAGGATATCGGATAACGAAAACCTTGTGAACACGAAAAGAAAGACACACATAAAATATAGTGCAATGCTAATAAAATGATTTTGATCACTTACCTGCAAACAGGTACCGCCTTGAGAGGACGATGATGTGCACAAATACATGGACATTTGGTCATGATTGGGCCAGCGGGTACAATTACTGTCAAGGGATACCGAAGGATGGGATATTTGACTAACTCCTCAGTTCTTCCTGTCTTATATGTGGTCATCTAGATTGTACTATGCGTGTTACTACTTTCACTATACCTAAAGAGAGAAAATCCACGATCATTTGACTCTTGGATCACTTGAGGACTCGTAAAAGACGGCCCGGAGAAAACCTCAGGTTGTCTCTTCCTAAAAACACACGAATTTTCAACAATTCCTGGTAAGATCTTTGACATACGACTCCAATCAATCCAGCCAACAAGATTCTGCAATCGAGGCAGGGAACATTTGGTAGCTCATCTTGAGGTATACTAACTCCTAGAGATGGGAGAATACCATCCCCCGCGACTAAGAAATAGCGGCAGGCATAGCCACAGTGATGATAATCGATTTTAGGTCAACATCCTTCACATGTCGAACGTTGCACCCGGCAGGTATCACCAACACTGGTAGTGCGCAAATGGGCATGGCATCTCTGAGGATACAATTCACGTCCATAGCATGGCCGGTATCAACATACCATCGCCATCGCCACCGTCATGAGAAGACCGCCGTTTTCGTCTTTGATCTTTAGAATGAGCCCTAGCGTTCAACGAATCTTTATCGCGCGGTCCCCAAAGCCACTATGCGGTACGATAGAATTTTTATGCTCCAATAAGGAAGTTCTGACAGCGATATGCTTCCACAACCTAAACTCATGAGTGACAAAGTCTAGCTTCCGGCAGTTATCGAAGGAGCGGACCCAAGGTAACCTGGAAACTACCCATGAACTAAAAACTTGCTCCCCACGTTCTACTAATGAATGCCCTCAATCATTTCTGTGATCATAAATTCCTTCAAAATTTATACCTTTTCTTAGTTGTAATTCCCATTGAATTTCACTTTTCATCTCCACAATCCTTTTAAACATGGTCCAGTAGCTAGTATGATGGACTATTTAAAGAATAACCATGAAGACGGCATTCTGGGAAGTGAAAATCTCAGTGGGGTCACTCCTCATGAAATAAAGGTATCTGAAAAGCGTCTCATGTGGGTTTCAATCCTCTTGGTTCCAGCGAGATCCGCTCTGATTTGCCCTTAGTCGTAAGGCCGATATTCGCATCCTGCCAATACTCGGAGTTCTATACACGATATGTTTAATCGACAGAAGCAATATTTCAGTCGCACGTATTTCGGGCCTAGATGAAGATTTGCGTCTCACTGTTGGGAGCAGAGCAAGTATCGTCTGTGAGTTACCCTACCACGATTAGAGTATGTTCTTGAAAGTGGACTTCTCATACTGGCAGTACTCGTTTTCTTCATCGGTTATGCTTTGCTCGAAATCCCCGGTAATATGGCCGTTAAGCGACTTGGACCTGCAATATGGTTCTCCGCTATCGCCATCTCTTGGGGAGCTGTCACAGTTGGTATAGGGTTTGTACAGGACTGGAAAGCTTTAGCGGTCTGCCGTGCTTTGCTTGGGGCATTTGAAGCTGTATGTATTTCTCTTGCTTGAGTCCACTCTTTTACAGGTATAGTGACAGAGATTAATATATATAGGGGCTATTTCCTGGCTGTGTCTATCTTATCGGCTCGTGGTACACTCGCTATGAAGTCCAAAAGCGTCTAGCAGCATTCTATGTGCTCGCAACTGGCATTTCGTCGTTTGGGAATATCTTCGCCTATGGTCTCGTCCAAATTCCCAATGCACCATTTAGTGCTACTACTCTAGATAGTCGGTGGCGTTGGATTTACATCATTGAAGGAGCAGTTACTTGTGTTGTGGGGATGGCCGCCTACTTCAACATCATTGACTTCCCCGACTCGCATCGAAATAAGTTCTTACACCAACGTGAGATAGAAATCCTAAAGGCGAGACTGATGCTTGACAGAGGAAAGGAGAATGCCGAAAAGGTTACTTGGAAGCACATATGGACGACTTGCAAAGACTGGAAAACCTGGGCATTCGCATACATGTATATGTCCGCCGCCGTTGGCTCTTATGCATTCTTGTTGTCCTTGCCACTCATCTTGAAGGATTCCTTACAGTTCAGCACAGCAATGGCATTCACACTTGCTGCTCCACCGGCTATTTTCTCGGCAATTGTAGCAGCAACCTTTTCCTGGGTGGCGGATAAGACTCGCATGAGAGGGCCATATGTGGTTTTACAATGCCTTATTGGTATAGTAGGTCTCTGTATCACAGGTTTCCACTCAGAGCCAGCTCCACGATATATCGGCACATTCTTAGGCGAAGCAGGGGTGAGTGGTATGGTGGTAACTACATTAGCCTGGCAGAACAATTCTGTACTTGGTGATGCAAAGCGTTCTATTGCGTCGGCAATTATGATTTCCGCAAGTGCTGTTGGTGGTACTTATTCAAGTCTTGTTTTTCGGCAACAGGATGCACCGAATTATGTACTAGGTATCACTGCTGTGATTGCGGTGTTGGTGGGTGTTTTGGTAGTGGCTTGCAGTACCATGTTCATGTTCAGGAGAGCGAATAAACTGGCTGCGAGGAATTTGAAAGTTGTCGAAGGTTCAGATAGTTTTATGTACACCATATGATATGAGCAATCTCTATAGATATAACATACCTTACGACGGCTGAGTTTGTCAAAATTAGCGGTCCGAAATTCAGAATCTGCACCTGAGTTTCACGGGTTCAATACTATATTTTACCTAGCACGATGTCACTTTCTATGTGAGACTGTGGATATGGCGAGAAATTTTGGCCAACCTACCCATTCTAGCTGGTATTAGTGGAAGAATTTATGGCCGGAGCGATTTGTCTTGCTTCTATTTAATATGAATTGGTAAATACTATCATGTATGTTGGAACCAGCAGAAGCCTTTTGCATACGACCGTAGATTGCAGCGAATTAGGCCATTCCACTACTATCGACATACACTAAGTTTTGAATCAAATGATTTGCGGGTTTAGTTTTATGTTTCTGTTTGTTATTTCTATGTCATAGGCGAGACCGGATTACTTAGGGGTTTCTCTTACACGATCAGCTTAATTCCTACATCGAAAATACTATAAGTTGGTGATTTTATTATCTGGTAGTTGCACCTGGTTACCTCTTAAGTTCTATCTCGTCAAAAGCCCCTGTGCGAATTATAAGGGTCCCGCAGAGAGGTGTCAATGCAAGACAAGTCATATTATTTACAATAAAAGCTATCAGCCATGCTCAAATCACCTCTCCCATTATAGTACTGCTGCTTCGGATAAGGGCACAGAGGTCTCTTCAATACTCTACCCTCACTAACAGGCACACTTTTTGCATCCAACACTTCAGGGGCGACACCATTTTCAACCCATTCCTTCAAAGCATCAAAAGTTGTCTCTGGGTACGGTCCAGGGCCGCCCCAACAATGTGACAAACCTGGATCTAAGAACAGCCTATAAAAATCATGCGCATTACCATCCATTTTCAAAACTTTATCATAGTAGTTCTTCGATCCCCCAGGAGGAATAGCGGGATCAGCTAATACATGATACGTGATCATTTTCCCTCCCATTTTGATTTTCTTTCCCACAAGAGTCTTCGTCTCAAACTTACACTTCTCAGGGTCGGATATAATCCCATCTACCACACCATCATCACCATCGCAAGCTTCAATTGCTGCTGCAGTAATAGCGGCAAATTCGCAAGGATGTGGGTATTCTTTCATCTGGTTCATGACGAACAATGGCCAATAATCACCAACAATAAACTCTGCCCAATTTCGGGCTCACTTTGCGAAGCTCGTTGAGTGAGAGCATTTAGGATAATATTTTGTTTCCATTTTTGTTTTTCTTGGGGGGGCTATGTCTCCCCGTCACAGTCTATCTTCCTGCCTCTAACCCGGACCCTTTATTCTGGTGTACCATATGAGCTATTCCTGCTGTCAGAAAGCACTTAATTTCTTTAAGGTGAAGAATTACGATCGTCTGTAAGAATTAATTTGCCCCAGCCATTATCTATACACTTGTTTTCAACGTGTCAGGACACTTTGTTGGATATTTAAATCCGGGATCAAGTCGGTGACTCTGAAGGATTAAGCTACTCGGGGAATATAGATCTCTTTCACATCCTAATAAATAACCTTATCTAATTCATACTCTGAAATAGATGTTTAATTTAGGTCATTTTGTTCTCGTTCTTATCTCTCATTAGCGGGAGTTATGGAGTTTTATCATGTATGTTGGAACAAGCACAGTGTCTTTCATATACGACCATAGATTGAGGGGAGTTGTGCTATCTGATTAGTCTATATATATGTCGGTCTCGGATCAAACATCACAACTTGAATTTGGCAAATCCACCAAAGAGATGTTGGTGTTCCACATGTTTGTACTTGGCGATACCCGTAGAAAAGGTGCTGTGGCACCATCACGGTTGCTGCTTTTTTGGATTATTGCCAATCCTTTTTTCGCAACGCGGTCATAGAGGATTCCAAGATTAGTTCCAAGATTCAGGATACTGCCCATAATCATAATTTCATAGCATTCTTTATAGCTTCAAGTCCAACTTGTAAAGTACATTAGCGTCACGACCACTAAAACCTACACCTACCTAGGCAATCCGTATTACTAAATCCACTGATATATCGCAGGCCCTCCGTCTGTGACGTATTCGTAGCATTGCTTCGACAAACCAATCGCTAGCGAAAGGAAAGAGAGAGCACTCAAAGCTACGTGACGTGGCAGTGACTCCGCCGGTGGGATATAAAATACAGCGTGACACCTCCTTATTAAATGCCTATATAGTTTCTTCCGCTACTTTGTCACTATCGCATAAGCCCCTTGATGCTCAAGTAAAAACTTCATTACCTCCTTCTCACAAATTTCATTTCCCGCTACTGCCTTTACTACATCTTCTGTCACTTCTACGTCAGTCCCTCGATACTCAAACAAAAGCTTCATCACCCTCCCCCCCCCCCCCCCCAACCCCTATTTCCTGCTGCTACCTTCACTACCCCTTCTGTCACCACTACATCAGCTCCTCGATACTTAAGCAAAAGTTTCATCACCTTCCCACAACCCCTATTTCTTGTTGTTACCTTTACTACCTCTTCTGTCACCACCACATCGGCCCCTCGATGCTCAAGCAAAGCCTTCATCGCCTCTTCCCCACAATTCCTATTCCCTGCAGCCGCTCTTACTACCTCTTTTGTAACTCGCCTTGCTCCTATAATATTTAATGCTGTTTCTATAGTTTCTCTTGCATTCTGCCTCAATTGCGCCATAATATAGGCTAGATCTACCATGCCCTCAGCTTCCAAATTATCCTCTGCCAATATCTCAAAGATTTGATAATTTCCTGCAATAGCCGCTGCATTAAATGCACTACAATGTTTCCCCTCGATTCTTACTTGGCACCTCTCTATTAACTGTTGTTCAACATTTTCTTTAAGCCCTAACAGTGCGGGATAGTAAAGCGGTTGGGGGTACCTCGTATTGCCAATTGAAAATGGATCATCGGGATTGTAGACTTGAAGCCACCGTTTATAGCTTAAAGTATGATCACGATCAAAGAGTTTATTGACCTGTTCCTCAAGTTGAAGCTGTGTCTCCTTGTAGTCTTGCAGGTCCGAGATTTCAGTGCTGTTGCTGATCTCTCTCATATGAACCGGCCAATATTGAGCAGAATACCCTAGCAGGGGTCTCATATTGTAAGGGTTTGGCATAGGAGTAACCTGTGTTACGCTGTATATTCTATCATGGTGGAGGGGTTATCACCACCCCACCCAAATTCAAGCTCTAGGTTTTCTGTAAGGCTATAAACTTTATAACCTTTAATATCACAGGCTCATTCACATACGACCATAGACTGAGGAGAATGGGGCTAACTAACTCATCTAACATACGCAAACTCTCGTTATTTAAATGATTTACGGGTTCTAGTATTAATCATTTTTTATAAGTATTTCTACGTTATGGGTTCTTGCGTTTCGCCCGAATATTATCCCTGAAACCCATTTTGCTGTGTCGCCGCTTTTCAAGTGCAGTATACCGACAATTTGGTTGACCGGTTTGGCCTCCCCCTTTTCTCAGCCACCTGTTGGTTCAATGAAATCATTGGTGTAAAGGAATTCTGGCTTGCTGTCCGATTCCGAATTCGGGATACGGTATTAGAACTTCGACATAGAAGGGACCAGAGGTCTGTCAAGTGTGCCCGAAATATTAGGCGCTTTATAGACATGTGACTAACGACGATTATAAATTGTTCTATATCTGCCTCAGGAATATCTTAATTCTATTATTATCAAGTATATAATTCTCCGAGAGTCGCGAATTACTTTGTTCAGCAATTTTCTATATAACGAAATAACTTGTACTGTATTCTTCTTATAGAGCCTAGTATATATACTTGACTATATTAGGATAGCTATAAATTTAAGATATTTCTAAATGTTAATAAGAGTTAGATTAGAGTTAGTTAAGTGTTAGGGAAAATTGCGCGCCTGAGGCATACAAGAGAAGCTCTCCTGCAGTTACTAAGTACTGTATATATAAATAGCTATGCTCCTTTAGTTTTTCTAGAATCAAGCGTCTCATTTATCAATATACTATGCTCACTTGAATGCCTTAGCAGAAGTTCACTCTGTTGGTACAACTATCCTATGTTACGTGACAAAGGCAAATTAGGTGTCGCTGGTTTTTGAGTTAATTATTTTTGGCGGGGTCTATTTCCAGACTGTGCATCTCTGGCGGTTGTACCCAAAGGTGTCGCAGCTAAAAACCTGCGAAACTGGTATCAGGTTTGAATATGAATAACTTTACTCTTTTGACCCCACATTCTGATGTACTCAACTATACAGTAGCACCCGAAACTAGCTTTCCCAAACACAACTGTTATCGCTGTTTGGTGCAACACATCCGCTTACGACCTTCAACGCACAACTACAAACGGTATTGTTGGTACAAATAATTGGTGATAGTCACATGACTCATCACATGGTGCAATTAGTCCTAATTAGGTTAGCGTGGAGGGAGCTATGGAGGGGTATTCAAGCTCCTGCTCCTTCTACAACACAAAAACAACAACGATTCAACCAACAAATATAAACAGCACGTCACGTACGATGCGTGATTTGCTCTATGTTGCTGGCGAATCGACAGGTATCATGATGCGATTCATCACTAAACCTGCACAATGACAAAATCCCTCCAGATTACTCAGTAATGCACCGAAGTCGACGACACAATTCGCGCTGTCGTACTGCGAGACGGAATAGCAGCTACACAAGCAGATCCTCGTCGCCCGCGTGCCAAAGGCGCCACTAGGATTCCTGGTGCTGATGAACTTCCTACTTGCCGTGATCGCGTGGAAATCGTTCTAGAATCAGGCTCCCCATCCCGCCTGCTTTTCAGCTTTGCGCCACAAATTGGACGTTTGTAGTTGAGTTTCACTGCTCACAGCCACGACAACTGGCAAATGAAACCACTTTCTACAGGCCATTATAAGTGTTGATAAGCATTGACCAGTATATAACTGCAGATGACAACATACCGCAAAACCTGAACAGGTGATTAGTCTAACCTCCACTGAATATATGGCCACGATCACCTCACATATAACATTTAAGGGTACGTAGTAGCTCAAAGAAGCTGTCTGGAAGTAGCCACAAATGATACTTAAGCTTCAAATTCCTTCACCATCCTTAGAGTACATGTATTCTTTTCGTTCGGCTTACGAGCAGAGTTTTTAAGCAACAAGGTCTTACTTTATTTGTCCATGCAGCACAAGATCAGATGGATGCTAGAACAATTACCAGAAAGCCGCTTCCGGGGAGGATGGATCAAGTAGATGCCAGTAATGATAAAAATATATCTCTGCAAGAAGCGGATGCTAGCAAAAGTAATAGGTCATCACCTCCGGGCCAAGCAAACATACAAGGTGGAACCCAAGACATACTCACATCTCTTGCTGTCATTGTAATTCCGATGTTTGCTTTCACTGCAGTGCTCCTAGGCCTTATTATGCACTACCAGGTTCCGCAGACGCACTCCGCTCTGCCCGGTGTTTCTGATCCACTTGCACGGGAGTCTTCGGCGTTTCTTGTTGACTTTAGTGCCTCGAGGTTGCTGACGGTAGCATCTTGGACGTCTACTGTGTCCGCTCTCTTGCCGTCGTTCGCAATGCTGCTATATTCATATCCAGTCAGCCGTTCCATTTTGAATGCGTCGAAGGATAGAAATGTGGAGAATCTTCCTACTCCATACCAGTTGAGCTTGTTGCTTGGAGTCTTGAGTGGTTCTGTCGGGTCCCTTTGGAGCTGGCTCAAGTACAGGGGATGGACTCAACGGGACCGAGTTCCTGACGTGGCCAAAGGATCGATC
This sequence comes from Tricladium varicosporioides, assembly GCA_021365295.1. Taxonomy (NCBI): domain Eukaryota; kingdom Fungi; phylum Ascomycota; class Leotiomycetes; order Helotiales; family Tricladiaceae; genus Tricladium; species Tricladium varicosporioides. The sequence goes on from JAJTIW010000022.1 coordinate 655,162, forward strand.
ATGTGGCTTCTATCTGTATCAGCACTTGGGTAAGCGGCATGTCAAGCGCTCAATTGGGTGGTACGGAGATGCTAAAGTGTTCCAGATATCTCATTATCATCGCTGATACATGGCTGCATGTTACAACATCAACAGAACTAATTTTGCAAGCACTGCCGACACCACATTCAGTCTCAACATTTGGACGTGGTTTCTACTCGAGTAATTGCGGTAACCAGGAATCTTATCCATGCTCAGTCACGACGGGCAGTCACGGTACCGGCCTTATATACGGCCCTGAAGGATTCAAAACGCTTGCAAACACATCGAGCCAGAACAGGGTGTTGCCGTTCCAGTACCAGGGCCAACTCTACTCCCTCATTACTACTCCAGATGTACCCCAAGGTACTGGCTACCAAGCCCAAACTTTTGCTGTGAACACACAGTGTACTTTGATCAGCCACGAGTGTGGGTTGAATATGGGTCCAGCCGGAAGCACCCCGTTCAACTGCTCGGCTGAATTCTTCGGAGATTTGACAGATTTCAGTATTACATCAACGAACCCGAGCTGGGGCCTAGCCGGAGTAGAATTCTTCCAGGATCCTGATCTAACGGCGAACTTTTCGACTGTCAAAGGTGCAACAATGCTTGGAGGATCCTTCACTCCAGCCAATCCAGTCTATATTGGGGCTTATGGCCTGGTGCCTGGATACGGCGGTGGCTCATCCCCACTACTGAACTCTACCGATTTCTACCCCACACAAACCCAAGGATTGGGCTTCATACTAGGATGTAATATGACAGTTTACGACCTCGACTTTGTCTTGTACAATGGAAACGTCTCAGTGCAGCAAATGACTTTGTCGAACACGAGCGTTGTCAAGGTCCTTACAGCGCCGTTTGTCACCAAGCTTGCGAATATAGCAAACCTAGCCCAGTCAGCCGCTGGTGAGGATACTCCGAGCGCGTTTGTGGAGAGTTGGACCACTGGCTTCTCAACCATGGTCCTCGCCCTATCTGCTGGCATTATGTCGCCCCGCGCAAATATAATGGAGCAGAAACGTACACCGATGCTCATAGCTCGCATCCCAAAAGCTCCGTTGATTGCGCTTGTGTTCCTGAATCTGATATACGCCGTCGGTGGGGTAGCACTGGCGGTGCTGGCAGCCCGAACTGGAGCTAGCGAGACTAAGAGTGTTAAAGAACGTGTATCTGTGGCTGGGCTGGCAGCGAAGTGCTTTGAGAGCACTGACAGGTTCGAAGGGCCTTCGGAGGATATCACGGATTTGTTTACGGAGAAGCAAGTTGCGGCAACAGGCCATGGTTTTTCGAAAGTTTCGATTGTTGCATCGGAGCGTGGCGGATGGAGGTATGACCTTATTACGAGAGATCACTAACCAACTGCTGAACACAGTTGGTGCTGCTATATTTGCCTGAGAGATGTTTGCAGTCAGGAGAAGTATTCTTGTCGTCATTCAGTGTTTCGATTTAATCTGTCCGATGCTGCAAGTCCCAGAACGCCGCATTTAATGTATACTGTGTGTCTATCTCCCAAGATCTCAATAATTACCACTCTTGTATACTTAGAGACACCCTTCATAGACTAGGGTCTAAACCCGCACTTAATGTAAAATCTAGACAGCCGCATCCCCTACTCTTCTTGCCTTTATGGATTTTGTCCGCGAACCTCGATTTCCGCGTCTTCAAGGGAGCAGTTCGCACTTCACCGATCACTTAACTACGCAATAAATTTTTCTGCGGACACAACCGACAACTCGAGGCCTAGAAAATAACACGCTAGAGGAGTAACAAGGCGGCAAGATAGTGATACAACCCGCCAATTTTACCTTCTGCAGATATCTGAGCTACAATTGGCCAAGGGTGCACAGCCACGACTATCAGGAAGTGGACCCCGCTAAAAAATAATTGACTAAAAAAGCTATATAGGGCCTGGCTCCCTTGCGTAACTCTCTACCTTAGTGGCGATCTTTACGACGTCCCCCAGATCTTTACTAGATAATATCTCGGCCGTGTTATCATAACTATTATAGACAAAAATATAGGCTTTATAATAACAATAGTTAATAGGGCTATCTACCTTCTACTTATACCTATTATCTGATCTATTTTTAAGAATATTAAATAAGATTTTAATTTTAATATTAATATTCTCTTTTATTCCCCCTTCCTTTATATTCCTTTTAATATAACTAATAATCTCTTCTAGCTTACCTAGTAATAGCTTACAGTGGGTTCCTTGCTTGTCTGACCAGTTGTGACGACCACATGAGTACCGGAACCAGGCACGAACTATTGGTGGCTTAGGCACTTGGCTGATAGCTTGGGCGTATTGCTAGCGGGGTCTAAGCGCAGAGGCAATAGTATAAGACTAGGCCATAGCCTGGTATTGGGAGTGCATCGATTAGTCTTCTTGTTTTTGTGGAAAGTTACAAGTTTTATATCGTTAAATTGAAGACACTTGACAGACGCTGTCGTACTACATGTTTATTGCTTCCGCTTGGCCCTGCTAGGGTGTGCCTTGATACCGGTAATGAGGTTCTTGCTTATAATATTTACCTCTAATAATAGCACTTGTAGACTCGAGTCTAAAGACCAGTGGCAGCAGCTCTCTGTCCTGCTTTTCTTCTTCTTGCCCTTTGCCGCTATAAAATTACAAGTAACTTCTTTGTAAACAAACTCTATACTAAAGGTATCTTTCTTTGTTAAACAAGTTACTTAGACCTTCTAGGTACTCGTTAACTTGCTGCCAATCAATCTCTAGCCTCTTATATCGTCTTGTTAGGCCACGCTACCGGCTTCGCTTGATAGATATCTTGATGATTGTTTCTTCGCACGTATAAATATCCCTTGGAAACTTATTCTTATCTTTGAGGTAGCTTTCAAGTGTACCTGAAGGTTTACCTTCTAAAAATTACTCGGAGTTAAGACGAGATCAAGATCTGTATCTAAATATATATATCTAGCTCTAATAATCTCATGTTAGGAGACCTTCTAGCGAAAGCTATAGTTGATATATATATAAAATAGCTCTTGTTATATTACTTCTTCCTTTTTTAACTACTCAGTTATAAAGAAGTAATATATATCCGCCACTTAGCTAATCGGCTTGTTCGGCTACCAGGCTGGCTAGGCGGCTCTTGGGCTACTAGAAGTTAGAACCTCGGGAGTTTTATAATTGAAAGAATTGTAACTGTCTAGTCAGTTAAAGGTAGCATTTTCTATAGTAGCATGGCTTCCGAATTAATAAAAATTGTAGCAAGAAGGCAAGTTCTGTTGGATATTTTCAGAGATAATGTTCCATTCTATCTACAGAGAGAAGTGTGCTATATATGTGTGCCGTAGGACTTAAGTCTCTTGAACTGTATGTCAGTGGCTGACCTATATTCTCTGACCAACTAAATCCATCGGAATCACCGACTTAATCTCATGCTCATATATTCAACAGCAAACTCGCTTCACTAATCCCGACAGCAACAAGACCATGATACCTCCAAACAACTACAGTGAGTCTAATGAAAATGGAGACCTCGATGCCGAACATTTAGCCATCTAATGGCAGTAAGGTTAGAGAACCTCTCAGGCAATATCTACCATTTCCAGGGACCGGTAAGCTACAATCAAGTCTCACGAACAGATTTTCCTACAGGTACACACTTCGGAAATACGTTCACCGTAACTCTTTAGCAATATGGGTTTCATCAAAATAGCGAATCATTTCGCTCAGTATTATATCTATATAAAGACGGTCCTTGGAATAGGAAACCCTCCCTCGGTAATCGAGATTCCAACGCAAAAGAATACAAGAATTATGTTGGATATTTTCAGCGATGATTTTTATTTCTACAGAGAGATTTGCTATATATATAGGCCTGGAAGCCTCCTACTATGACCCACAGAAGGTTCCGGCTTGCTTGATTACTTGTCACGGGGCGAATGCTGCGGGACTTAGAGTAAACGCTCGTATTTGTATAAGAAGAATTAACTAAGGAAGAGAAGAGGGAGCTCCTCGTATAGAGCTTTTAAGGAGAGGCCTTAGGGCTTCTGCGTAGAAGTGAAATTACTTGTCGCGTCTTCGACACGAAATCACATGCGCAGGCACTGAGTGCCAAGTATAATATCGAATAGAAGAACGATTATTAATGTCCTATATTTTAATGAGGGTTAATACTCGTTCAGATGCCGAAGTAGAGATTCTGGCATAGGGAGTAAAACAGTGTTTAAACATTAGGATACCACATACGACCATAGACTGAGGAGAATTGGGCATCCCGTCCGCTCTGCCAGACACAAGCCTCAGATCGGCGGATCAGTAGTTGGGTGGGTGACCACCAGCGAATCCCCGCTGTTGTATGTTTTTGAAATTTTAGTCTTTACCTTATTCTTACTGTCGGGATAGTGGGTTTGCGGAGAAAATTCGGGGTGCGGCATTGAATCTGATGTTTTAATGGTGGTGAAGAGATTAGGATTGTACTTTCCCAAGGTTCTCCCGGCGAGGAAGAAGGACTTCGGAAAGGGGGATGTGTGAATGACTGGGGCAGTTTCAGGAGGTCTTCCAAGAAATACGTACTTGAGGCCAAGTCATTCCATATCTAAGCGACTTGACAGATCTCGTCATGAGATAGTGACAAAATGTTTTAACGAAGCTATCAGTTTAACATTACTTTGTAATTACTTGACATTTATGAACAAAAGAGACGGTTGTTCATGGACCGGGGTCACGTGAATCGAACCCATGAACGCGGGTGATCGTTCGCCAAGCCCTGTCTAGCTTATTCAATTCTCCATCTGCCGCTGTTTCGCGTTGGTTCAACGTCTTCCTTCACCTTCTATCCCTTATGAGGCATAGGTTTCCAGCTAGAACTCCATCGCTCTTCTGCTGATCACCGTGTCACATTTGCGGGTGCTGCGTCTGCTAAAAGGCCAAGGATCTTATCAAAGGGCCCTATATCCAGGACAGCAAGGCCGACCCGACAGCCGTCACTACTGCGGCCCGGCTTAGCAACGACGTCAGACGCCGAACTTTGAAAAGTCTGAAATTGAGGTGAGGATACTCTTACGAAATAGTTGGTGATGAAACAAGCTGAGTAAATTGTTTTTAGAAGATATTTATGAGGTCCACTGACACCAATTCGTCAGTATGAGCACTGCAAAAGCAGAATAGTGGCTTTCGAGAGATAACGAAGCCGTCGTAAATATGGGCCGAGTATCAGCGATGTTAAGTTCAAGACCTTGGCAAATATGGCCTGGGTTAAGTTGGCCATTCGGGGATCAGGGTTACCAGAGTTTACCTGATGCCCAGCCTAGGCAGTGGAGTAGTAGCTGTAAGTGGTTTTCTAAGTCGTGTGCACAAAAGCTTTCCAGAATCCATCCCTTCCCCACTACCTACACTACATCTTTTCTTTTACCTTCCCTTTGGTTTGCCAATCTATATTAGCCTTTGCAACGAAAATGAATGCAAACAATACGTACAGTTATGATAGGGCCGGGAGGCCTACCTTTGATGGTGGCTTTGGTGACGAGACTCGCAAGCGAAAAGGGTCGCTGTCTGGGAGAGAAAACAAGCACAATGCATACGAAAGCGATCGGGATCAATCTGCTAACGATTTACTCGAAGCTATGGGATACGCCTCGGAACTGGTTAGAAGTCGATCAACTTTACAAGTGGCTTTCATGTCCTTTGTTCTTGCATCTATCCCTTATGGTCTTGCCACAACACTCTACTATCCCCTTGCCGGCGGCGGGCCTGCGAACGTGATTTGGGGATGGGTGGCGGTATCATTAATCATTCTTTGCGTCGCTATTTCTCTGGGTGAAATTACTTCGGCATATCCTACTGCTGGAGGAGTTTACTACCAGACGTTTATGATCGCACCACCATCCTATCGTCTGATTGCCTCCTGGATTTGCGGCTGGTCATATGTTGTTGGCAACATAACAATCACTCTATCGGTTAACTTTGGAACTACATTATTTGTGGTTGCTTGTATTAATGTTTTCGAGTCCGAACCAGGAGTTGGGATCTTTCCAGCAGAAACGTACCAGATTTTCCTCATTTTTGTGGCAATTACTATCCTTGCCAATCTAGTATCATCACTAGGCAATAAATGGCTTCCATGGCTGGACGTAAGTTTGGCTGTTACTCTATGGAATATAAATAACTAATTATTTGTAGACATTCGCTATTTTCTGGACATTTGCGGGTGTGATTGCTATTGTTGCTTGTGTCTTGGCACTCGCCAGAAACGGCCGTCATTCTGGAAGTTATGTCTTCACTCATTTTGAGCCTTCCTCGGGGTGGCCAGCAGGGTGGTCCTTTTGTGTTGGACTTCTCCAAGCAGCTTACGCAACGTCATCTACTGGAATGATCATCTCGTAAGTGACCTCCCGCCTAACACCAATCATGCTAACAATTTCAGAATGTGTGAAGAGGTCCAAAACCCAAGCGTCCAGGTCCCTCGAGCTATGGTCGGAACTATCGTCCTCAACTTCTTCTGCGGTTTATTATTCTTGATTCCTCTACTCTTTGTTCTGCCAGATCTCCAGGAACTCGTCGCTCTAGTTTCCGCTCAGCCGACACCAACTATCATCGTTTCAGCAGTCGGTAACTCAGGTGGTGCCTTCGTCCTTTTAATCCCTCTCATGGTCCTGGCGCTCTTCTGTGGAATCGGCTGCACAACCGCTGCTTCTCGCTCTACATGGGCCTTTTCTCGTGATGGTGCTATACCAGGTTCGCAATGGTGGAAACAAGTTAATACGAAATTGGATGTGCCGCTCAATGCCATGATGCTCAGCATGGTTGTCCAAATAATACTTGGCGCTATTTATTTTGGATCGCCTGCAGCTTTCAACGCCTTCTCAGGTGTTGGAGTCATCTGCTTGACTATCAGTTATGCTGTTCCAATCGCCATTTCGCTTATCCACGGACGCGCTCACATCAAATTAGGGAAATTCGATATGGGAATAGTGGGTCTAGTCAGTAATATTGTCTCAATTTGTAAGTCTTTCATGTCTCATCGGACACCGGCCTCCCGTCAAGTCCCTAAAAGCTGATTTCTCTAACTTATGAAGGCTGGAGCTTACTCGCTGTCCCATTGTTTTGCATGCCATCTGCTATTCCAGTCGCCGCTGCCACCATGAATTATGCATCTGCAGTTCTTGTCGCTTTCTTTCTCATAGCAACAGTATGGTACTTCGTGTGGGGCCGCAAGCATTATTGTGGTCCGCCTGTGCAAGAAGACACAGCAATTGAGCATCGACTTTCGGTTGTATCCCAAACGCACCAGTTATAAAACGATCGCGACTACGGCGCCTTAACAAATCGAGTACGCAGCAAATTTAGAAAGTGCACACCATTGCAACAGAAACTTGGATAATCGATATGTCTCTGAAAATACTAGGTCGTGCATTTAGGTTCCATGCGACAAACGCTAAAGACTCTTAAGAGTTACGAATACGTGGGTTGTGTGACTATAACCAAAACAAGGACAACCAATGCGACACCACTTGAACAATCCGAATATGCGCCTCGTCGATGTCTAGTTCTCTGAATTGGGTAGTCTCGCACAAAATACTTCGAAATGTATATACTTGTACTCATTATACCCTCGCGGCAGTGTTTCGCGATCATGTCGATACTTTACTATGTATGTATCCTGAGGCTTTAGAATAGAATCCCACAAGCAATTTCCATATTACTGTGGCAGCCCTCTACTGCTCTTATCGACAAACGGCGCTGTTTTACCTGCCAACGACCAGCCTCATGTCTTCTCAACCTTTACTTGTTTGGTCTGCGAGCCGATAATATATGGAACGAAAAAAACACTCTCTGCACTTCCCGTTAGCGCAACCACCGCACCTGTCAATTAGTCTAATCTAGGACTTCCATCCGGCCACCCCAACCCCGAACCAATTCTCATGATTACCACAGCCGATCAAATCCACTGCATCTTGGCGAGCGTCAACGCATATGGCGGCAGAGGCGAGAAGATGATCGGCGACGGGGAAATTCTGGGGTTAACTTCATATCCACGCTATGAAGGGATCAAGATTCTCACGCTGCCCCAGCTCACTACTAATTCGGAAGTCATCATCTCGGCTGCGCAAATTGAGATGGTTAAGGCAGATCTTGAGAAATTATCGTAGCTGCAAGCTGTGCTGCTAAATGAAACCAGCCTTTTGAGAGACGAGGCGATGGCAATGACCCTACAAGAAATCCATTCGCTGCTAATAATATCCAAAAGCCACCAGGCCAGTTGGCAAAAAGCTCATTATAGAAACCATGAACAAGTACAAGAAAGATGACTGAATGTTTGATCGCGAGAAAATACAATTCATAATCTATTCATAATACATACACATACATCATCTATCTAAACACTGACAATCTGCAACTTGTCCACCCTTACCCATCCCACTCAAAAGACTAGGACACTTTGCAGCCACGCCTCCATCAGTCCCACACTGCATTAGCAATCCCCATATTCTCTCCATCGTAAACCCGAAATATGGGTTATCAGGTCTATCCTCATTACCACCCACAAACGTCTCATTATGACTCCAATGGCTCTCCTTACTCGTAATCGTCGTCATCAACCCTCCATATATCTTCTTACTTATCCCTCTAATCCTCCTCGCACTAGCGACGAATTGTCCCTTGTATGCGAGCAGTACAGGCTGGGTCGTTTTGCAAGGCTCCTTGTATATTGTTTCGAAGAGTTGTGGGACGGCATTGTATCTATCCTCCCAGCCCCATCGATCACCGCAAGAACCACATTTGCACAGTACACCTGTGAAGCCGAGACTTAGCATGCCACTTTCCGGGACGAGATAGTCATTTATTCTGGGTATTAATTCGCGCATATTATGAGCATGTGCTTGGATGAACATTGTTTGTTCTGCGAGGGTATCCCATTTCTCCACGATGTGGTAGAGATAGGTGCCACCTTCTCGTCCTAGATTATCAAGTCTCTCGACGACGTTAGCTCCTGTCGCTATTCTTAGTTCGTCTAGATCCGCTTCAGAATCCTTTGTGTAAATGATAATTTTTGGTTCAATATTGCTAAGCATTGTGGTAGATTTGATCGAGTCCAGCATTTTCTTCACGAATTCTGGTTCTTCTTTATACATACTAACGACAATATCAAAGCGCGACTCGGCTGTGTACGATAGATCCAGGGAGCTCGGAAGACTTTCCGAAGCCGAGTTGATGGCAGAGGTTGACATGTAGGAGAGTGTCGTAGACGAAATGATGGCAAATACGACAAGAGCCAGAGCAGAAAAGAATCTACTTGGCTTTCGCTTTTCGGCGATGATTGGTTTCAGCACCTTCTGGGTGCTGGAATCTGTAGCATATAATATAGAATCATGGATCTGATCTGCTCCAATTAAGGAAGCAGACGAGATCATGTATGCAACTATTTGGATCCATGATACAACTGTAGTTGGAGTGGTGTGGATAGCTGCGAGCAAGACGAGAATGCTAGAAATAAAGGCGACGGTCGACTCAAGTGTCCGAAGGGGTATATTTGAAAAATGCAAAGTTGGATTTTCGAAAGAAATTGGTGAATATGCTAGCAAACTGGTTCCAGAGAACGCACTGCCGATGATGGAGAGAATATTTATGACCATCAGTGCAAGTGTAGAATTTGAAGTGGGATAGATTGACTCGATATGTTCAAAATAATATCCGGCAATGCCGCTAAATGCCAATCCAAATACAAGGGTCATGATAACGAAACCGTGAGAGGCTTTTAGTTTTGCTTGAACAGCAATGTCCGGTCCGGCCCTTTGGTAGCCAATGGTGAAGCAGGCTCTGGAAAGCCCTATGAACAATATTCCGAGTATTCCGCAAACGAGGCCTGGGACCATCAGACGATACTCGTTGTACAGTACTACACTGCTTGCTACCAAAACAAGAATGGCTTCCCATGGTAGCCACTTTTGCGATCTTGCTGGGGAGCAGCATAGGAACAAAACGAGGGATTCCACTGCATATATCAAAGGCTAATGTGATCAGCAGGTCTTCTTTTGCTCAAACATGCCCACTTACAAACAGCATCACCAGTACCGGGAGACTGGGCATATGCAGCAACCCCTCAAGAAGCAGTGGCAAGGCGGCTGCTCCCGTTAATGCCGCTATCACCATCCCACTCCATTGTCGGTTCAATAGAAAATCGTCTCCCCCGGATCTCCTAATGCCCAATTGGGGTATCTTCCGGCTACTAGTATTGGCCGAATCCGAGCCCGCTCTCAGGGCAAATATATATATGACACCTGCTGCGACAAAGGAGCGAAATGCGATAGTAAGTGCTATTCGTTGGTTGTTAGAGTGTTCTGCAGGGCTAAAGAGACTGGTCACATACGATAATCTAGCATGTGTTAGCAGACATCCACCATGCAGTGAAAGGAAAGGTCTCTTACGGAAGCCATGATTTACCATCAATTGTTTCGTCGTGAATATTGCTGTCGCAGAGCAAGCACTCCAAACACTGCTCATAAATTAGCCTTACAGGCCAGATTTCACAATCCTCTCCACCACGTACGCAGCCCGAACAAGGCCTTGCCTGCCCGAATTCGACACACCACCATCTTCCTCTCCTATAAACTCATCTCGGGGTAAAGCCTCTTCAGCATCGAAGCCGCGGAGGGGAGCAAATGCGATAGCGGGAGGGTCTGCAAAAACCATCACTCATGCTGCGATGCCGAACTTTCCGTCGTACTCGGACGCTACGGAAAGTCAAACCTGATGGTGTTAGGTCGATGGAGGTGCTCCACGTCGTTCAGCGTCCAAAGTTGATTGAGGCGCAGGCTGCTGCACTGGTCATCCCTGTACGTACAGGTAGTGTGCAGGTGAGCCACAAATCAGCTACAGGGGCCTGATCCGAGATACGAGGGGCTCGTTTGTGAACCCAACAAGCAACAGAAAACCCACTGTAAGATGTTCGCATATCAACGACCATACTGCGATTCCATCAACCCTCGATTTCAAAGCAGCTTCTGAAGTTGCTGTGTTAAAATCCCTACGAAGCTTGTCTCTACCTCAGAATGTTCTCTGATATTTCAATGCCCTTGGCTTCAAGATGTTGGATATATCTCCATAACGATCCATGAAGTTGTTCACATTCGGCCTAGCTTAGAGTGGGATATTGTTGCTGTCATATTTCTGTCTAGATTGCGATACTCAGCTAAAGAAAAACTCATAGGTTGTGCTGCATTTTAAGACTCGGATCCCCAAACGCTACGCTTCAACCTTGCATCTCTTTGAAAAGTAACATCCTCAGATACGTACAAGGTTCCTCCCAGGGCAAACAACACTCTCTTTTCCGGCCTTTCCACACTCATACCCATCCCCAGCTCCAGCTTGTTTTGTACAACTTCCTACGTTACATGGCCTACCAAAATTAGTCTTCTAGAAAGATATACCTTGTAGGAGAGAATACCAATTAGTTCCCGCAATTTTGCAGGAGGTCCCATTACATCTCCCCCATGGATACAATCCACTAGGTCTCCTAGCTTCTAGAGTATTGTTTGAAGCAATTTCGGGAGTCGGAAAGGCCGCAACAAATGAGGTGGCAGTGAAGATGACTGCAAGATTGGAAAGAATTTGCATATTGCTAGTTTTGCTAGTGATACTGAGGTTCTTGGTAGGGATAAATAAAGTGATATTGGGAACTTTGAGGGTTGTTGGAAAGGCGGTTTGGTAGTGTACTGTGTGAAAGGTGCTGTCTATCACCTAGGAGAGCTTTTGAGCTTTATACCAAAACCATATGTCGCCAAATAGCCGTCATACTTGCAAACCTTCGAGGCACGTCAACGACCAACAAGCTGTAAAGCTGCAAAGCCTCAGAGAGCCCAACAAAGCACCCAACAAACCTCACAATACAGTCAGAGGTCGTGGCCCTCAGCTTCTTCGTGGCTGAACTTCCCATTCCAAAATTAGGATCCTTTAGCATCTTCTTCCAACACCAACAACCTTATAGCAAAGAGTCTTCTTCAACATTTGTTTCATATTCTTGGTATGAGGGGGCTCATGTGAGTAAGTATGCTTAATTCAAAGAAAGTAGTCCCAGTAGGTAATATTATTAGCACTTAGAAGTGTTCCGTCAAATAGTTTGTTGAAGTATCTGCCAATTCTAATTTCCTAGAAAAGTCCACACAACAAAAAAATCACTATGACTTGCTTACCACTCGAGGTTTACTATCCTAGGGCAAGTATTTCATGTAAGCGTGTATAAAGTAGCCGGTAGCGCCCTTTGTTGTTCATGGACTGCGCCTATCGCGTATTTATTGGTGTTGTTGTTTTGGTTTGGTGTTGAACCTAGAGCTAAGCTTACTTTTCCAACAAACCAATGCATATCCTTCTAGCTATGGAATCACCCCCTTATACCAACTCCAACATACAAACTCCCCTCCTCCTTCACCACCCCCTCTCCATTCCCCTCCTCCCTCCACCTCTCCTCAAACATCGCTCTCGCCCTTTCCTTCTTCTCCCTACCAAGCTCTTCCCAGCCACCCATGGCTTCAGCCAACCCATCAAACACCTCCCCTCCCTCATCTACACCCCACACTGCCTCGTCCCCTCCCTTACCCAAAATTTTTGTCCTAGCTGGTACATCGCCAAAACTTTCCGTCTCCAAAACTTCCGAAACCAAGCCTACACTCTCCATCAAATCCCTTAAACTCTGCGGTCCATGAATCCACCGTCTCTCACCCAACATCTCAAAACCAAATTCCTCTTTCAAATCACCTAAGATTTTGAGGCCCAGCATTGATTTTGTGCTAGGGACATCAATGATTAAACGTCCAGTTGAAGGTTTAAGGTACTCGACCCATTCTTCGATTGCTTTTCTTGGGTCATCAAGAAGCACAAGTGCACTTGCACAGGTGATAATATCGAATGTTGCCTTTAGGCCGTTAAGCTGCGGGATGGACTCTAGGGAGGTGATATCGTGTTCGATGAATTTGATGTTGGTTTGATTCGGAGGTAGTTTTGAACATGCAACGTCAAGCATTCCTCTACTGATATCAACACCAATTATATTCTGTCCCGCAACCAAGCCTTCCGGTGCAATGATAGGCAGAAATGCAAATGTGACAAGACCAGTGCCGCAGGCTAAGTCGAGAAGTGAGGAGCCAGGGGAAGGGGGTGGGGAGAGGTAAATTGGGTAGAGTTGGGTAAGACGGGAATGAAAAGAAGTTGCCGTGTCGTAGGTCGAGGCGCGGGAATTGTAGAGTGCCGCTGATGATGACGAGGTCATGTTTGAGGAGCTGGGCGAGACGAGATTCGATTTTTTGGTGAGATGGGGCGTAAGTGAGCGAGCAAGTGAGTACGAATTCAAGTTGAGGTGTAAATTTGAGAAGTAGAAGTTAACCGCAATCAAAGATTGATAAAGGTGTACTAAGGAGAGTGAAAAATAAAGCAAAGCTAATCAGCAGGTCGCAAGACTTTCTAAAACAATCATACATGACAAGGTTGAGAGTACCCTTTTGAGAAATACCAAAATCTCAGCATCGTGAGAAAGCCGACCCAGGAACAACTCTGATGAAATTAATAAGCTAGCTTCCTTCCAAAAACCAAGAGAGTGGTTAAGAACGTCTAGCAAAGAGATTAGAGCGGGAGATCGGCACTGTGGCTATTTTTGTCAGCGGCCTAACGGATTGCCTATTGTGGTAGGTGATCAGCATTCCAGATGCGATTTCGTGTCGTGTATCGCAAGCTGCTGACTGGTTTTGCCAATATCGACATCTCAAGTACCGTGAGAGAGGTTGTCGTGGGGGAAATTTCACCAGATTGAAAGAAAGGGGTGATACGAATGTCAGAGAAGCTAGAGTTCCTTATAGTGTAAGTGGGAGGTATTGCACTTGCAAGTATATCAACAAAGGGTGAGACGGTGAGTAATATATACAAGAATTGAAGTAATTCTATGCCGTTGGTTGGCACTATCATAAATTATATACGTGAATTATTATACCTCAACAGGTAAAGTGATTTTTTGCTCGAGGATCGAGTAACAATTTCCCCAAATTCCTTTATATCAATTCCCGCTCCCTTGGTGTTGAGAGCAGGAAGATAGGTCCCTTCATTAACGCCACGTGAATCAAATCCAAATCCTTCCTTGGGTATAGACGCCGCCTTTTCAAGCAATTCAAACACAATCATGATTTCTTCACAGCCACCCATATATACTCCATTTTCCTTCTACAGTAGCCAGCTAGCAATCGTTATCACCAGAGCTATCAAACCGATGCTATTGCCAGTGAAGGCAATTGGTTGAGCGCTGTTGACTTGTGCTGCAGCGAGACTAGCGTTGACGAAGTTTGGACCGCAATTGACATTGACTTGCATAGCGGCAGCAACATAATCGCTTGCCAGCGCGCTAGTTCGATCCGCACTGGACGCCTCGAAAACCGCCATGGTATTTTGCAAGCAGGTGCTACAGGTTGGCAGACTTCCTCCAGGTAACGAGATATTCAATGGTAGGAAGTAGACGTAGTTGTCGCTAGGGCTGCTTGCATTGGTAATAGCTTCGGCAAAACAATATGATTTCGAGACTGGGTTCTTCAAACATCCTGCTGCGTATAGAGGCTTGTAGGCGAGAAGGCCGAGTCGTGCTTGCTGAATTAAGGGGTTCTGTGTACTGAGGTCGGAAGCACAGGCTGTATCTGCCGTAATATTGCTTGCATATTTCGCCATTACTGTACTGCAAGTTGTGACATTGGCAGCGCATGTTGCATCCAGGACCTGAGTTATTCGGACGAGAGATCTTTCGGCTTGAAAGAACGAAACAGAGTTCTAGTGCGATTAGCAACTAGTCATAGGAGTACATATTGAGGACTTACCTGGAGAAGCAAGGACAACGGTAGGCATGACTTGAAGGTTGAATTTGAGAGCATATTTGTCATAAAGTTTGAACAACTGCTCGTGATATTCGAGTTGAATCCGCTATCGAATGCATTGGGGAGAGGAGTAGAAGAGTCTGTCGCGGCAGCGGTGACAATACCGCTCGAGGACGTCTTGGTGGCCGCCACGGTTGTGGTAACTGTCTTCTCTATGGCCTTGGTCGACGAGTGCGATGAAGAAGAAGCGGCCTCGAATTGTCGTCTTTCAATTCCATCTGCAATTGATTCCAGGGTCCACTCCTGTGCGAGCTTCGGCGGTGGTGACTGATCAACTAGAATTACTCCCGATTTGGCCAAGCGCGAGATAGACGATCTTTCACTTTCAGGAAGGTCTCTTGGGGTCTCGACCATCTGCTCTTTGATATACATTGAAGCAGAGCAAACCGGTAGGCAACATATTAAGAATGCGAAGAAGAGAAAGTGAGCTGAGAAAAGTGATCGATGACGGAACGTGCGTTTGTTTTGCTGAACGACAGGGGAGCTCGAATGGTGCGACGACAGCTGCGCGGAAAGTTTCGACCTCGAAGGATAGGTGGTACTGTCACATTGCTTCTCCTCCACCCGAGTTTGGAGCATCTCGATGGTGGCGATCATGATGTCGAAAATGTGTTCTTATAATCGTGGTTCCAGCATTACTCGGCCTTGGGGTCGACAGGAGTCGTCGTCCCCAAGGTACGTGAAGTTCCTGTAGAGAATGGCAAGGCCACACGACAGTGTTCTATACGTAGAACACTTCCTGCAACAATGTTTATCCTGTCTGTTTCTTTTCCTGGAGCTGTTGCTTCCGATTTCTGCAAGATGTCCTGGTTCCGGAGTGGTGCTGTCGAGGATAGATTGGACCTTTAGCCTCTTCCGCAATCCTCTACCGTTCCTCTATCGTTGTAGCTTTACCGTGGGATCCTAAATAATTATATAGAGTCTGTGTTTTGATCGAAAGTGATTGCAATTGTTGTTCCAAACACAGGAAAGAGTGACTGTAGTTGGAAGAGTGGATGGATAGGACGGCACCGAGCGCGGTGTGCTGGTGGATTATTATATGAGCGATGGCGAGCTGGTGATGACTGAGAGTGTGAGTGTACAGGCAAAATACATTAATCCAGCGTATACACCAGCATTGGCTCTGTATGCCTCACAAACGCTGCACCGATTATGTGAGGGGAAACAGGCCTTTTTGTCTGTTGTACCCGTCAATATTGGTGGGCCTGCTCCCCTGGAAGAAAGTCCAATTACAGAGCATGGACGGCGCCACAATGCAGCCAAATATTGACCGCGACGCCCACCTTGCGCTGGAGTAGTGCTGCAACCATGCGACTAGGAAGACGATAACACACTTAAACAGCCGGAATGCCTGCAGGGAAACGCCTTTATCGCAGGTGAGTTTGACCCAACATTCAGAGTTTTTACAGTTTGAGCTGCACTCGCTGCACCAACAATAAGGCTCAGATTGAGTTTGCAGCAACAACCAGAATAGCAAAGATTACGGCTCCAGGGCTCCCACCACCACCTGCCCAGTGCTCTTTATCGCTTTATGCCACGGGAGCCCCAATTTCGGTGACCGTGTGCCTGAGTCTAGACCAGGGAAACACTGGCCGTTCGGATGCGCCCCTGGACCGCTTCTTCTCCAACGGCAGCCCGACATGGCTTCTAGCGAAATCGAAGTCCTGTTGTGGGCCAGCACTGCGAGCAGCGACAGGCCCAAATCGTAGAATTTTTGGGTCTCCTGTGTCCACAGATCTTGAATCTTGTGCCACGCGTGTCCAGACAGGTGCTGGCTCAACTTGCCTCTCTAACATCAACACCAAGAGCCGTCCCTGCCGGATACTAGCAGGACTCGGGCTACCTTACCAATTTGGATCACCCCAACCAGCATCATTGTGGACAGAGCAGCGGGCCCTCGAACTCGATGCGGTATGTGTTTACTGCTAGACTAGGGAAATAGAAGGCAATAATTCTCCGCGTGGGTTTCTAGCGGGTGGGAGCACTATCAAGGACTTCCACTTTAGAAAGAGCCTCGTCATCGGGGTTCGAGTCTCTGGAACCTACTACTATGCGGGATCTGCTGATTCTGCTCCCCGAAACCAAAGCCTCAAAGTTTTGAAGAAACTCATCAGGCTGCAGGCCAATAGGGCAAGACATAAAAATTATGCCAGGCTGCTGCAAGGTACAAACTTTGCAAAACGGCATCTTCAGCAGCCTTCCACGCGAGTGATAGCCAGAGAATAATTGTTGACATCTTGACACTTTGACACTTTTGTTGGAAGTCAAATGCTGGCATGCTGTAGCCAAGTTCTTGCCGGCTTAAATTCACAATTCGTCTGCACAAGACCTTGCATACGGAATTCAATTTGTTCATGCAGCAAGCCATATTGTTCACACCGCACAGGGAATTGTGCAATCTCGATATGCACCCTGCATAATTTGTGCATTTAACCCTAATCCCCAACCTTAAGTCAACTCCTTTCCCGCCAACCCCCTAGTCGTTCTCCACGCATGATCATAACCTTCTCATTTCATCTCATTCATTGGACTTTTGAGCCTCTGGATTTTTAATTCGGCATTGACAGTTTATTACGCCGAGAACCACGTTTTGTTTTCCTTAATACCCTGTATCGTATTTACATTTGCGGTCTTCTTGGACGGTTGAACATGGCAAGCAATTGGTGAAAAGCCACCAGCGGGCAGAAAAGTTAGAGAACGCCACCGCTTCCATGTCATCATTGGCAGGTTGCGCCATCAGCGCCTAGACGCCACCAATATTTGATGATTCAAGCCATCAAACTGCCTAGCTGCAAATTTTGGATCGAGTCGTCCAATACCAACTTTCCATCAACCACACTCTTGTCAAGCCTGTCATCATCGGCGTGTAAAGTCAGTAAGATTCCAATTCATTTGATACCATTCCCTTTACACCCTTTCATCCGATGCTATGTTGTTACTCAGTTCGTGCTGCATCTCACAGTCTATATCTTCTGGTTGGTTCTAACTTGTGTTTTTTATTATTCTTTATTGCTCCACAAATCCCACGTACCAGTGTACCACCAGTGTACCGTCTGGCGCACGCCCAAGCCAATATCTCCACATGGGAATCAGAATGGGACGGATTTTGTTCAGATTACTTCTTTTTGGCGCCTTTCATGCATGTGAAGACGCTTGCAGTATCTTGTGTGAACTGCCCCAAGCCTCCCGCACACAAAAGGAGTACAAGACTTCCCAGGCGATCAGATGGGATAAGATGTCATGATGTCGTGTTGATAACCATTACACAAGATTGGCTACCTTAGAGATTGTAGCTAGATGAGGGTTTCTTCGTGTTGCCAATGATCTTGTGAAACTTCAAATTGTGGCTAAGGCTGTCTCAATTTGGAAGCTAGGGAATTACCTCGTCCATATCACATGAGAGTCTTCTATTTCGTCCAATACTCATATCAGCGGGTTCATGGGATGACGTGGGATGGAATAAACACTCTTCCAAGTTCTAGGACACTCCAAATGATCAATCATCTGCATGCAGAATTCGTCCTCGGTTTCCGCATCCAGCTAACACGTGATGACAATTTCACTCTCCTGAATATAACTTTTCGGCACCATATTGCTGACTTCATCTATCGCAATCTGGACCTGCATCATCACACTCAAGTTACTGCGCAATTCATTTACATTGAGTACATCCATACGCTTTGAATGCCAGGTCTCGGAGAGCATCCGGTCCATCTTATGTTTGGTTCACGGCATGAACTTTCACAGTGCGTTACCAAAGAACCATCAAATAATTTCCCGTTCATGATGCATCTCTGACATATCTTATCTTACTACTTATGCGTCACTTACCCCACAAAACCTGTTCATTGGAAATTGTGCGGGGAAAACATGCGATTTCATGGTTTTTGAGTTTTTCACTTTATGTTTTTCCAATTAGGCACTACATTCGGAACACTTTGCAATTTACAGGTGCGGATACGATAATGGCGAGCCTGGTTCTTCGAGTGAAGAGACACATCGCCTTACTTTTGAAGATAAATTTTCTTGCAGTTTCGTTCTCATGTGTTGTCAAGCAAACCCCCGTGATCATCAGTCGAGAAAATTTCAAATTGAAAGATCTGCCTGCAGTAATAAAAGTTAAAATCAGCCCTCTGATAGAACTCAGCGAAGAATAAAAATTTCGCAGATAGCCTTCCTCTCTCTTTTCAGCGGTTGTATATTTATAGTAGGCAATTCAATAGTACAACACTAAGGTAGGTCTACGACTCCCGCTCTGGATGTTACGCACCTCAGCATAATATCACCCGAATCCTCGATGGTCGATTTATGGAATAAATACAAGCCATATATATAAGAAAACTGTCTTGTGAGGGCAGTTCTCAGGTGCAAAGATAAACCTACAATCATTTCTACAAACTTCAAGGGTCAATTTATTCCACTTGAGGATCAACCAAAACTCAGGGGAAATACGTTAAACACTTAAAAATTTAAGAAAGCACTACATTTAGGACCTACCCGACTCTCGATAACAGATTGTCTCTGGGGTCAATTGCCATAGCCTTATTTATCAAGAATATGCTATTATTTAAAACACTATCGAGTGGTTGTTATTGAGCAGCATAAAAACAATTGAACTTTACTCCTAATTATCCTCCCAATCATCCGGATCATACACTAGGTGAAGAGAAACTGAAGTTATGGTCCTAACTTGTATCCAGTATTACAAAGCTGTTTAGATCTACAATTCCACCTACTCATTACCTTGGCATCTAACAGGCATCATAACAAATAGGCATCACATCAAACAAATACTGTAGCATAAATTCGGCACTCCCATTAACTCTATCACAATGGCTACTTCACTGCACGAAACAGAACTTGCGAGACGCGCCAAAATCTACCGCCTTTCTTCCTGGCATCCTCCTTTATCACTCAAAAGGTCATCGGTCCGGCAACCCCCCTCACCCGACCCGAAACCCGTGACCCATCATCTGACCTTCACGAACCACCGAATCACCACATTCAAACACAGCACGACAGCACGACAGCACGATAGCACGTCACCTGAAACATTACATCCTACTCGGCACCACATATCCAGGATCAAAAACATTTGTTGCTCATCGCACCGGAAAGCATATTCCCATTATCCGAGGATGAAACTCTTGCACGCAATTGTTTATCGGATCGGGGAGGAACCTCTTCCGATCCGAGGCTGCTGTGACAGGCGAGGGATAAGGTAAGTGGCCGAAAGGGGATCGTTTAGCTGCATTTAATGGAGGGGGTGGAAGGATATGTTATTAATTCTGGGCCTGGAAGGTTGTGTACTTCCGCTGTGGGGTGTTCTAGTGAGGTTGGCATTGTTGGTAACATTTCCCAGAGCTTCACCACCGTTGAGATTGTGATATGCACAGGAATAAGACAGGATCTTCGGGGGTGCCCCCCAGGCCAGGGAGTTTAGAACCTCTCCCAATCTTTTCTAATGTTATTTGGAAAATTTGCAGAAACAGGAACTTGGAGGAAATATCTCACAGCAACAGGAGCTTCCGGACCTAGAGTTCTCAAGACCACTTCATCTAGTATGGCCCCGTTCCACGCACAAAGCTCAATCTAACTCGCTCTTGTACTACGTAGTCTCGGTTATCACACGAGCGGTTTTTCATAATAGATTACACCATTCATCAAGCTGTGCCTTCCTCACACGCCCCTTGCCGCTGGCAAGCGAGCCTCTTCAGAACCCATCTACCACGCCTCATTTCTCACCAAACACTATCCCTTACACCCATTCCATCAAGTCCTTCCTTTCACTTCCCAATTGAAACCATTGCATAGCACGTCCCCGAACAAGAGTTATTCAAGACACCTACAGAACGCCAATCGCAAGCGAGCAATTCCTATAGGTCACGAAGTACGACATCCGCATCAAATAGCGTGTCTCCCTCGTATTTCTGCCCAATATTCTTTGGTCGCTCGCAAAGAGTGATTTTCGCGATGTGCAACAAACCAAGTTTGTTTTTTTTAGAATTTAGCTATGTATTTGTGTTGAATTTGGGCTGAATTGAAACTGGAAGATTGTGAAGTAGGTAAGAGGTGTTGTGTTGGTTGGTGATATGCTAGAGTTGGGGTAGAATGTTGGTAACGTTTATTAATGTAGCTTTAGCAGAAGTTACATGCTCATGATTTGAGCTCGGTGCCAGGCTTGTTGGTTCATTGTGTGAGTCGACGTGCATTTTGTTGGGTTTTCGTATATCTAAAATTGGAGCTACAACTCAAAGGGTCAAGTTGCATGATCATGGAGGGCCTCCTCGGTAAAAGAAAGCATCTTTTGCTTCCATGGTATGTCATTCTTGTTGCATACTTGATGATCAAGTCCACATAAGCAGTTGAATTAACCGTAAAGGGCCTTCAGTTGGTGGTTACTAGGAAAAATGTCGGTAGATAAAAAACTTGTTAGAATAGGTGCTTTGTACCTGACTCTATGAAATATCCTGCACTGATAGTTTGTTTTTTATTAACTTGAATACCATGAGTTTCTCGCCCAGTACTAATCAAAATTAAACAACCTAACAATATTACTATCAATTATCCGGGTTCTTCCGTTTTTCACAAATGTCGTATGATGCTCCCCTAGGCAATTCCCCAGGATATGAGGTAATTAGCAACCATCTCTATCTCACAGATACTCAGAAAAGGGGTCCCTCTAAAACTCAAGGTACATGCCCCTTAATCCATTCACGGTATCTTCTTCGGAAGAGAGAAAAGGTTAAAACCCAAATCCGGATTTCAGAGATCCAAAATTTCTATGTTTTTCTAGGTACAAACTCTGATAACTTGAATATCTATAGCGGCATTCGCTTTAAATACATTCTCCAGTTTTTTGAGGCAGCTCTGTTCGCCATATAGGTACCCGAGTACCGTGAACTAAATAGCCCGGGGTGCAGCATATTGTCATTTGATTATCTATGTCATGAAGCATCTCATGCATGTTAATGAAGATACGATTGAGTATTTCTCTGCATTCTGGCCATTGCACTAAAGCACCCGAGCTCAAGACGTGTAACGCCTTCAGTTCCGACAGTTCTGAATAAACTAGCCATCTTTCTGCTCCAAATAAGGTGAAATCGCTACACAGACTTTCTGTATCATAGCATCCTCAATAAGCATGTGGTTAAACAGGCCATATGGGGGATGCTTAATTCTTTGGGATGGTATATTTCTGTTATGTTAACGTCTCGAGGTTTCCAGAAGAGGGATCGGGCAGCAATAACTTTCTCGAAATCTGGTTCGGGATGGTATTCATGGATATCTTGCTCTCTAGCCTCGTAAATTTCAATACGGTTGGAAGAGTGTTATTCACCGTTACTCTGGGATGACTCCTCCCCGCGTTCCTCCGAGCCCTCCCCGATCCTCATCCTCCTTGCCACCATGAGCTGTATCAAGAAGACATGGGGTACACCTTTCACCCTTCAGATAAGTGTCCACACGGCAAAATCCTTTAGTGCAGTGAAGGGTATTGGTAAGATTCATGATTTGTTTCCCGAGACAGAAGAATTCGCCTCTCCTTTCTCGAGAATTTCTTTGAAAGCATAAACGAAGACTATGATGCTAGATAATCTTTCGTGAGGTAGATTTGCAAGAATTTCCGAGTATTAAGTGGTACTATTGCCAAGGCCCCCATTTTACACCGCAAGGATTGGTGACATAAATCTAGGAGTAGCAGTTGTACTCAAGAAGGACGTGTAAAGTGAGGGTTTCTTCATCGTACGTGATGCAGAACGCCTCATGGTATATTTTGCTTGCAGGTTCGGAGAATGCTCATATTAGCGTTAGGCCCCCTGTCACCCATTTTAGGGGCGACAGGTGCCGCTAGACCAAGTTTCAAATGTCTGGTGGAAGAGATAATATAGACGGAGGTGGTTTGGGACCGCTATGTTCATGTATCGGATAGCTTAGCGATGCGTTGGCACTGGGAATGGTGTTGCTGAGTCTTCATCGTGGTATGGAAGTTGGACTCAGAAGAATTTAAATAGGTTGCAATTGGTCTGGATGAGCTAGATTTGGTGTCATCATGGCCTTGCAAAATATTTGTGTGCGAGGACTTAATACCGATCCTGACAAGAGATATTCTTTTGTTGCGAGATCGCAGTTATTAGACCATCTGAATGCAAATGTTTTATTAGACAAGAGGATATATATATTTAAATTAAAGGCTCCATTGTAGAGCTAAGATTGTAGGGCTGAGGTGCACAGCATGCTTTGCTCGGTAGACTGAGCACTTGAAGCTTGGAGGCCGTCACCCTCCTAACCCCCCTGCCCCCTTGCAAATATTTGTGTAGGCCCTCAAGTGCTTTGAGCCTCCTGATCTTCTTCCTCATCAATTACTGCTTGATCTTGAACCCCGCGCTCTAGGAAGCGTATAGTCCCGGTTAGAGGATCCATAATGCAACCAAAATGTGAGCACTCATTCATGACAGGATACGCTTTCACCCACTTCTTCAGAGTGTCTTCCCTCACGGTAGGGCCTTTGCCCGGATCCTTTCCCTCTACAGGATGCTTCTTCTCGTGACGTTTCTTTACACCATCCCATTTCCTCTGGATACACGCCCGTCTATCTTCACTCTCTTCCACCCCTAGGTAAATGGGGGAGTTAGCAATTGCTTCATAGGGAATATCTGGGAGAAAGTCTCCGGGGGGGGGGGGGGGGGACCACGAGTATTTCTTGAATAAGAAAGGGTGCACCCCTACTACCTACAGGCATCCATTCCTATGACAGGACTTTTCTTCTCTTTCTCGTTGTGAATGTGTTCAGCAGGCTCGGTGTCGTGGTTGGTGTGGACAATAAATTCGGTTGAGGTCCGAGTTTTAGCAGTAATTAGATCTTTCTCGATGACAGTAGTTCGATTTCCATCGCAAAGAACAAGATAGCATGGTGCGGTCGTCTTCTGACTTAGGGTATCAACAGATTCTTCAAGCCGAGCAGTCGAAATACCGTTATCACTTGGTAGTAATGCTAAGCGCATAATCGAGGTGACTGAAGGTCGAAACCCGAAAAGGACAAGTATTTGGTGCAGTCTAAGTTTGAAAGTGGAACATGTATGATTTGGTCGGAAATTCAAGGAGATCGAGAGATTCTCTCTGTTTTAGTCAGCACGTGAAGGTTTTAATGAGGTGGTACTTACCTGACACCAGTGAGTACACCAACAAATCCAGCATAAGTGATACTTCTTGCCAAAACTTTCTCTGGCTCAACAGATTTCGATCGGACAAATTCCAAGATGACAAGAACATCTCTCAGCTCATCCATCCCCCAATCAAGTGTGCGGAAATGCATCATCCTGTCTGAATCCCTCTCACCTCTAGTGTCATTTTTGGTCCGCTTTTGCTTCTTGCCTCTGACTGCTACGCCTCCGCTTGTACAGCCAAGTAGGCTGTCGAGTAGCACATTGAGAGCTACTAGAGTGTATAAATCGATCCCGCTAGCCTTTGATATCCCCCTTAGCTCTTCCTTTTCCTCCTTAGAAAATACTTGGCGAAGGAATATGGAAGAGAGGAACTCGATCATGCGGCAAACCCAACCCCATGGTATGACAGAGGCAAGTAGGTCGTTGAATAAAGGTGTGAGAGCTCGCATACGCGGACCGAGTTCCGTGGCAAGGACTGTATAACGGTCCTGGGGAGGAAGGTCGAGATCGATGCGGTAGCAAGGAATGGCTTCAGAAGCTGCGGTATCTAAAGCCATTTTGAAGGCACAATGATACCGAGTCCCAAAGAATATGAGTGAGAAGAAAAGGCAGCACTTAGAGCCTCATTACGCGCAGAGATTAGGCACCTGCTCCGATGCCATGGAAAGGTTTCTCGGCTGTCGGAGTAAATTTGACAGTCTGCAGGAGGCAGAGAGTGATCGGAGCGGACATATTCTTTGCCGCGATCATAGATTTATATCCTAGGACTGACGGTTTGTTGTTTAGATGAGTGCTGTTGTTGAGGATATCCTCGTGAGTTCAATATCTCCACGTGACTTGAACCCCTCGCTTGCAAGTGCTCTGAGCGCCCTTTGATCTAAGCATCATCTCTCCTTTTATTCTTTGCTTTCTTCTGTGGTTAGTACCCTCTTACCCGTACAATACCACATCTTTTTTCGAAATCAACGTCATTGAGTACTCAGTTCTAGCGTGATGGCCTCATCTTGGTCTATCTATCCCCACTAGATTTCACCATCGGGATCTTGGCAACTCTACTACGGAAATATCTCGTCCTGAACATAAGATGAGAAATGCAGGTAAAGTCAGGGTTGATATGGCCAAATCTCAAAAGCAAAAAAGTAACCACAACATGGGATGAGCGCCAAATCACTTTCTATGACCAAGATGCTCTCGGGTCCTGTAGTCCCGGCCAAGCATAGGCAAGCTTCCCCGCTCCAAGCATGAGGTACGTGGGATGTGCTCGTTATCGCTGTACTACGGCCCATCAAAGATCTAGGCATGAGGGTAGCCACCAACATGCGTGCTATCAGGCTGATATACATGTGGAGGCAAGTAGTGGGCTCATATGCCATGTGTGTTTCATTTATTCTCTCTCTTCCCTGTAACATAAAAAATGTCGTCTTGTATTCTATCGCCTACTGCTGTGCTTTCGCAGCCATTAACTCTGCCATGTGGACTTGTTCTGTCGAATCGGTGAGTCTACCCCGCCTAAAAAGGTTGCTTGAGTTGACTGTTCGCCAGGCTTGTAAAATGCCCGATGCAGGAGACTCTCGCCGAAGCACCCTTCTTTGATCCTCCTCTCAAAAAAGTAGGTTCTGAAGGCTCTTCCCTATCCCAAAGCGACAATATCCCACTTGCGCCAATTCATCTAAAGCAATAAATACTAACGGGCTTGAAATGTAGTTCAGAAATCTCTACAGTCAATGTTAGTTTAGCCGCTCATAGCCTTTTCTCCCGAACACGCTTTGTCCTTTGCTCGACTTCCATGGTCATGCAGATTCTCATTCATGATAGGGGCGGCTGCGCAGTACGGGTTGTTGATCACCGGCCAAGTGCAGATTGATATCAGATGTAAGTGACCCGCTGATCAATTTGGTCAACTTCTGGCTCACGGTTGCTCTTTGAAGTCCTGTCCATTGCAGGAGATGTCGTGTGCCACCCTGACAGTTTCTCATCCCCACACTTTGAGAAGTGGAAAGAATGGGCGACGATTGCCCAAGCCCAAGGCACTCCATGCATCGTTCAACTCGCGCATCCTGGGCGGATGTCCCCAGCAGGAGCGGGGAATCGGCCATCTGACATGCCCGCTCTGTGCCCTTCATCTGTTCCCGTCAACCTGGGAGATAAATGGTTGGAAAAGCTAGCCATCCAGTCCATCCTCGGTACTCCTAAAGAAATGACGTTAACCGAGATTGATCAATCCGTCGAGGATTGGAAGAGAGGAGCCCGCGTTGCAAAGGCCGCGGGATTCAAAGGCATCCAGTTACATGGCGCCCATGGCTTCCTCCTCAGTCAATTCCTGAGCCCATACACCAATCGCAGAACTGACGAATATGGCAGGAGCCCTCAGGGTAGGATGAAATTGCTCACACGACTCGTAACGGAGATTCGAGAAGAGTGCCCTGCCCCCTTCTGCCTGAGTGTGAAACTCAACTCAGGTGATTATATGGACGAAGGTGGTCTTTCTACGGATGAGGCACTAGAACAAGTTCGATGGCTGACGACCTGTGGCATGGTCGATTTCGTTGAGATATCGGGTGGTAACGCTGAACAGAGGACCTCCGGACTTCACAACTCCTTCAGCCAACAGTCCATCCAGGTTGCCCCTCAGCTCAAAGAGTCAACTCGGATAAGAGAGGCATACTTCACAGAGTTTGCTGAACGAGTTGCCCAGATTTCTGAGACGAAATGTCCTATACAACTGAGCGGGGGCTTTCGTTCACGAACTGGTATGGCAGACGCAATCGCGTCTGGAGCTTGCGACTTGATCGGCCTAGGACGAACGGCTATTCTAGAACCTGATATTCCAAAGCGATTGCTCCTGAACCCACAACTGGACGACGACGAAGCACTTGCCAGACCCCACATTGTGAGAGGTCAGTGGTTTTCCAATATGGTTCCCGTGAAGGTGATTGGAAGTGGCTTACCCATCCAATTCTTCTACTTCAACATGCGGAGACTAGGCGCTGGCTTGCAGTCGGATCCCGACAAAAGCATTCCTGGAATTGTTTTCAGCGCCGTGCTGGAAACGCTAAAATGTGGTGTAGCTGTTGCGCTGCAACGAGTTGTGGAAACACTAGGGTGGACGCCCAAGGTGCAAAAGATCGAGTGATCTAGACAGGGTTGCAGATTCATTTCCACATCGTCATAGACCACAATAGTCCAGCCAAGGGAATTTCCCATCAATGAGCAAAATACTCGACCATATTGTGCTACAACATGCCATCCTTCATGGGATAAATGCCAATGAGAGCCTCTCAATGGTTCTTCAATTAAGTGTTTCCAGCCCCAAAATCTACACCGCTAGTGCGAGCTACCTATGAATTATCCACAGAGCATGGGAATTGTAATCGCATGCAGATAATCCAATAATCGCGTTCTAGATTAGGAAACAATCATGCAAGTCTGCAGTAGTGCCAATCACCTGACGAGCTGGCTACTTCGTGCTTGCGAAGCCGCGGAATCGCAAACCTTTTTCTTTCATCTTCTTCCTCTCTCCCTCCTCCATTCGCGATTGCTCACGATCTTCAATTGCTCAATGCTCGAAAACTCGAATTGAAAAAAACCACGCGAGTCAGGACGTGTGAATTGCCTCAAGTCGAACCCCTCCGGAGATCACGGACCTCGGTACCCTCAAAGCTGCTCTCCCACGTACGCACCCCACGTCTCACGTCTTGTGACTGCCACGACAACAAAAGAATCTGCAAGGAAAAGGAGAATAAGTACAGAGCAGAGGAAGAAGCCGGCGAGATTTTGGGTGAAAATATCTCCTCCCCATTATGGCTCAACATTCGATGTTGGTCGGCTGGGTGACCTGTTGCAAGTGCCAATGCAAATTCAATATCAAGCTTTGGAACGGACCTTGCCCGTCGTGCAAGCATACGAAATGCGTCAAATGTCCAGAGGAGGACTCAGCGCCCGAGAGGATGGGTTCCGGAAAGCCTAGAGCTCAGATTCCTCAACTCGAATATGCTGGCTTGAGTCAGATGATCTCCCTCGTCTCATCAGATTCTATGGCTGGACCGTTTCCGAAACTTTGAGACGCCGTCATATCAACAATCGCGGCGGCGGCGGTGGTATGGGTCTGATGGATTCCAAGCTCTACTCAGGCAAAGAACCAATCTGGAGCAAGATATGAAGCAGAGTGGGGATAGAAGGAAGGATAAAATCATGGAACTTCAGAACGGCAAGAGGTGGAGGGCTAGTTTTCATGTTTCTTGGGTATGGGGCAGTTCGCTGCAGAGGAGTGAATCAGTGGCTGGCATGAAGGCAGCGCAGCCAATGGTGGAAGCGATTCGGGGACCGAAGCACGAACTTCGATTTGATAGGTGGTGCACTTGCACACGATACATGAACTTCCCCGCAAAATGAACAGGATATCAGGAACATCTGGAGCACGAAGAGCCTTATTTGAAATACCCCACAATTGATGGTTCGAGGGAGGTTGGTGTCTGAAGGACCAAGAGGCAAGCGTCTGGCCAGTGGCGTCCTAGGAGTCGGATAATAGAGTATGGTATGTGCGCCCTGGGAACTGCTCCTGAACAAATAATAAATAATTGCATAGATGTTTCGCATTGCAGCGCCCTTTGAATACTGCGAGATATGCCTCGACTACCATGGAATGTTCGACCAGCGTACCGCATTGAAGGCTGAAAACCGTAGGACAGAATCCTGCTCTGCGCGCCTCGATTAGCCCTGAGGCTAGACTAGGAACTAGGAGGTAGTGCGCAGTGTTCGCTTGAGCCGGGGGAGGGAGGGGAGAGCGCCTTTGTTTTGAAGGGGTGCCACCAGGTGAAAGCTACTTAAAGTCCTATGTAAGACCATACATGGAGGAACAGGATTCTTTTGGTGTCGATTTCCAATTGTGTTTTAACAGAAGCGCCAAATATGCAGAGATAACCAGAATTTGGTCGCTGCATATTGTGAAGAGAGATCAGGCTGTGACTGGAGGCTCTGAGGTACTGGTGGCTGCAGGAAAGCTATCGAATGACTCATAGGGCTTGGTGTTAGTAGAATTGGCTTTCGGTGGGTGTTTGGAGTTTGGAAATGATACCCGTACTTCAAGATTTCAATAAAAGCTCTTCTTCCTCTTGAATAGATAGCTTACCTGCGTTAGCCAGACAGGCAATATGTGATCGACTACTAGTCTGGAAAAAGTTATGGCAACTTGAAGATCCCCTAATAGTATTGAAATATGCCTTTTGCCAATCACCAGACCTAGTACTAATTGGCAGGTTGCACGCTCCAAATGGTGTTGAAACTTGTAAACCTCTCCAGGCTGGATTCTCGGAAACAACCCTCTCCATTGAAAATCCGAACCCG
Organism: Tricladium varicosporioides; assembly: GCA_021365295.1. Lineage (NCBI taxonomy): Eukaryota > Fungi > Ascomycota > Leotiomycetes > Helotiales > Tricladiaceae > Tricladium > Tricladium varicosporioides. The sequence goes on from JAJTIW010000022.1 coordinate 684,564, forward strand.
AGGATGTCGTTGGCTTCTGCACTAAAAGTGGCTTCATGTACTTCGCCATATATCGGAGCAAAGGATGATCCGACTCTGACCTTTTTTTTCTTTTTTCGGAAGTTTTGCTGCTCACTGCCGGTGGCTGTTTGAGCCACGATCCTCAGCTACCTTTAGCCTGAAACACATTTGGGAGATGTTGATAAACGTCAATGTTTCAATGCTGTAAGGAATTCGAATCTTTGCTGCAACTGCGGGGAACGATAGAAAGTCTCGTTGCTATATTTCCATTTGAAGCATAGTATTAATCAAGAATGGCTGTGCGAGCCGTGAGGCTATTCCCACGTTTTGCTGGGCCCGTAAGCTGCGTTTTTTGCAATTTATTTCGTGAAGGATTCGCGCTTGAGTCCGAATCTCTGACAGTCTTGTCATACCACACACTTCCAAGCTTTGAAATGTCCTGGAATGAGTATGGAAAGTGTCGAGTGGTTTGAGTTAAAGAAGATTGCAAACTCGAGGGGTTTATATCAGTTATTCCCGGATACTTTAACAGAGGTTGACGTCACTTCTTCCTGTTATCAAAAAGCATAGGAAATTTAATTGTATACATTCTGATTCGAAACTTTCAGAGAGACCCTCAAGTTTATAAATCCCATTGGAGACCTCCGGATGTTGTCTTCTAGAGAAGTTATTCCCGTTGACTAGTTGTGGCTTTTAAATTGGCGGGTTTTGTCGGGGTCCTATATGTCTTGGCAGGTAGAGGCTAAGCTTTAATCCTTGTATGAATAGGAGGCCTCCCCCTGAATTTATAAGCTACTGGTTTTAAGCTTACATGGTCTGTCGTTGGCGTCTTCATCGGATTTCTGGAAGAATCCTTTCATACGAATAACTTCAAATCTGCAGCTCTTCTTTATGAGGTAACTGCGGTGTGTCCCATGGGCCAATCCACTCACTTGTGTGACATTCTTGATGGTATTCTCACCATGAAAAGATCTAACTCTCTCTTATTTACGCCGCTGGTCCAGATGTTTATTTCATAAAATGAATTATACTAAGAAACGCCATTAGGTTGTGACATCAACTTGATGCCAATCAACATCCCAGATCAGAGGGATATAAAAAACCTCAACATCCCCAGATTCCACATAAGGCTGAGGTCCCAATGAGAATGCAAGCATTCCGCCCCCATTGCGGATATCTCCTGCCCAATCCAGCCTCTTTTTGTTCAAGGGGTCTTCCCACTTACGAGGTCCAAGATTTTAAACCTGTCATCGATATTCATGCCATCCATGCCTTCTCGTGGACGGTGTCAATGCAGTCCTTTGGTTGGCTTCTTCGTTCCCACCCCAGGACCTTTCTTATCGAACTGGAGATCGTGGCATGATCATGCCCCGGAAAACTGTTGCAAAATGGCTTCGAATTTGCGCAACACGAGAAATAGATATGCAGGGTCCGCACGTCACGTCCCATCGCGACTCGCGCCGCATGCCTTGTGCCGTTGAAACTTCAGCTGAGCGCAGAAATGGGAGCCTAAGTGCAATGTAACTTTAGTGGCAAGCTTTCCTCTTAAGGACGCTTCTTGGCTTTTCGCATCCTGCTCGTGGTGAAGACTGAGCCTCGCTGTTGACATCCTTCATGGCGCTTACTCCATGCCCAGCCAACTACTTGAGGCTCTCAGCCGAATAGGATCACGCCCGCTTTTATATTTCGTTTCAGACTAGTTGACATAACTTAAATAAAATCCCCAGACTTTCCCCCAATTTCGATATTACCATCTTAGGTACGTACCCGAAAGCCAAAATGTTCAAAGAAGTTGTGATCTCGGCTGCTATCCTTCTCGGTTTCCTCTTAAACATCCTATTCGTGGACCATCCAAACGTCGCGAGTTATACAATAGCATTTGTCATTAGCCTGGTTGTCCTCTCTCCATTTGTTGTGTGGTGGAAATTCAGGGCTATGAGAAAAGAACTAGGTCTTATTGGCGAGGTGGAGGGAGACGGAGCGGCCTTGACACCAATTTTAACGCCAACGGCTTTGGGTGTGAGTCGACTTCTTAGACTCGGGAGTGTGGGGGGACCAGTCGCTGATGTTGAGAAAGGGGAGGTAAAACCAAAAGCCAATGCAACTCAGCCCGAAGCAAGTGGGAGTGGGAGTGGAAGTACACCTAGAACCGACTTGGCCAATGTGTGAACTTGAAAGGAGCCAGGAAAAATGGGATTAACTTGGTTGGAGTACTCTCCCTCGAAGTTGGTTCTTTTGCTAACATTCATCGCAGACTATTTTCAATTTGCCACAACAGGCAAAGGCCATGCTTAGTACAGCAGACCTCACGTCTAAGTCGGTCTTGCTCAATGCAGACCGTACATGCGAGAAAGAACAACATCTTGTGTGCTTGAGACCTCGGAGGCTATAGCTCCCTTCGTGTATGGATATTTACGAGTGGCTTTGGCGCCCATCCGTACCACCCTCCCCGTAGGGCTTCATAATCTCATCAGAGATATGATGAGTCTGAGCAACGTACTCCGACACCGGATCAAGGATAGAGAGAGAGAGAGAGAGAGAGAGAGAGAAAGAGGGAGGAAACTCGAGAAGGAGGGGCCGTTGTAAAGAGGTTCCCAATACCATGATGGGTCTGCGCGGAGGTGGCCCAAGACAGGAAAAATAAAGATAGTGCAATGGGTAAAGGAGGAAAGACACATTGTCGGCTCCATGCAACCAGCCAAAGTATCTTAGAACTGCTCATAAGAATTTATAACATAAGGTTATCAAGTGTTTATTATATGGGTCTGGTGATTGTTTATCATTCCGAAAGTAAATGGTACGGTTTCTCGAGCCTGAAGCCACACACGGAATGCTCTGCAGCATTGTGCGATACTCAACAGTGAATGCGATCATTAACGTTTTAGAGATGGCACCCTGCTTGTCAACAATCTCCTCATCCCTCTCACAGGAGTTTTCTTGGCATCTTGTCGATACAGAAAGGTTCTTACACAATCAACTTTGAGTCAGACTCTTCGGTTTCCATCAGGACCAACCATCTCAAGTCAAGACAAAACATCCGTTAATCTCTTTGTCCTCATACAAAGCTGGATCTGAAGAACAGCTTAATACTCTCTGGTCAACGACAAACAAATTTATATGAGGAAGCTGCTTAGGCGACCTAGGAATTCGCTTCTGATCAGGATCTTGTAATCACTTTCATCCTCACGTTTCGCCACATTTATCAGGACGACCTCGGACCGCAAATACCCAGTCGGACATGCCATATCCATATTGTGTTGAATGTGCAGACCATGCATTAGAAAACTTACTTCCCTGGAAGAAAGAAAAGATTCGAGTGATGTGCAAATGTAATTTGTTCCGGCAGCTCCTATAGAACACTTACGTTCGTGTCAAAGGCTACGGCAATTGGTCCTACCCATTGGCCCTGCAGGAGCAAAATATTCCCACCTTCCACTCATTTCGTCGATTTCGTCATTTATTTTCATATACGAACATGCTGTGTAGAATAAGAACTAGAAGGGAAGGGGAGGAACATGTCATCTGTATTGGGTTGTTAGGAGGCTGATACGAGGTTGAGAGAGAGTAAAAGCGGAAAGAACGCACACGAGAATTCATCGGTGCTTTATTTTGTAATTCACCTCTCGAAAAGGATTGGAACCCGAGCTGCGATGGTTATTGGAATCAATTTGGGGAACCACTTTGATGGGAAATCAGCGCCAGATTCCCTTCATTGACTTGACCATTCTCCTTCCTATCTACAGACCTGACCCCCCCTGGCTGTCTTAGAAAAGGTATAACGAAAAATGTCTTTCTGAACCTATGATCGACAATTGTGGCATATCTATCAGAGCTCACGGATCGAATGGCCCTCCACTTCTTCTCCCACTCAAGCACTCCGCCTCACCGTCCCTTTTCACCAATAGCACATCTTCCTCCCTAACGCCAAACTTCCCCTCTAAGTACACCCCTGGTTCGCACGTAAACACCATCCCCTCCCTCAATCTCACTCCTATATTCCCCTTATTCAAATACGGGCTCTCATGAGCCTTTATACCTATTCCATGACCGACACGATGAGTAAAGTAAGGCCCGTAGCCAGCAGAGGCAATGACGTTGCGAGCTGCAATGTCCGGAGCTGCGGCTGTGTTGTTAGGGATGAGGGACGAGATGCATGCAGATTGTGCATTATAGACAATAGAGTATACATGCTGCTTATGAATGATATTTGGCAAGGCAGCAGGACTTGGGACTGTTGAGTGGAAGAAAGGTGGGAAGAAGGTCCGGGTTATATCCGATGAGTAGCCGTAGAGATGGGCTCTATTTGATGTAAGTCTGAGGTTTATCTTTAGAAGAGTTCATACCCAACATCTATAAGAACCAAAGTCGTAGCTTCGAGCGCTTTAGTACCATTTGTTCCACCATGAGGATTTGAGGCATCCTCATCTGCTCTACTATCAATATAATCATTATTAAGCTATCGCAGAAGACAACTCACCGAAAAGCACAATGTTAAAGAAAGGCTCGAGCCCAGCCGCTCTTAGAGTATTATCCAACACCTCAGTAATTTCATTCTCGGTCAATTTAGCATACATACACTTCCTCATTGCCCTGACAGCTTCAACTGTACCAGTATTTACTGCTCGTACGATCTCTATTTCAGCAGGTGACTTGGTCTGTCGGACTCTTTCAACTTCTCTTCCAAGGCCAATCACGTCAAAGCCACTGTAGCCTAGACCCCTTTGGATGAAGTCTCGCATTTCTTCATCGACCATCACCTTTGGGTCATTACCTAGCGTAGACTCTGGAGACCCTGATTTCCAAGATTTTCTCAACGTCTCATACGGATTCCAGTGCTCTTCCCAGGGAATGATCTCAAGCTCCTCCACAAACGGCATACCAAGCAATCTCACTCTTTCAAGCTCGAAGCTTGGGGCAAGGAACGTCGTTTTAGACTTGATCACTCCTGTTGTGGAATTGATTGAAGGACGAACAACCATCAAGAATGGGCGCTCTTCGGGCTCCCAAATTTCCCAGTCTAAGCAGACTTCAGCTAAAAGGTTTGGGGAGGATGGATATAGTACTCACCCTTCTGACTGATATTGGCGTAATACTGAAAAGTATACCCCGGCTCTACAACGAAAGCATCAATCTGGTCAGCGACCAAAGCGTTTGCGAGGTTGTTCCTGCGTTGAACGAATTCACTAACGGATAGCGGCGATGCAGAGTCCAAGAATGGCAAGCCTGTCGAGAGGAAATTATCGATCGAGCATTTTTGGAAGTGCTTGACGGAATTCGATTTCTGCTGGGATTGAGACAGAGGTACTAGGTAATATTGATATTTATAGACCTATCAGTAGAAGCATTAGTTTGTCATTCAAACCCAAGATACAGAGCTAAGAAGGTGCAACTGCCTCTTGTAGCACATGGAATACGAAGATAAAATGCATGAGCAGCGAAAGCAGTATAATTATTAAGGGTGAATTCAAATAACCCGGCAATTCAAAAGACAAGAGCGATGGCACCTGGTGTGAAATACCAGTTGCCTGGCAATTTTTATTGACGTAACGAACAAAGCATATAAGTTAGCTTACTCTTAATAACCATACACATGCAAGCAACAGGGCAGCTACAAGGCATCGTTGAGGTCTTGAAAAAGTTTTCCTGGTAGAATATCCCTGGTAGTGGTTCTGCATCCCGGAATAAGGGTTGTTACGATCATTCTTCCTGACCATTGCTGGATGTGAAGGTTGATAGATTAGAAAGGATTGTTGAAAGTTGGGGGTTGGTGCAGATGGATAATGGTGATATCTAAGCCGCAGCTCAGTAGAGGTAGCGGGTGTCGCCTGAAAATAGCCTAATTCACAATCTATCGGGTAGCTACAGGAGACAAACCTTGAATTAACGTCCAGTCAACCATCACTGCCGGAATCAGGAGAATGGAAAGGGAAATCTTCTGATTAATCTATCTTCCCATCTTTGCAGCTCAGCAAATCACCTCCCTCGAGTTGCCTCTTTCCTGGAACGCCATCGACTACCGGCGATCCCTCCCCTAGCCACAGATAACAAGACACTGTGCAGTGAAGCCCTGCTATGATAATTTGTCGGTCATATAGGCCGTAAAGGACATGCTTCCTGTCTTGTGCAGTATACTTAAAGATATCTGGCGGGATAATTCCTTCCACAGAAGCCATCTTGGCTTCAACCCGCATGCCGACTATCCCAGCGTGCAATATGCACAGTGAATAAATACGGCTATCATCCTGCAAAATTCAACGTGGCTACTCTGTCGATCATAAAACATCTCAAGTTGCGAAAGGAGGCGGGCCTCCATCAGCATCCTCCAATTCTTCATCCCCATCGGCGTCGGCATCTTCATCAGCATTAAGGGCTGTTGCACCCATTAAGCCCGTCATAGTTTGATCATCATCGGCATCAGCATCCCCAACTGTATCTTGATCGAAGTCCTCCATACCACCATGGCCAGGAAGATGGTTAAGATGACGTCGGAGACCGGTAACACCCGCACCAGAAAATACACAGAAGACGCTTCGTTGATGCTCCGTAAATTCTAGAGAAAGTTAACAGAGGCTTAATATGTTTCATGCTAGGAGAACTTACCAGGTGGTGCCTCACGGCAGAACTGTTCCAAATCAGGACGAAGGAACGCCTGGACACCAGTCAAACTCAGATGAGTAAGCTTTTGGCAATTATTGAGTAGCACAACAATACTCTGCAAAGGCAATCATTAGCTTTGAACCAATATAACTGCCTGAAAAACCTACATTTAGAGTCAAGTTGGTACAGTAGCTAAGATGCACTCTTTCCAGGCTGCTGCCAGGAAGATACCCGTCTTCACCTAGTCTGTGATGTCGAACATCTCTGGGAGCACGATACTGTGCCAGTGCATAAACACTCTCATCAGTGATATTTGAACATTTCACAAGCCCAATTCGTCGCAACTTTGGTAAAGAAGCCAATTTCATGACTGACGCATCTGTAAGATTAACACAGCATCCAAGATCGATATATCGAATTCTGTTGCAAGACTGAACCAATTTAACAACAGAGGCATCCGTAATATGGCCACAGTGTCCAAGATGAAGGTAATGAAGGTTCTTCCCAAGCTTACTGATGGCATGAACAGCAACATCTGTCAGGTTTCGGCATTTTGCGAAAACCAAGTTTCGTAAGCGAGGGGCAACATCGATGATTTTCTCGATGGCTCTATCGGTCAACCTAGCGCAGCTAGTGAGGTCCAAAATTCGCAAGTGTTCATAGGTCTGGTTAGGAGGGAGATTAAGAAATGCGGAATCGGCGATCAAGTCACAGTTTGCAAGGCGCAATTCTCGTAAGCTCCTGCCATTTGTGAGCAGTTCTGTGACTGGGGTATTTCCAATCATTTTACATTGATGCAAATCAATTTCCAGTATGTTTTGGCAGTTTTGAGCGAATCTCAAAATTGCAGAATCTTCGAGCTGCTCGCAGTCATTGAGCTTGAGCTAGACAAAATCAGCATCCTTTTCCAAGTGGAGGGGAAGGCGTGCAACTCACCCGTTTGATAAATTTACAGTTATCAGCAACAGCCATCATAGCCTCATTTGAAATCTTCGTGCAGCCTGAGATGTTGAGACCTTGCAATCTCGTGCAATTTTCGGCAAGAACCATCATAGATGCGGCTGTGATTTGGGTATCTCCAGAAATATCGAGGGCAAGTAGATTGTTGCTATCTGTGAGGAGTCCGATAAGTCCAGAATCCGTGAGACCTTCACAGTTTGTAAGGGTCAATCGCTCTACCCTAGAACATACAAATAGGGGCTGGACGGTGCCATCGTTGACAATATCTGCTAGTTGAGCAAGATTTAGGCGCTTTATAAAGTCTCGGTATGCAAAGTATGGATGGGAAAGCGAGAGGGTTTTGCAGATGGAGCTGTGCTTATTCCATATAGTACAAGCCGGCCGATGCCACAGGAGGTCCACACTGTTTCTCGCCCATCTTTTCGATACAAGCATGCAATTTAACAGATCTTGTGGGCTGCTGAGTTTCGAAAATATGCCAATCAAAACCTCGGCTGGTAATCGATTTGCAGGTGGTTCACAGATTTCTGACGATACTTGCATGTCTTGAAAGGTCCCAACTCCAATAGAAGATTGCGAATCATTATTTCCAGTATAGAAAGCGGAATCAGATTCTTCTCCGTAATCCTGGCGGGCAGGAGAATTACTCGACGATGATTGTGAGTCGCCCTCTGGGTCAGGCGTTGCGCGATAAGGTATTGTATTGATGGATGCCATTGTAGGAACAGGGCCCCGCATGACGGGTGTGTTTGCTGGAAGGGAAGTTATCCTTGCACCTCTTCTGTTGCAAGGCTATCAAGGGATATTGAAGATATCTCGCGTTCAGGACTCGAGAATCGAATTCGATGGTAGAAAAGGCTTGGTGCGGCTCGGTCGGTAGGGGTAGGAATGCTCGTTGTCGCTCAGCCTCGTGCGATAGATGGAATAATCTCACACCACACCGGATCGGGCAAATAGGTGAGACTCTGGGGTTCTTGCTAGAGAGTGCAAGTGCTCAGAAGCGCGACGGGAGTGCCGTCGTGGATGTAGTCGCTGATGCTTCTTGGTTGGTGATCAGATTACGGCGTTGTTTGAGAGTCTCTGAGGAAGAGATGGTGTTTGCGGGTGCGTCGAAATACGGCTGATGCAGGCCCAAGTGATTGGATCGCTTGACAACTGGCAGGAACATAATTCAATCACACCTCATACAGTAGCAGCTGCCCAACAGCTTTCGCGCGTAACCTTGTTAACTCCACAGTGACAAACTTTCTCGAGTCACCAGCGTCGACATTCTGAACTGTTTGTAAGAAGGTCTTGCCTGCGTTTAATATGAAATAGGGGCTTGCAGCACGTGCTAAGGCCGCAGGACTTAAACACTTTTGAATCCCAACTCTTGCATGCTGATGACGCAAATGCTAAGGGACGAGTTACTGTGTAGGTCTAGTAAATGCTAATCAAGTATGTTTAGAGTTGAGCATCAATTTTCATGCTGAGCCATATCGAGAAATGATATTTAGTATGGGATATTTTGTATGTCGAACCTTATCACGTGTTCGTGAACCATTTATCAGAAAAATTTCAATCTGGGAATCTGGTGATCCCCCGAGATCAACCTCTCGTGTAAAATCTTTTGGTATTTTCGCTATGTTCATGCCTTGGTGGATGGTACTTTTTCTATTGTAATCCTCAAAATTTCGCTCATGGTCTCGATCGTTCAGTGTCCTGTGCTTGGTAACACCTCCAAAGACAATTATAACTACCAATCGAACAAGATTCCAACCTCATTCATTCTATTATACCTCTAGGACAGTCACTCGGAATGCCTTGGAGTGTTACAAAACCGTATGTTTCTTCCTTGGAATCTGTATGCGGAAGTCTGAGAACTGAGCATCGCCGTAACAACACTCGAAAATTATTGCTCCCTCCTTTTCAACATCAATCAGTGGGAAGGCGAAAGAACAAGTCTGTGGACGCCCTAGACCTAGCAATGAGTCGCCTGTCACGGTCGATCGTGGGGTCGATATGATTGGCGTGATCAATTTGAAAACATTGTGTGCTCGCGAGTGTTCGGTCTCGTCATCGTCCAGGTCCACGATCGTTCCAATAACAGCTACAGAGAGGTTCCTAACTAGCCGGGCGATATATAGTGGGAAAACTGGAACAAATTTACCACAAGGTTTCTCTACAAGAGGAATTATTGGATTTCGAAATTCGTCAATGCCCTCGCGCCTAGTCTGCAAAATGAACCGGTTCTGTCCATAAAGGACTGGTAACGCCTCGCTGTGTATTGCTTTGCAGCAACGAACCAGTCCCCCGGCAAAGGACTTTGCACCCGAACTCAGGTTGACATCCACTAAAGGTTTACGTAGATGAACCAACGAGTAGCGTAAGACAACTGCCTCTTGACGTGTCAAGCACATTTGGTAAACTGTTCCATCATGTTAGCTTGGTAACATATATCTTGATTTGAGTAGATATTACTTCGTAAACGAACGGATTCTGGCAGATCGAGGAAAACAAACGGTTTCCCGGCGTACGGTACATCAGAGTTATCCTGAAAGCATAACTCTTCATTTGTGGTCTCTTCTGGAAATCGTGAAGGAACACTCCTAGCCTTCCTTGGACTTCGGGGAAAACCAATTGCTATTCTCTTTGGAGCCTCAGATCTCCTTGGCCTTATGGTATTGCTCATCCTCAAGGCGATACTACCACTTCTTGATCTGTTCGCAGAAACCTCTTCAGTATTCACTTTAGACACCTCACTCTCGATTTCTTGGGTAGTTGTCTTGGATTTTCTTTGGGCGACGCCTTTCAGAGAGTTTCTCGCTTTCCTGTAAAAGCTAGCTGGTAGACTGGAGAATTTCTTCAAGGTTAAGGGAGTCCTAATGCTATCATTAAGAGATTTACCAGCTGGCTTAGACGGCTGCATGTTAGGATCAGAAGAAGATTGGGGGGCACTTGTCCTGCTCGATACTCCTCCATGAGAATCCAACTGTGTGTTTGAGTTTGAGAATGGTGAAGCCCACGTCTTAGCAGATATAGCGTGATAGGAACTATTTTGTGGGTTCGACAAAGACTGCGAAGTATAAATGCTACCAGTAGACGAGTTATGATTTAAAATAGACTCATTTGTCGTCTTCGAGACCTTGTCGATTCTTCCTACAGGCCCGGTATCCCTTCTAACACGGGTCGCAGGCTTTGAGCGCGTGGGGAATTCCATTTGACTGGCAATCGATACTTGGGGTGCACTCCAAGAGGAAACATTGGCTCCACGTGTCTCAACATTAGCTTGTTCCTGCTGCGACAAAAGACAATCGGACTTTGTGGCCGAAGCGGTCGCCTTGTTGGGTTCGGAAGAACCTGCCTGGTTGATGGTCCTTGCCCCTATCGCTATTTTAGAGGAGGCAACAGGAGGAGTTCTTGTCTTAGCGGCTTTCCTACGGCAGTGATCTTGAAGGGAGATATGCTTTGGTGAAGGATAGGATTCTGGCGATTTTGAATGTTTGGGCCCAGAAGCAGCATCGCCTCGCGAAAAGTTCCGTAAATCCCAGCCCCGAAAGTACGATGATGAACATCCCCCATCCGAGATTGGACCTCCCCGACATACAGGCGTTGCAGGAAAGTTGGGGGTAGCCACAAGGAAGGAATTCCTTGAATCCATCCAAGTCTTATATGCAGGGACAAATCTCTTGCTACTAAGAATCTCTGACAAGTACTCGATATCAAGCCATGCCTCTACCGGCGAACTAGCGGAGGCGAAGACAGTGCTATACTTGCTAAATACATCGGTGTCTCTATCAGTGTCGAGTAATAACCGTGAGAATGTAGTCACTGGTCTGACAGGCACATTGGATGACCGCGAGGCGTCCGAAAGAGTGCCTGCTTCACATTCTTTAAGACGGCGTTGAAGAATATACTGCCGGATGATTAACTGGTCGGATTGCTGGGTCACTTTGGATACACTAGGGGTGGTGATTTCTGGGAGTGCTTCAAGCCAGGTAGGGTTTGGAGAGCCGATACGCTCACCGATGAAGGATGCCCTTCTAGCCCAAGGTCGGTGGATCGACATATTGGGAAGCTAGCAGTAGATCGTTTCTAGCTACCAGAGCTGTTAAAAATGACAAGTTGCTTCTCATTCGTCAAGATGGAGGGCAGCCGGGTTGATATATAATAAAGAGGATAGTTGTGAGGAGGATAGCAAGCAAGTGGAAGCCCAAAAGAAACAATGTATGAAGATAGCTGCATCACGGACCGCCATGTGCAAATGAGAGTGTACTTAAGGATCGCCATGGTAACTTCCTCTTGCCTAGAGAGAAAGAACGCCAATATTATCCTGTTCAAGAGAAGGTGCAGTCGGGGGGAAGGGGTCAAATGTGCCCTTAGGAGCTCATGCCTTCCGAAGCCCAACCAAGTGACCAAGTATGGTACTCCTTAAATTCAATATTTTGCCCCTACAATAAAATAAAATTAGAACCACTGCATAATATTCTCAAGACTCCTAGATCTTGCAGGGGTGTGGGGGAAGAAGGCAGCGAGTGAGAGAGCTAGGCAGATATGAAAACTGTACTGAGGGATAGAAATTAGTTATAGAAGTCAAAGAAGAGCGTGCCGAGTCTAAACAATGATTTTTCCGTAAACCCAATAATAAAGGCTTCGTGAACCTTTCCATTTGTTGTATGCTATTTCGGAGGTTTTGATCTGCTGAGATAAGGACCACTTTCGTCACTCAGACTCGGCAAGGCTCCCCAGATTTTGAGCGCGAATCAGACCATACGAGGTCAACCAACTTCAACAGCTTGATTTTTCATTAACATCGGCCAACAAATTCAAGGAACAATGTCTCTACGCGCACCATCAGCACGAGTGATCTGCTCCTTACCTCGACACATTACAAAAGCCCAATGCCTTCGTTCAAATGCGCAATTCCTGATCCCCTCGTACCAATGGCGAAGCTTAGCAACACAGCAACCTCCACAAGATGATCGAATCGATCCCATCACCATGCACCGGCTCGCACATGAGCGCCGAGAATATTACAAGAGAAGATCCTATTATGCCGGCACAGGCTTTGTTCTAGGCATGATTGCGATATGGATTACAGCTAGCTCTATCGACCTCCCGAATAAACCTACGAAGCTTGATTCTGGGCGACGAACAGATGATCCTATGGTTGTTTTAGGCAAAGAGCGAAAAGTTGTTGTGCAAAAATTAGGGGAAGAGCCTGAAGAAGTCGTGGACACTGTTGAGACTGGCACAAGTACTATACCTACCTTTCCACGAATACTGGACTTTTACGATGATGAAAGGGAGAGCATAGGTAATGGAATGGGACCTGGGCAGCTAGATGATCGATTGGTTGAATACCAATTGGTTGGGTTGGGGATCCGAACGGTCAGTTTCTTGGGTATTCAGGTGTACGTGGTTGGCATGTATGTTGCCACAGATGACATCGCATCACTACAAGAGAATCTTATACGGAAAATCAATCCGACAGCTTCTACTCTCGTTGCAGGTGAGAAGGATACCCTGAAGGATAAGCTGTATGACCCGGAAGAGGGAGTCGAAATATGGAACGATGTATTGCAGAAGAGTGGGGTAAGAACGCTCATCAGAATTGTCCCAACTCGAAATACAGACTTCCACCACTTGAGAGATGCATGGGTTAGGTCTCTTACTGCTAGAGCTCAATCCAACAAGAAAGAGTTTGGCGATGAACAATTTGGACTGTCTATGGGGGAGTTTAAGAAGCTTTTCAATCGGGGTAGCGTCCCTAAGGGTAAAGAGCTTTTAATGAGCAGAGACAAGAAAGGAAAATTGGCAGTATGGTATGATGATGGAAAGACTGGAGCGCAAAGATTAGGCCAGATCCTTGATGAACGTATATCTAGAGGCATTTGGATGAACTACCTTGCAGGCAAGACTGTCTCGAGCGAAGGTGCCAGGAAGAGCATCGTCGATGGTGTTATGGAATTCGTAGAACGTCCAGTCGGTACTGTAGCTACACAAGTTGTATGAAATGTATCAGTACGAACAAGAAGCCAGCATAAATGTATAAATCTGTTTGTTTCCTCATCTATGCAATCCGTCTCGCTTGCGCAAAGACATATTCTGGTCGTACAATCATCACCCCCACTCTCCCGTTCACCCAGTCTATATTTCACAAAGCGCCAGCACTCTTCAAAAGATCAGGAAGCTCGTCCCTTTTGGCTTGAAGATCTGAGTTTCCGCCAATATGCTCCTTGCCGATGTAAATATTCGGTACAGAGGATTGGCCATTGATTTCCTTCAATGCAGCCTGGATTGCAGTGCCGTCATCTTGCAGATGTGTTAGCAGAGACCCCATAAGAGCCAGAATTTCTTGACGACATACCAACTTGATCAAGCTCGATGGAGTAGTATTTTGCGCCCAAGTTATCTAAAAGGGACTTTGTTGCGCGACAGTATGGGCAATAAGACTTGCTGAAGACCGCTGTTCGACACGTGTTAGTTCCCGCTTATAAATTCACAAGGAAGTACCAAAGTACATACCGATTGGGTTCTCATCGATGATCTTTTGCGCCTTGACCTTTGCAGCAGACATATTGCTCGGGTTGACAGAAGTCGAAGTGAAGAATCTGCGTAGGAACGAAATGATGGGCAACTGTTTGAGGGGTATCAAGGGGAGATGTTAAGGGTCCTTTATAGGAAGAAGGAGGGGCAATTTCTAAGTGCTCCCGTAGGCTAGTATGATAATCGTTTGGCTGAAGCTGATTAGTGAGTGGTTGTTTTGTATGTAGTGTTGCCATTTCTAGCGATGACGCAAGAGCATGGACCGCGGCTAATGACAAAGCATCACAATTCTGGGCTAGTCTGCTGTGGCTGCGGAACAGGTGATAATCCGTAGTGTTGTTAATGAAGGGGCTTTGATGAAGAAAATGATTACAGGTCCGCGATTTGGAATCTTGTACAGGGGGGTGAGTTTGAAAACTACTTTGAATCAATTCACCACAAGAACTCTGACTGTAATTCGCGGGGGTCTGCAGCTGCTTGCCAACAAATAGATCGCGGGGCATGACTTGATCATTCCGAGATTTGGACCCCAAAGTTCCTTCGGAATTCGAGTCCCTTGCACTCTCGCTTGACCATCAAAAGCCAGATCCAAAAAGTTGTAAGATTCACAACAAAGTCACCCAGCACAATCACTTCTCGCGGTTCAATCACGTCACGGAGGCAGGGAAAGTCCTATCGCAGGGCTTTAGGAACATCAATCAAAGGTGGCTTCCAACGCGGGGGCATCGCAAGGTGCCACCCTGTCAAATATAGTCCAACGCCTTCCTGACCCTCTTCAGAGCTACGTCGATACCTCCCTCTCACAACTTTCCGCCGCATACGCGCATCTGCCGCCCTCCACTCAAGCATACATCTCCAACGTAGTCAAATATACCCACCTCGACAGTGTCCCGCCAAACGCTCTTCTTGGAAGCATCCTTCTCCTCCTTACCACAGCAGTTATCTCAATGAGCGGTTGGGGCCGCTCTTTCTGGGGTGGGCAGGGTCACCGATTATCCCCCTTCGGATCTAGAACCTACCCACCGAATGTCACGGAAGATGACTTTTCATATATCACCTCGGAGGATTTGCAGCGACCAGGTCCATCCTATGATCCACATCGACCACCACATTCGATGCAAGCGGAGGATGACGTACTGTTGATCAAAAACAAGTCTGTAACATATCCTGTCAAGTTTCCGGCGTACAGTATTGGGGATGGGAAACTGCAGGTTCGAGACGTGAAGGAACGTGCTGCTACAGTTATGGACTTGCCAGATTCAAAGCGGTTAAAATTATTGTATAAGGGACAGC
This sequence comes from Tricladium varicosporioides, assembly GCA_021365295.1. Lineage (NCBI taxonomy): Eukaryota > Fungi > Ascomycota > Leotiomycetes > Helotiales > Tricladiaceae > Tricladium > Tricladium varicosporioides. The sequence continues at coordinate 699,942 of JAJTIW010000022.1, forward strand.
AATTGAAGGACGACTACCGACCATGTCGAGATTACAACCTTAAGAACCAGAGCGAGATTCTGTGCGTGATCGGTGAACCACAGTCCCCAAGCGAAGACTCCGACGAGGGCAGCGAGGACGTTCAGGAAGGGGGGCTTTTCAAGAGGAAGCGCAATCGAAAGAGCAAGAAGAAGGGAAGCAAGAAGAAAAGCGATGCAAATCTCTCTCCCGGAACACCGGGGAATGGTACCAGCTCTGCGAACTCAAGAACAGTCTCTCCTACTCCGCCAACTCCCCTTACTCCCATAGCCAAGCTGCAGGCAATCTCTTCGCATTTCCACACGAAGATTTTGCCACTTTGCGTTCAGTATACCGCAGCACCTCCCGAGGACCCAAAGAAGCGGGACTTTGAACATAAAAAGCTGTCGGAGACGATTATGAACGAGGTTCTGTTGAAATTAGACGCTGTTGAGACCGAGGGTGATCCTGAGGCCAGAGAGAGGAGACGAGCATTGGTCCGGGAGACACAGGGGGTTTTGAATGGCCTGGATGAAAAGGCCCAGATATAATTCTGTCCTCTACCAAGAAGACATTACGAATTTCCTTGCTCCAATGTAATGGTATTTGCATAGGGTGATCTGACTCCCCTCTTGAAGCGATATAGTTGTGTTGCCGGCATGGCGTTCTCAGACTTGATCACGAGGAAGTAATATCCTCCGCCAGGATTAGTGGACTCTATTTCTGATAGTCATTAGCTACGTGCAAGATCATTGTTGTCCTCCATTTAATCCTGCTCTTTATCGTAGTGGTATTGTGCAAGTTCCCGTGAATCGTTTTACGAGCTGGCTGTGATCAGTAAGCTCAGGTATCACCTTGAAGCCAACTGACTCATATCAAAATGCTGTTTGATGTTCTCAGATATTGATTCTAACGGCAGTAGTTGAACCAGATGCATTGGGCTACCAAATTTCACTAGAATTTGTGAAGAAATTACTATGTGAGTACATCACGACTTAAAGTAAGTGAAGCCAGGTAGTGTGCAGAGAAACTTCCATTTCATTGCATGAATTCTGCTTAGCAAGTAGTAGTTAATTATTGATTAATAAGCCAGGATAACCATTATTTTTTCAAATATCAGGGTTTGTGGGCCCTAACGCGGCTCCGGGCTCGGTAAAAAAAGACGCTAGGCGCAACCTCACAACACTCCTGGATGTCTTCGCGATTTGAAAGAAGATCTTAAGAACGAAATCAACGACAAATCGACACCACGCCTCCACCATTACGAAGGTAGAGGACACCGGCAACCCTTTCGACTTTGTCTTCTCACCTTCCCGTGCAGCAGGACAAGATGTCGACCTTCGAGCAACAGGTAAGTTTCCTGTGCGACACCAAAGTTGCAATGCGTCAACCACAAGAAACTTTTTGCTGCATTGTGGGAGGCATTTGAAAGATAGAAGCTAATTAAATTGTGTCTCTAGATTGTCATCGATGGCAAGGGTCACTTGCTTGGTCGTTTGGCCAGCACAGTGGCTAAGCAATTGCTCAACGGACAAAAGATCGTCGTTGTTCGATGCGAAGCTTTGAACATCTCTGGAGAGTTCTTCCGTGCGAAGCGTACGTTCTACACCTTGGATATTTGCAGTCGGGGGAGTTGGCAAAGCTTGATTGGAAGTGGCGCAGTGGAACCTTGGGCTAATTTTGCTTCGATTTATAGTAAAGTACCACGCATACCTCCGAAAGATGACACGATACAACCCAACCCGAGGTGGTGAGCATACCGAAATTACGAGAGAAGCGTGGAAATTGGCATCTAACTCGTAGCAGGTCCTTTCCATTTCCGTGCCCCATCAAGAATCTTCTACAAGACCGTCCGTGGCATGATTCCTCACAAGACCGCTCGTGGAGCTGCAGCTATGGAGAGACTTAAGGTTTTTGAGGGTGTCCCCCCACCATACGACCACGTCAAGCGCGTAGTTGTCCCACAAGCCCTCAGAGTCCTAAGACTGAAGCCTGGACGAAAGTACTGCACCGTTGGTAGATTGAGCCACGAGGTGGGCTGGAAATACCAAGATGTCGTTACTAGGTATGCTGTACTGAAATTGGCGGATCTTGAACCATAATCTAATTGCGTGATAGACTCGAGGAGAGACGGAAGGTTAAGGGCGCCGCATACTACGCACGCAAGAAGGCAGCACGAAGACAATTATCGGACGCCCAAAAGAGCGCGAAGGTTGACGACAAGACCAAGAAGCAGTTGGCTGAGTACGGTTACTAGACACTACGGAGTTAATTTCGGAAGTCTGGGTATTGGGATCTCTGGGCTGTTCTTGTTTTCCTTTTTCTCACCAACAAAACTTCGTCAATGCTTTGATCTACCCATATGGGAAGACAGCCCAAAGCTTGGTTCACGGTCACACGTCACATCACGCATGGATTGGAGGGTTGCTATCATCGGAAAAAGAGCACTGATGAAGCTTTGGGCCTCTGCTGTGTATAAGCCTCGTCTTGCATGCCGCTCATAGGGAAATGAATCCTGAATTAAGAACAAACGGCTGGGCGAAATGGTGTTATTTTTTGAATTCATTGACTACTAATGATGTCTGGTATAGAATTCCCTTACGGTCTTATAACTCATTTCCCAACCATTGCCTTCATCAAGGCTCCTCATTTGCACCTCGATATGCTCCTTTCTAGCACCCAGCCCCAGGTCAAAATTATCGAAAGTATCACTGCCCTCTTCCACCTAATTTGAGCATATAATGGTAAAATTCAAATTGATTCTTTTTGAACCATGATAACTGCTCCCCTGATGACATCAACCCCGGATTTTGTGACCCCTGAAAACGCATATGCCTTACTAAATTCTCGAAGTCTTCCACACTGATCGCCACTTCAGCCTTGCATTTCTCAAACTTCAGACAAACACTCCTATTCGTCCTTTAAAACAAGCCGAGCAGAATTCCGATACCGGTAATCGTTCAACATCTCAGCCCATCCATTAGTTCATCTGCATCCCTTCTACCGAGGAAGTGTAAATAGCGGAAACTAATCCGCGCTAAGTTCCCCACACAGTACTAGCTACTTATAACTTCGAGGTACTTACCATCAGGTCGTCAGATGGTGTTACTTACGCTCTCAACTTATCTTGTTGTCAATTGAGCTTCCTCTTTGATAGATCCGAAACATTGCAGCTTGGGAACCTTGAAGTCAGATTGACAGGTCCGCATTCCCCAGATTACCCCACCATCTTCAGAGCAACGAGGCTAGCTGGAAACCTTGCCAAGCCTACAACGCCTCGTAGATCAACAGCTCGAAACGACATCTGTCGAGGGATATAAGAGCTCAACTTCGTCCTTGTCCTTTTCTTTATCATAAAACAAGATTTACTCATTTTCTTGAGGACTCAAATCTCAAGACTTACCCACAATGTCACCCCCAACCTCCCGCCTCCAGTCAATCGCCAACCACCTATTCCACACCACCCCTTCACTACCAGAACCACTCCCTTACATCCATACGCTCTCTCCAACTTTCTTCCTCCCCCGAGCAGCAGAAATAGAACCAGATGCTACAGCAATCTACCACGTCACGGCCAACAACAAAGTCCTGCGTCGCACCTATATCGATTTTGCGGATCGTGCTCGAGGGCTGGCTTACTTTTTGATCAAGAATGGTTTGAAGAGAGTTGGGATTTTGGCGCCGAATACCCCGGCATTTTTGGAGAGTATTTTTGGGATTCCGGCTGCGGGAGCGGTCATTGTGCCGGTTAATTATAGATTGAAGACAGAGGATATTTCGTATATATTTACGTTTAGTGAGGTAAGTTTGTACATGCTTTACTTTGATTTTGGGGAAATTTTTGAGGCTTTCAGTAACACCCACTGGGAGCTTTGGAGAAACTAGTGTTTCATTGTAGAGAAATTTGTCTTAGGAGAGTTAAAAATCGGTGTGTTTCTGCATGCTGCTTAGCGTGGGACGTTGCATACCATTGAAATCCTTATCCAACATTCCCCATGATATATATGCGTACACTTCCCGACCCAAAAGTTGAATGTGTAACTTCTCCTTTTGCCTTCTTTGTTAAATTACCAATCCAAAGAAAAAGAAGCCCCGATGCTAACTGAAAATGAAAAGGTGGACTCTATAATAGTAGACCAGGAATTCGTGCATCTCATTGACGACTTTCGGAAAAAGTACCCAAAAATCCCAATTATCGTTGACACAGACACAGATGTATCTGAAGGCCAACTCTCAGGGCCATTCGATGAAGCAGTTCTAGAAGGGCTTAACTATGATATTCAAACCGGAAAGAAAGGCTGGGCAGGTCTCAAGGCTCAAACTGATGATGAAAACGGAATGATAGCAATTCCATTTACAAGTGGAACGACAGCAAAGCCGAAAGGAATGGTATATACACACCGAGGTGCATATTTGGCAGCAATGGGGAACATCATAGAAAGCAACCTGAATTATGGGGTTGGAAGAGCCAGATATCTATGGACATTACCAATGTTTCATGCCATGGGATGGACATTCCCATGGTCAATAACGGCGGTTCGAGGAACCCACTATTGCCTTCGCAAAATTGACTACCCCCTCATCTGGCAACTTCTTAAGGAAGAAAAGATTACTCATTTTAATGCCGCGCCAACAGTCAACACTCTCCTTTGCGCATCTAAAGATGCTGTCAAACTTGAGCAAACAGTCCGGGTAACAGTCGCCGCTTCCCCACCAACAGCTCATCTCTTCGAACAAATGACAAACCTCAACCTCTTCCCTGTCCACGTCTATGGCCTAACTGAAACTTACGGTCCCATAACGAAAGGCTACCACATGCCAATTTGGGACTCCCTCCCCCTCAAAGAAAAATACAATCGCATGGCACGTCAAGGCCACGGCTTTCTCACCGCGCTACCCATTCGAATCATCAAGCCCGATCAGCCAGAAGGTGTACTGATCGATGTAGCAAAGGATGGGAAGGAGATTGGGGAGATTATATTCGTGGGGAATATTTGCGGAAAGGAGTACTTGAAGGATCCAGAGGCAACGAGGAAATTGTTTGCGGGGGGTGCGCTGCATAGTGGGGATTTGGCGGTTTGGCATGAGGATGGGAGTGCGCAGATTTTGGATAGGGCAAAGGATATTATTATTTCTGGTTTGCTCTCCTTCTCTCCCCCATCTCCCATTTCACCAATTAACTCGAACCAGGCGGCGAAAATATCTCCTCCGTAGCACTGGAAGCTATGCTTGTCCAGCACCCCGACGTACTCGAAGCAGGCGTTGTCTCCGTCCCTGATTCTCACTGGGGTGAACGACCGAAAGCTTACATTACCGTCCAAGATGGGAAGTCTCTCAAAGGAGAAGATCTGATCAATTGGGCCAAGCATGAGAGTGCTATTAGTAAGTTTATGGTCCCGCGTGAAGTGGAGATCGTGGAAGACTTACCGAAGACGAGTACGGGGAAGGTAAAGAAGAATGTGCTGAGGAAGTGGGCGAAAGGGGATTATAGTGAGAAGTAGATGTATTGCTGTACGAATGGGTGTTTCAAGAATCGAGATGCTTGTATAGAATGTGGAGTCGTAAAATGGTAAAAAGCGGAAAGCGTACGAGGTCGAGATGGTCTGGAGAGAGGGTGGTTGCTCTATGTTAAACGTTTCTCTAATATATCGAGAAAAACAGATCTAGATTGCATTGGCTATTTAAATACACCTGTACTTTACCCCTGAATATTCAGTGTCCGTAACGCGCTAGGGGATGGCAGCTTAAAAGTTTCGGCCCTCGCCATCCAGATCTACCCGATCTCTTACCAGTAACAAGATGACAACGAACCTCGAAGATATTCCAAACGATGTTACGTATACAACACAGCATCAGTTTCCGAAATATACACTCGGTTTAGCACTCTAGGTTCATATATCCCCGATAACACTTACCTATGCAAACTCACTGTGCTCTTCAGCTAATATGTTGAAGTAAATTGCTTCTTCGAACAATGTCTTATATTTCCTCACAATGAAAATCACCAGCACGTACATACCCAAAAAAACAAGCTATCAAGTCTATCATAAGACAGATCTCGACCTTTCATCAAGAGAAAATCCCCCCCCCCCCAGCTGATATACCTCAGGTCCCCCGCAAGTGCATCAGCGAACACTGATTCAAGGACCGCCTCTTCCTCACACCAGGAACTATCCATTCCCACCCCACAAGGCGCTCTTCACCAACATCAGGCGAAAGCTCGTAAGGTCAGTCAGTTTTGAAACCCCTCCCCTGGTGGAACCCCAGACAGCCTCTTATTCCCGCGTCCACTTTCACGGTGGCACCAGACGGAAGAACAACAGAGCTCTCGCGTCGAGAATCTGTCTCGCCGCAGACTGGTCGAGGTCCTGGTAGCAAAGCATGAGGTTTCCACTGTAATCGTGTCCGGATCACCATTTCTGTGTCTGCTTGTTTTTCAGGAAAGCCATAGGCCGCCCTAACAGCCAAACACCATGAAATTCACACCTCCCAATCGTAGATAGCTCAGACTAGAAGTAGGAATGCCACGGGCTTGATTATATATTAGATCATATTCGGATTGGGTTGGTTTGAGAAGGTCCACAGAAAACAGGAATGCCTATTCGTAAAAGTTGGTGGTTGGCAGGCATGACATGAAATTTGTTTTAGTTGTATGTTTGGTTTCTCTAGCTTGAGGGAGGCGGTGTATCGGCCTTTTATGTGATCCAAAGCTGTCTTAAATGTGTGTTCCGGAGGGCTAGGTACAACAATGTGGTTTGCTAGTCCGAGGGATTCACGCGTGGAAGTGTGAAAGGACGGTGGCTGTCGCTTGACATGAAAGCACAAGAGCCTCCAAAGATTTGCCTCACCTTAGCTATATGGAAAAAAGTGAGAAGTTATTCACCCGACATTGCCCAGAAAACATACGAGGGTCAAGCAAATCAAGTAAATGGTTAACAAAAGAACATGATATCGTATTGCCTCTGCTATCCACCATATTCTACACCCTCCGCTTCCTTCGTGCCCTCTCGCTTCTCGTAACCACACGCACCAGACTCCAACTTTTCCAGCGCTGGCGGTTGCTTCTCACTTCATGGCTCCATATCTCCGAGCCAGCTCCTGGTAATAGCCAATTCTACTCTCATGATATTATCACACAGCATGAACTCCAAGTACGCCTGGCGGCCCTCGTGTACACTTGCCTGTGTAAGGTAAGGTATTGAAAAGAAGGTGCCCAATCCCACGCTACGATATAACAACAATTCGATCCGCTAAGCAAGATTTCCTACCACCCTAGCCGAGCCAACCCCTCAACACCATCCCAAGACCCGTCCTGTCCGGTCATGTCAAAAATAAGAAAATTGCTGTCTAGCTGCGGGCCAAATGTCATGATCTTGGCTCTCCCTCTTCTTCATCTGCTGCTCGCGTTGGAGCCTCTCGCTCTCTTTGACTTGAACTCCTCTCCCGTGCTCGGGTCTCAGCTACTGCATCACTGTAGCTAGGTATTGGTGGAGGAGTTGGCTTCCTTATCAAGGGGGCGCGTTCACTCTCATCACTGCCCCGACGGCTGTTTGGTTGTGAGGGCTGGGGGCTCGTGTACTCCGGAGGGGGATTGGAGTGGTCACGGACCCCAAGGCCTACCTGGAGCGCAGGAGGTGGTGCCACAGCAGCTGCTGCTGCGCTGGACTCGCCAGGCTCTTCATTCGTAGGTATATGGGTGAGATGTGCTAAGGAAATATCGGTCGGTGATCGAACAGGGCCTGGACTGGTGGGAGGATGGTGCCTGAAGTTCCCACTTCTCGTTCGGCCATGTCTTGGGTCCGGATAGTGTCTTTGGATGCTCTGGACCCCTTCACGCCCGGCCTCGAGGAGGATGCTGCCTTGCTCACTTCCATATGGTGGGGGGGGGGCAAGACTGCCGGTCATTGGTGCTAAGCCCCACTTCTTGACATTCGCCTCAATGAAAACAAATCCTGACTGTCCAAAGTTGACGTGCACTGTGCATGGTCCATTCGCACCCACAGCTGGGAACAAGTTCTGTGACTTGAGACCGTGAGCCACATCCTCCAACTTCTTCCCATTTCGAGTGAAGAATATCGTACCGGTCCGCGGTCGGTATCCAACACCGATAACGTCTCCCTGCACATATTGTGGACCATAATTTGGTCCGCTGAATGGTTGATTGTATCTTCGGTGTCCAGTGGATGTATATGCAACAGAATACTTATGCCAACCTATTCAACATGATTAGTTGCAATTATTCCAGGGAGTGATGGGTATTAACATACCAGGTAGCCTAAACAAAGGATATGGCTTGGTAGCCACTCCTATACTTATTAATGAAGACTCAGGCTTATCATATATCTTCGCCTCCCAATAATACACCTCATTTTGTTTAGGGAGAGGTAAGTTTGAAAGTACTGAGCACTCGCTATCATAAAACTCGATTTCGGTCCGTCCTTCTACAAAGCAATTCGCAATTTCCAATTCTGGTTCGAATTCCCACGCTGAAACGCCCTTCTCCTGGATCGCTAAGTATTGTGATAAAGAGATGTCTGTGGGAAGTGAATCGGGAGGGTTGGCTTGGATGAAAGCTGTAGGTAGGGATTACATTAGTATCAATTCAAATGCAACGTTAAAAAAGAGGGCATCGTAAATCATACCCTTAGCCCTTAGGTATTCTGTCCTTTGTAGATCGTCCATCTCCTCCAACGCCTCCGCCTCCTCCCTGGCATATGCTTGTTCATCATCATACTCTCCGGGTCTGCCGATACGATCTAAAAGAATTCGTCCACTGATTGTATATCTAAAGAAGTATACCACCAGGAAGATAAACGCTATCAGAATCGCACTCCCGAAGGAGCTGAGCAATCCAATGAGGACGCCATTGATAGTTGAGTCGTTGCTGGTCGGCATTACGTAGTCTCCTTGGTTTATCGTCGAGTCTGCTAACTGCCTCAGAGCATCTTCATGTCGCTGTTCACCGAAAGCGTGCTGAACCGCTGTCTGTACCGGGGCGATGATTGAAGTGGTGAGTGTTGTATGCATCCCCCGCTGCCGCAAGCCCAAGACCATCTTGGCTGGCTTCTTATCGCGCCCTGTCAGGACGTCCCAAACCTCCTGCTCCCTACTTGTAAACAGAAATGCTGCACTCCAGCGTACTCGGCCAGCGAGGTAAATACCAGTTCTCCACGGTCGTTTGATGCGGATGTGGTGGGAGGGTGCGGTGATATTGTTGTCGTCGGTGGAAGGTTGAGTGCAGGCGCTGATCCGATGGAGAGGTTGTCTTCGCTTGCGGTGGCGTCACTTGGCTGCAAGGCCTCCGTTCTCGTCCCTCAGACCTCTCCGTCGAGAATATTTACGTACTACTGGGCCGCTGCGCCAACAACCTGTTGTCATCAAAAAGATTTGATGAATACAAAAGATGCAGCTCCCACGAGAGGTAGCTCTGTCCGACGTTCGAGAAGTGCTGATCCCTTGTTGGTCACGTCGTACTTGCAAACGCTGTTGTATGGTGCTGTTGTTGGAAGATACCTGCAGGCGCTGTTTCAGCGTTCGCAGTACTGTGTATCAACGTGCTAATGGAGTCCAGGTCTCAAACCGCAGCGGTGTGACTTGGTGGGCAAAGCGAGCCCAGTGATTCAAGTTGATCCCTCCAATTTATCAGGTGCTAGATGCTGCCTCGAGCTTTTAGAATTATTTTAGTTCCGACAAGAGTCCCTGACTTTTAGTTACCACCTTTGTTAGGCTTGAAAGTGCTTTTGCCAAAACACAGCTTGTTCTAGTTAAAGCTGGGTGTGCGTGAAACGAGCTGGGGCATAAAGATAATAATATCCGAAATGGCATAAGATCTCATTCATGGTTTAGGAAATAACAGTCATGGGAGTGAACTATGCTTGCAGCTCACGAAGGATTGGCACAAGCCTCTCTACAAAAAGACCAGGTATCAAAAAAACACCTACCCGTAATTATTTACATCAAATACACGTTTACAGTGGTGTATCTCACGAATAGTTCTCAGGGTAATTGGTTCTGCGCACCGTTGATGAAATGTCTCTTGCGCAAATTTCCTTTCATACATGTCTATGATTTTGGCAGACGTGAATCATCAGCACCGTGATTCGAGGAGCTCAACGCCACAATGTGACCTGCCACTCCGATCCAACGCTATGTCACAACCACAACACAGCACACCTAGAAATGGATTTAAAGCTCTCTCCTGTGGTGGGACTCCCTTTCCAGATCAGCCCTGCATTTCCATATCCTCATCACCACCTCCACCTGCGGCTCCCTTCTTCTGCTCCTCAGATCTCTGCTTCGTTTTTTTCTTGGCTTCTTCGATCCACTTAGAATAGGCATCTGGACCCTCCTTCAATTTCTCTGCAATGACACCCTTTAAAACCTCCCCAGCAAAACCCACAAAATTGTGTCTTCGCAGGGCGTTTTCAAACTGCCACTCATTTCTCTTCTGTTCCTCCCTGAAGAGCGCCTCCTGATCGCCAATCTCTCTTGCCCTTACTCTCAAGTCCTTAACCATAGCCAAAAGATTAAATCGTATTTCATTCGCAGGGTATCGTTCAATTCGTCGCTGTAAAACAGGGATAACCTTCTCAGGGAATTCTTCAAATGTGCTCGGTCCGTGACTTATCGGTGCAGGCTGTAGACCGTCGAGTTCGTACAAGACTCCATTGATGGGGGTATATGCGATGAAGTGATAAACGTCATCATCTTCCGTAGCTGTCCGTTGGGTCTCATCAACAAAGGGACTGCTCTTCGCAAAACTGTTGTGCACATCCCTAATCAATTCGGAGTTACTGAGAGCCTCCCCTCTAAACTCTGCCGGAAATCCTGCTGTAAACTCCTTAAACTCCTTAAGCTGTGTTCCCACATCTATCTCCCTCTCCTTATTTAGCAGGACGGAGAGAAGCGCCTGGGTACCGCAAGCATTCTGTATGGTCTGGGCAGCAAAGAAGAGGGTTTCCGCAGCTGCATAGTCGTATTGTCCGTCCTTTGGCGTGCCGTCGCTGTTTGCCTTCTCGCCGGTGGGATACTTGAAGAGGAAGATAACACCATACACAGGGCTCAGTTGGTGTAGGAAGGAGGAATCGAGGGCGATAAGCTCTTCAAATTGGACATCTTTGACACCGAGATTATCGAGGAGGAAGGTGAAGACACCCTGGGAGATATCAGCGGTGACCTTCTATCAGGACTCGGCGGGGTGTACCGACCGCATCAGACTCGACTAGGAGGAGTCAGCACATACAGGATTGATAGTGTAGACGGGTCATCGTACTAGTATTCCAACCCCCACTCATCTTGATTGTTGTTGAAGTCTGGAAACGTGACTGTCTGGGGAAGAGTTTCGTGTTCGAGTACCAATATTTTTGGGCAGAGAGCGAGAATGACTAAGCGAGCCCCTCGATCGAGCCCCACTTTTAGTTACAACACCGTCGGGCCGCTCTACAGAGAACAAAGGTGAAAACATTTATCAGTTTATTTTCGATTTAGGGATTTTCAATCACGATCAAGGTTTAAATGGGTAGAGGCAATGAAGGACAATGTGCTGCCTAGTAAAATATTTGCATTCTCTTCTCGTGTTCGATGCTTTCCTCCAGATGCCTGAAGCATTAAACATTTACTCGCTATTTCTAACGCCCAAAATCATTTTCCAACACAATCAGAGCTCATGGGCTCATTTTAACGCCGTTTCCATGCATATGCTGTGGTATATATCTATAAGGACCGTGGGTGCTAGTAATCGTACATGATATCGTAGCAAAATCATAAATCGTGATGCCCTCAGGCAAAAAACTTTAAGGAGAGTCGTTGGGTAATAGAACAGAATTAGGTGAGATTTTTGCAATCTCGATGCGCGTAAAATCAGATGTCGTAAATCATAACAGGTATGATGCGTAGTTTGAGGAATTAGTTCTCACGGTCTTTCCCCTTTCCAGGAGGAGGGACCGGGGTGGTGTAACGGGGTGGATAGCTTGGTAGTTGGGGGAATTGATGGAACTGCGACTGCATTTGCTGCATCTGCTGCATCTGCTGTTCATCTGAGAGATTTTCGAGTTTGACTCTTGGCTCTTCAAAAGGAGAAGATTCGAGTTTGAAAACGGGGGTCCTGGGCGAGATGTTAAATCGTTTCGTCCGAGACTAGATCCACACGGTCGGAAGCACAAACCCGCCGAAATTCGACCCAGAGCCCTGTCCTTCATAGAGGGCAAAATCATCACCATGGTCACTGTAAACAATGGATCCTTCCCCAAAATTTGACGTTGCTGGGCTGTGGTAACCTCCAAACCCGCTTGGTGACGGGATGCCCAAGTAGTGGTTCGTGAATGGATCCAGTGTCAAAGGGCTCATGGTAGTGGCGGACACTGGATCTGGTGGCAGAGACACGAGATGCTCTTGGCTGTAAGTGAAAGCTGGAGTGCCGTATGGAGATGGTGGCATGGGAGAAAAGTTGGTGGGGTAGCTCTCCTCCATGGAGTAGAGGTTGCCCTGAAACGTCGGGAACGAGGCGGTTCGTTCAGGCTGGACCCAACCCATTCTGGCTCTGAATTTCGAGACCATGTCGATCGGGTATTCCATCAGGTTCAATGGAGTCTGCATGTCTGCATCGGAAGTTTGCGAAACGTTGATGGAGAAGAGTCGTCTTGCAATTTCTTCAATAGGACCCAATGACAAACTACCAAAGTATGCTGCACCCACTTCAGGGAATAAAGGCTCCACGACCAACGCGACCGTGTAGTAATGTGCCAGAATAACCAATGCAGATGGGGAGCCCCTCGTCTGCTGCAAGAACATTACAGGAAGCCAGAACAGCCAAGCTCGGAGCGGGTTGAGCATCTCAAATCGTTGAGCGGCAGTGTGCGAGGGGGAGACCTTGCGAACACTTCGAACAAAGTTCATAAGTTGCTGAATTGCTTTCACATCCTCGTTTTGCGCCTTCAAGTGGATCTCGACTTTTTGAAGCTGCGCATAAGCACGCTGGAGTGCGTCCAAATCTTGCTTTCGGGGGTTGCTCAGCTTCTTCGTGCCTGGCGATGGAGAAGGTGGAGCAGTTGGGAAGGTACTCTGTTCTGCAATGAAGTCTCCGAATTGCGACTCGTTTTTCCATGGCTGCATGGCATCAATCACCTGTCTCAAGTCAGCATGTAAGCTTAAAAAGTGCATTGATTCAACGTACAGAAGAGGTTCCATGCATGAGTTGAGTCCATCCTCGCCTGTATAATTAATTAGCCTCACGCCTCGCTTCTCAATAATATCTTGACTGACCATTCAGTTGCTTGCCAGGACAAGAGGAGGGATGCCGCCAAAACTGCGTCAGAATTTTGTCTAGAGAAAGCCCCGATGGCCTCGTGCAAGCCTTTCAGGGCGATTCCTCGATGCTCATAAGCCATGTTAGCCGTAAGAGGACAGTCAGTAAGCCATGCAAGATGAGTGGCGGAGAGGGCGAGCAAGGCATGCATCACGAAGGGATAGTCAGTTCCGATCCTAAGAAACCTGGAGATCATTAGTTTCCGCTACTCAAAGTGTCCAGGCATCATGACTTACAGTGGGATTTGACGAGACCAGATGGTGAAGTTGCCTGCATCATGGATACCCAGCTCGCTAGAGACGGATGCGACATGGTGGATCAAACGAAGGTCTTCAAAGCTGAAGAATTGAGGAGCTGGAGCAGGGAAGATATACAAATCCGGAAATGGAAAGTTCCCGGTTTGTTGCCAGCGCTCAATCTCGGCCTCGATCTCTGGAGTCCAGAGGAGGTCTGCTTTCTCCGGGGTGGCTGCTCGCTCTTCCTGGACTGGCATGTCCATGTACGGGCAACGACAGTTGTGTTTAGTACAGTTTCGACTTTGTGAGAGTTAGTAAAGAACCACGATCCGTACAACCTCCTATCATTCCAAGATGACTCTGGCTCTGACGTACCATTGAGGAAAGTTCTCATCACAACGGATGTGTCTACGCTTGCAGGTCTCACAACCTTTTCGAGACTTGGTGTGACTAAGTTCCTGTTAGTGACCGCTGCGATGTGGTAGGAGATGGGAGATATACCTCCGGCGAGGAGGTCCACCACCTGGGCCGGCCATTGCAATGAAGTTTGGGAGGGGGGAGAGAGTGATAGAAGACGACGAGGCTTGAACGAGTGAAAGCCGTCGACCAGGCTTCTGATCTTAGGGAAGACGGGGTATTAGGGTAGATAATGTGATGTGTGAGTGGGTATTAATCCAAAAAGGTACCAGAGGGTTACTGGGCCCGAAGCTGCCGGGTATATGTAAGCTCTGATGGCGGAAAGCGAGTGTTGTAAGGCTGCAAGAGCGGCCAGGTTGGTTTGTCCTTCACAGGAAAAGGAAACAGCCACGGACGATGGCGCAGCGGCTGAAAGCAACGTAACTGTGTCCTAATTTCGAGCAACAGATAAGCATAAACGCGGATCTGGTTCTTTGCCGGCCGAGGGAGAAGCTGGTGTGAATGGTAACACAGATGATCAACGAGGGTTAGGCCAAGGCTGCAGGTTGATTTTGAATTGGTCCGAAGGCTTGCGGTGGATTGGGCTGAGTTATGAGTTGGAGAGGAGGACGGAGAGGGACGCAAAAGCGAATGACAGGAGCCAACGAGGACTTCCTAGGAGAGAGGACAAGCGAATGTGGTGGTAGACGGGCGGTGGGCTGAAAGTCTGATGTTTGAATCAATGATCCTACAACAGAATATCTGCTGGCGATGCTGGCTTCTTAATAGTCATGCGTGCTGTGCCGGACCCGTGGCAGAAAAACCGAAAGTGGCATGGAGCGTGGCTAAGGCACGCGGAGGAGGAAGCGGAGGGTTGGCGCTTGTCAAAGGCCTGCATGGGAAGTCATTGTTGGTAGGGCGAGCTTTGCTAGGGTTGGGGGGGGTGGTGGTATGGGCTTTGTGGACTGTGCTGTAAGTTTGTGGTCTGCTGGGAGTACTCGAAACGGGAAGGCTGGTTTGAATGATGACTACTGAGGTCAGTGGACGACCACTCTAACAACAGCTACCCTAAGCTCACGCCAACACGCCCGCTGGGCGGAAGCGGAGTGGAGCACGACGTCAAGTTTAGAGCTTAGAGTGAGCGTTTTGCACCTGGCAACCGCACTGTTTCTATGAATGGATCTGAGACGGGGTCTGCTCTCAGTACGAGGAGGAGCAGTCGAAACATTGGTACATGTCTACCACGTCTACCACGTTGGGGGACCTCAAGGGTTCTCAAGGGTTCTCAAGGGTTCTCAAGGGGGGGGTTCAACGGCGATAGCTGCACACTTGCGGTCAGGCTCGAGCCCAAAACGGCGGTCTCGAGACGACTGGGGGCTATAACCGTGTCGATATGATATGACGAGCATCGCACATCCCTCGAGCACGGGGAGTGCAGCATGGGCAGACTCACAGAACACTCGCTGCTGGTGACAGACCCGAGGACAGCGAGAGTCCGACCCTGGCAAGGACAACGAGTGATGCCGGGCTCCTCGAACGATGTCATTGCTGAATAGTACCGGTATGGGATTGGTGATAGGGGAGGGATTAGTGGTATTGGGGCAGGACAACGCTGTAACCTGAGCCTGAACAACAAGTGAGGGCTCCCAGCATCGCAGCGTGCAGTCAGGCGGCAATTCGGCCACAGGGACCTGAGCAGTGAGCAGTGAGCAGTTACCAATGACCTTCGCCAACCCAAGAGCGTTAGGCTGGCCGCCGCGGGAGCTCTTCTCCACGGCGTAGATCTTCTGATGAGCGAACTTCGAAAGATGTGAGAATAAGGTGTGTCTATTTTTGGGGCGGCAGGCGGGCAAGCCACCACCCTGCGAGGAGCTTTTGCCGCGAGAGGTGGTTGGTCTGAAAAAGTGTTTGCTCACCACTGATTTGCTCGCATCAGAAACATCGTTGCTGCTGCTTTTGGAGGGCTGGCATCGAAGAAAAAGTCTCTAGCCCGATTCTTCGGTGCGGTTTCTGACCACTGACCACACTGACCGCAATAGCTGCTCTCCCGGGCGGTTTCAGAGGTACAATTCCTGTTGCCTAACGCCACGGCCTGGCACTCATGGCAGCCCCCCTTTTCTTTTCCGCCCCCCTCCGGCCCGGGCATTTAGTGCTCGAGTCGTTCAGCAGAAAGTCCCTCGGCTTCCTCGAGAATGGTGATTTATGGGAAATTTAAACAATTTAGCATCCTCAACCCTCGATGTTGGACCAACCAACATCTCTCAGGGTCGTGACAACTGTTGGTTGCCACTAGCGTCTGAAGCTATCAACGGATGTTTGTTCACCCTCAATGAGACGTTCGGTTCCCCTTTCCGTGCGCAACAAAGAGTCGCCTGTGCAACATCCCAAAACCTTCGAGGTGTAAAACGGGCGTGCGGTCAGAAATTTCCAGACATGAGACTGGCTGTTGACTTTCCCTTGGCGCATCTGCACGACTCCGCCTCAAGCTTGACCTCCTTGGGCCACATCTCGGGGCCGCTCGACGGGTGTGTGGGTGATGTGATGATGCGCCGTCAGGGATCGCACACTGGACGGTGGACCAGGGTTTTCAGATAGACGAGCCAACGGTTGCAGCACTCAGGATCTCCCAA
The DNA here is from genome assembly GCA_021365295.1 of Tricladium varicosporioides. NCBI lineage: Eukaryota > Fungi > Ascomycota > Leotiomycetes > Helotiales > Tricladiaceae > Tricladium > Tricladium varicosporioides. The sequence goes on from JAJTIW010000022.1 coordinate 716,504, forward strand.
TCTGATTCGGTCTCATCTTCTCGTGTCCATTTTTGAAACCCATGATATCCATGAGGCTATGCAAACTCAGGGGTGGTGGGTTCAAAGATTCAGGTACCGTAACCGATTGCCTGTTGGCAAGTGCAATAGAAACAATCGACCGAGGGACGGTGCCTCAAGAAGCTTACGGGTAAGCCAAACTTGTCCACCCCTTGTTAGAATCAGGGGATCGTGACCATGAGTTTTCACCTCCACCGAGTTTCCTGAAATGGTTATCTAATCGCCCCATCAACGCTTACTTAAAATGGCCATGGGTGCGAGCTTTAACGGCCGGAGGACTTTGAAGTCCGTTCTTACAGGACATATCGGCTGGCATTTGCTGACTTCATTATGGGGCACGCCTATATTTTGTCACCCGTACTTCGTACAAATATGCGAATACAGATTGCCGACGGAACTATCTAAAATGCGCCGGGTGTTATTTGTGAACGCAGTGCTATTTGCCATGTGGTCAGGAAACCCAGGTGTATGACAGAAGGCCTCCTGAAACGTCCATTTATGGTTACCTGTAAGTTGGATCAAGAGGTAGCGACTGGTTCCATACCCGTCCACCGATTTTGGTTGGCACTTTCCTCCCTAGAACACTTGGGTTGAGCGAGTTGGTCTTCAAGTACCGATTAAAACCCTCCATACTGCTACTCCTGGCCCTGGGCATCGGGATAATTAGATCTGTCAATAATTTTTCCGAGCTCCTGAATAATCAATGAAATTGCTTGGCAACCCTGATCATGAATCATTGCTGATGTCGAGTGGGGTATGGTCAGGAAGGATCATCCAGGATCACCCAAGATCGAGTGACAGTTTGTCTCTTGTGCCTCGAGAATTTGATATTACACGCTGGATGCGATTTCTAAAAGAGTTCACCTGTTGAACATGAATAGTACAACGATAGCTTGTACTTTTCGAACATCAGTGATGCTTGTTGGCATAAATATTAGTCTTAGTCGACCCTATTCTTTAGACTTCGAATACCAATTAAAATCTAACTTCTTCTAGTGTCTTTGTTAGACTTCAGTTGAGTAAACACATCACAAATTAAAACGCTACTCATGTCAACGTCAAATGAGGCCCTCAATACCTTCACCGCCCACGAGCGTTCATGAGGGCCTAAATGACTTGATGATGGACTGATTATGTGCATACCCAGGTGTGGGACGCGAAGTATTGTTACACGCTGACTGTGTATATCAATAGAGCGAACAAAGCAGCAAATGAAGTATTGCCGCGATAGTTAGTGATTCCCAACCTTGCAAACAAGGCAGCATCGTGAACCAGTGCGCCGGTTGAGCAGAATTTGTGGCTGAAAATGAAGAAAGCGGCGTCATAATCGACACAGGGTGCCAGGGATATCATGCAAGGCTGCCACCTTAGTGCTATAATTAGGTATGGAATGCTTCCAGAAATCTCGGGGCCGAAAGCGCCGCCGCATGCCGCACAGAGAACCTCACCGCACGCAGGTGCAACCCTTCTGTGGCCAACGATACAACGTAGCATGAGGACTCCCTCTCGCTCGCTGAGCCATCACTACCAAAGTACGAATCTCCATATCTGTCACCAAGAGACTTCCAAACTCTGGTAATAGTATAAATATAAGCTGGCAGTGTCAGTCGTGCATGACTGTGAGTAGCTCGCCACTGCACAAATAATTTAAGGTCAAATTGGTCGGCGTTGATACTTCGCCAGCCTCGGCCGCAAAAGAGCGAGCTGAAGAGGCCGGGAAGCCGACAGATATCCGGCCCTATTAATCAGCAGTGGAATGCCTGTTGATTGGCCCTGGCTGTTCTGCTTGGAGCCGCAGATTAACAGCTTTTGAGATGGCCCACTTAGCATCGACGTCAGGTTTCACGGATTTAGATTTCAATGCAGAAACTATCAACAAAACCTTCTTGAAAATTGATAGGAGACGGGTTTTGAGACCATGTAGTAGTTCTAGCTCCTGCCCTTTCACAAGGGGTGCCTTGAATATCTTGCAGTACCTGTCATGAGTTCACGAAGGTGGTGATGTTGCAGATGAGACGGTTTATACTTCCTCCTCTTGAGCTCTGATACTTTGAATATATCTCTCACCTGCAGCCATGGTGGATGGGGGCATGAAGGCGGTGAGCATGCATTCACCCCACTCAACCTCCCTGGCCCTGGTCGGCAAACTTCCTGTGAACTCAAATGCACGGACGCCATGAGTTTGAACATTTGGAGCTGGTCCACCACAACCAGCCGACAAAGTTCCTCGGAGCCTTTCCCGATAAATCTAAGAAATTCCGTCGTAGAAGCTCAAAGAGGCAATTGCAAAACTCGAATCGGACAAACGCATCGAATGCAGACAGGTTCCCCTAGCCGAGGTGACGGGCGGCAATCCACCTCCCAACCACACAATAACTCAGAGGCAAATATCCCCAAGGGATCCCAGTAACCCATCTTGACTTTCTCAAGTCTGGTTCTTCTCCGGCTGAGTCTGGCGTGAGATTAGGGTCCCGGGCGATTCAGTCCTTCTCATGGATCGATTGCGATTGTTCGGAGCAAGAAAGCCAGACAGTGAACCTGTTGATTAGCATGGAAACCTTCTCTTCAATCTGACCAATTGAGGCTTTGAATAGCCGACTTGGCAGGTCGCACATAGAGTTGGCTTTTGGAGATTCGGACCAAAAGATGAAGTAGTTAGTTTGCTTCACCCGTGCTTGAAGACATGACCTAGGGAAAACATTGAAACATCGCCTAATGACTAAAGACTTGGTTGATTGGCTTAAGCATCGAATCACAACGGAAGTACTCTAAGGTTGAGTGCTAGGATATCATTGTACAGGAAAGAGGATGCCCAACTATGGTGCCGCTATTTCCTCTGGGGAAGGATAGGCTGGGTTGCGCCGCTGCTCACTTGAGTCAACTATAGCAAATGCACATGGCAGATATTCACGTTGATCGATTGTGTGCAGCACACTTACTTGATGGGTGAGTTTCCGAGTGGTTGGTGGCCACCCCATGCTGAAGACTCGTTCACTATGGCAGAAAGGTGGGATGTCGCACCATGACAGTTCGCACGAGGACGAGGGGGCCTGGTCCATAGTGGTGCGTTTTACCAATTGGGAGTTTCGAAGCTCGAGTATGGAGGAAAAGAAGCAAAGAACAGACTAAGAGTGGGTGTTGCTGCAGGACAGATGGGACCAAAAAACAAGGATTGAGAATGCTCTAAATGCCAAGCTTCTTAGCTCCCTTTCACAAGCTTAAATCGACCCAAAAATAATACCTAGTTGTTGAGGTCTCCCCCTCCCCAATCATATCACGCCGCTCTTTTCACACAACTCACTCACTGACAATCACTCGATCTTGACCTTACCTCCAGGTCACATTACCGAATAGCCTACGGCCTTCTTCAAATTCTCCCGGTACTGTACAGTACTTGGCGATGTACATGTACAATCTGATACTGCGAAAGCTAGTGTTGATTCTAGCAGGTACCAGTAGCAGCCGAGATCGTCGTCCCATCATCAGCAGATTATCAGCAGGGCTATTCAACTCTGATGCTCTGGATCGTGCGTAATATGTGCCACATGACAGAAACCTGCGAGCTGTGTAATGCAGGCTTCTCACGATACTTGAAATTTGACTTTGATGCTCTTAGCCGCTGTCTTCCAGCACTCGGACACTCCGTGGATGGTGGGTCTAGATGTCACTCTAAGAACACAACATTCGCAGAGGTAGTACCGTGAGACATATCACAGCATAGCAGCACGTCATATACTCCATCTGACGCCTCGGCATGAACGCATTTTACAAAATATTTCTCATCGGCTAGTCATCATTTTCGCCATGCTATACAATGTCCGAAAACAGTAACTCCGTAGAGATCTCGACTGTGCCTCCGGGGGTGGTGGAGATGGTCAGGGATGCAACTCACATTGATTCCAATAGGGACTGACAAATCTTCGAGCAAACTTTCAACCGCTACGGTAAGGGATCTTCAGGCTTCATTATCTCGGAGTGTCATGCTCAGCGGGCATTTTGTCGTTGTGGCTGCATCAAATATGACCGTCACCACTTCTCTTCTCCCGGCCTCACGCCAGGAGTTAGGCAACCGCAGAAAGCACCCAGTGGTGGACCATTGAGCAGAAACCGGTACGAAAATAGAACAAAGAGGGTCTACTGACTTGTAGATTTTAATTGTCAGAAAGTATTTTTGAGCTGGCAAATTCAGGAACGGATATCGACCATGCAAAGCAACCCTCCTTTCTTCACAAAGTAGAATCTCGAATCTTGATAGCAAATACTTACATGAAGATGGGTTATGGTTTGACCGGGTGGCTCAGCATGTTTGTGACGGCGCCCCATATTACCCTCCTCAAGTTCGATTATTACTTCGCACATTCACCGCTTTCCAAAAGCAATCAATATCTCAAACAAGTCTCATCACCCAGAGATTATGCTCTACATGCTCACAGCGTATCGATGTGGCTGCGCCATGACGTGTTCCCTTCGAAGGAACATTGAACAAAATCAATAGATCCTGTCGACAAACCTTGCTTCTGTTGCAGTGCTGCAGCTTGTGTTTTGCGGGGTAAGGGCAAACACCAGAAGATGCAGTAGTAACCAGTAGTTGATTCAAATATTCGGCGCTTCTTTGCATGGCAGGCTGTGTTTTTATTGACCGATCTTCCCGCTGGTTGCACATATATCGATTGGTGATCTGGTTGGCTGTCAGGATGCTTCCGCACTCAGCCTACCTCACCTCAATACCCCAGGGGTTACATCCTTCAAACAATGCCTCTCTCTATATTGGCCGGATTGAATAAGGGGATAGGACATTGACTGAGATGGAAGCTGATCTCACTTCAGCACAAAAGATACCTAGCGCTTGTGAGGGAGCAGATCGAGAAAATACGAATTTTCGTCACTGATCGAGGAGAAGCCACGGGCGCTTCCATCAGTAAATAAATCACCTAGTTTTATCCAATGTCTACTTGAGTGCTACAAAACTTCGACTAAATAGTAGATAACTGGGCCTTGTTCTACGGACTAAGCTCACCAGTACTCCTGAAAAAGGCATCTACATATTTTTGAGATATTTATCTTGGCTGAGGAAAGAGATTCAGTACTCTTCAAGCCATCCATCAATGAACAACACCTATCATCAACCCGGTTTTCCTTTTATATCTAAGACAAAGAAGGCATCCCCAGAAAACCCAGGATTGGTTACGGCGTGCTTGTGAAGAAGCTAGCTGAGAGCCAATATTACATCCTGTTATTGATTTAGGAATACACTCCAACAGGTAGAAGGCTTGAACCCAGAAACCAGCCGTCTACCTTGCCTGCTTGCCAGCGCGGATCAATCATTCTGTAGAGTGACTTCAAGGGAAGATAACCAAATGACTTCTCACATCCATCTAGGACCTTGCACCTCTCATCAACCCGATCAACAGGTGCAACCTTTTTGTAGTTATTTAGTAGATTCATTGTTGAACAATGATTATAACGCAAATTTAAATCTTGTCACATATTGACTCACCACATCCGCCCTATAAATTACACCTTCCACTGCTAAGACGCCAGTGTCAAGTTCAGCAACCACCTCCCCATTCTAGGTCAAAATAATATTCCCTTGAAACGAACGATAGAGCCCACTTCCCGTAGCTCTGTGACTACCATGTACACTTCGTCTTGATGGCCGTGACCTCTTCTATTGAATATGATGAACCACCTTACACTGCTGCCAACCATTCTATCTTTTTATCAATACCTCGGGCCTTGCCTTGGTGAAGATAGGGTGAAGATCAGCCCAGCAGGGCGGGCCACCGCATTACTGATCTTCAGATACCTACCAACCCCGCTGTGCTGACGCCCAACCTACAATTGTAACTCAGATGAATACTCCTAGCTTGAATAGGCAAATTCGAGGGAATATAGTGGAAGAGAAGTGCTGCTTGAGCATCTCTTCTAGGCGGCTTCCTCTTCCAGCTTGGCCTCTTGCTACTCGATCCCGAACAACCAACACCTGGGTCATTGATACTGGGTTCGAAGGCTGCAGGTGTATTGGAATTCAAGAAATGATGAAGCAATTCCTAGTGGGTGGCGAGACGATCTGTTTGGTTTTCTACCTCACTCATCTAATAAACCTTACCCAAATTCCCTTTACTACTAGAGGTACCTTGCTGTCTCAAGCGAACCCCATCTAAGGGTCTCAACCCGTTTAATGCCAGCTTGAAGCATAGGGAGACATACTAACAAAAATTGTATAATATCATGTCATTCATATGTATCTCTTTCATTAGGCTATGGGAGACCTTAATAACAATACAAGTGTTTCCTCACACTTGTTGCATGACAATTGGTCAACGACCTAAGCAAAGTCCGTAGACATGATAACATAGCGTAACAGTGTGGCACAAGATTTTTCAGGATTATTTCTTTCCTTCCATCTGCATGCTATCCTCTGCGCTACAAGCATCATCATCAACTATCTAAGATGCTAGCAAAATGTCATATCAAAGTATGGAATATAGTATCTAACGCAGCCCAGTATAGCCTCTGCCGTGCTTCTTTGCTTTGCAATTCATTTCCCAGGGAAAACTTCGTAAACCTCGCTGGAAATGCCAATCGCAATGCTGTTTTATCTCATTCCTCCCTATCATGCTTCGTAAATACAATATTGTGTCGCTTGCTTGCTTTGCATGAAACTTGCACCTTTCCTTTACGCCCCCAGTCGTCCTGAAAATGGATCTTTCTTATTTACAAGTGATATATCGTGCGAAGAGCAGTTACGTCTGTGGGAGCAATCGAGGTGGTGAGGAACGCGTTCATGTCGGGGATTAGTGACTTGTATAGCTTAAGTGTCTGTAAAAGAGTTAGCAACGATCAGTACTCTCTTATGGACATTACTTACATGTTGGAAGATCTGCTGTAGGTCATCTGTTAGCGGAGTCTTGAAGTGGTCGACCATCTTGTAGCGAGCAATGACTGTGAATAGACGTGCAAGATCCTTTTCCATTGCCTGAGGGTTCCCAAGAATGACAAGGCAGAATCCCTTCATAGCAGTCGCCTTTTCTAACGTGTAGTCTACACTGTTGATCGACTTCAGGAATGGCTCTGAGAAAGAGGATAACACAGGAGCCATGATTGTCGAGTTCTCAAGTCCAAGTCGTCCTAGAGCGATCGCCGCATTCTCCAATACAGACTTCGGAACCTCTGGATTGCCAAGAATTTCTAGGTATCTCTGAAGAAGCTTAGGAACATAGGGTGCCATGTCTTTCCCATACTGAATTGAGACCTCACCAGCGGACCAGCAGGCGTTGTTTACCACGCTGAAGCCCGTCTCAATTTGCTCATCAAGGATAGAATCTAAATCCAGCTGCCGAATAAGGAGTGGTAATAGTGTTGGCAGGAAAGGTTGTAATTGCGGAAAGACATATTTCGCACAATCACCAAGGAGGGCGTAAGACGATTGGCGCACATCGTTTTCAGGATCTTCCATGCAAAACGTTAGAAGTTCAAAAAGCCGTGGTTGTGAACCGGATACGAGTGCTGCGGATTGTTTTTCGTCGACCGCCTGAACAATAGCGCTTAGAAGGTCCAAGCTCGTTACGAGAAAGTCCTTGTCTGGCGTGTCTAAAATTGGATTGTTAACTGCCGCAAGGTACTCTTCAAGATTTTGATGGATGATTTTAATGCATCTTGTGAAGACTGGCATCGCGAACGGCGCAAAAGAATCGGACAAAGCCGTGGCGACATATGATAAGCATTCAAGTAGTGGGAACAGCTCCCGTGACTGGTCTGTCACCTTGTTCCATCGATGAATGAGTGCCGGCATCAACAAATCGATGAGCTGAGGTTGCGCAAGCCCATGTCCCACATGCTCTGCTAACGTTTGGACACAATCGTAAAGAATGAACATGTTGCGATCCTTGTACTTCTCGAAACACCTAACAAATTGTCGAATGATGGGTTCACAATACGGTGTCAGGTTCGCTCCTGCTTTTTCCTCTAGATGAGCGAATGCAGAGGCGCCTGCTTCTTGAACCCTCTTGTTATGGTCTAGCATTTTCGTGAGAATGCCCTCCATCATGGGCTCAAAGAATTGCCGTCTTAATTCTGGTGTGTTGAGGCTAGCTCCCCAAGCAGAATATCGGCCAAGCGTCCAGCAAGTAATTTGCCGTACAAGAGGTTCTGGGTCATTCAGTAAAGAAATCAGGTATGGAACCAGATCGGGAAGATGTGGAGTAACAACATCTAGACAGCCTTCTGCAACTGCACCAAGCGCTAGCACAGCAGCTTCTCGGTATGGCCATTCCTCGTGACGAAGATTGGTCATTAAATATGGTAAAATGGTATCAAAGACGGGACCTCGAAAATCAGTTGCAAACACATCCAAAGCGGCGGCAGAGCATTTCCGTAAGTTCCATCGATCTTCTGGGTTTCCATCATCATCACCATCGTCGTATTCTTCGATCTCGCCCTCGTCCAAGTCCTCATCATCTCCAAGTTTTTCATATGTGCCACCGTTCTGCACTTGGCCAGTCTCATCAATCTCTTCACCGTTGGCTAGGACTCGGGCACCTTTGCTTTTGGCAAATTTAGGTTTAATATCCTCAGCACGGTCTTCCTCGTCAGCATCATTTCCACCTCCCTCTAGCATAGCAATATCTTCTTCGCTGTAGACCATGCTTTCTAGAAGAACAGGAATGATCTTGTCTAGGTAAGGAGCCAGCGATTTCCACAACTCATTGTGCTCACCAACAGTGAGCCAGAACTCTGCAGCATCGCAGGCCAGATCTTCATCTTCAATTTTCCGCTGTTGTGCTATCATATAATCCACAAGGCCGGCGATGTGTGGAAGAATCTTGTCAGGTCTGATCTCGACAATTTGCACAAACGCTCGGCATACTTGCCGCCGAACATCAGCTGAAGGGTCATTGGCGAGCTGAAAAAGGCGATTTAGGAGATCGTCGAGGGAGACAAGTAGGGCCTGTGGCTTTTGAGGGATGAAAACATTGATAGTGCCAAGGGCTAATGAGCGCACTTTCGGCTTGTCGCTAACGGTGAATTCGATGAGTTTGGGTATGATAAAAGTTAGTGGTCTCTGGCCTTGGTAATCCTTATCAAGCATTTTCCTGTTGTCCTCGCAAACTTTTGAAAGCGCGGCCATAGCTCCTTCTTGGGCCTCGGGTGTGATATTCCCCGTTTCATTCCCAATCAACCCCAGCAACTCTGGGAGTAATTGAGGCCATCCAAGAATTCCACCGCGGCTAACAATCTCTGTGATGACATTTCCGGCATAACTTCGTATTGCGCTGTTCTTGTCTTGCAATGCTAGTGGGACTGAGGAGCGCACGAGGGCAAGACTTTCAACAGGTATTGTTTTGTAGCCAGTCTTTATGTTGTTTTTTAGCATGATAGCCGCTGCTGAGCGAACTGCATGGTACTCCTCAGGCGAGTAGGTTAATCCTTGTGGCACATGGGAGCTGGAGAATAGATATGTGAGATAGTTGTTGATATCAGGAGAAGATTTTGCTTGGGCAAGCATCTATATCGCACAAAGGTATATCAGCTTCAGTCCAGTATGCAGATAAGTTGAGCATATAGACTGTCCTAGCAACACTCACAATCTCTGCCTGTTTTTGCGCATTTTTATTATGTCCACTTAGTGAGTCTTTCAAGCAACCCGACAGCTGCCTCAATGCCTCTTGCTCTGGTTGCCATGCCATAATGGCTACGAAGCTTTCGAACGCCTCTCGACAGTCCTTTTTAGCTACTTCAATTCTCTCCGATATGCAGGTACGCTTTGAGGTATGGAATCGACCTTATGAGGTCGCACAAGAATACTTGTGGGACCCTAGGCGTGTTGGATCACCATCTGTAGCAAGGAGATTGTCAGCTTTTGCGTGGTTCTGGTACTTCATGGCGCATCTGGAAGCAACCGAAGGACTGGTAGTATTGGACTCGAGACTCACGAATAACTGAATAAAAGAATGGAATCGGGGAAGAATTTTGCGCAACAGTAACCGCCTTAAGGATGTTTTGCTTTGCGTCCAGAGATTGTGGGGTTGTTCTCCAAAGTTTGCTCGTCTGGCCACGGTGTGGAAAGTTAAGAGGAGGACCGCGGGAGGCTGCACCTGAAAGTATGCGATCTTCAAGAGGCCGTTGCAAAAGTGAATAATTTGCGCTGGAATGGTGGAAGTGTGGAGTGAAGAGCCGTTCAACGAGGCAAGGTGCTACTGCGGTCAACGTCGCGCTCACAACCCACTGTCGCTTCCACACCCGCACGCAGTTCAAGAATTTTGGGGTTAAGCTTATTTCAGTCGCAGCCAACGTCACAACAGAGAGAAATCCCGAGGCAGGACGAAAGTATCTATATACATGTTGATCTCGTCCTTGACACGAGGTCTACAACGCAAGGAATTAATTGTATTCATCTCCTGTTAGCAAAGCCATTGGTGGGGGGTTCTAAGACATTTATGTAAGTCACACCAATTTTCGTAGGCCGAATCATGTTTGAGTTCCAAGGCCAAACTGCCAGGGTCTTGATAAAGAGAAACCTAATCTTGTGAACGCCCAACATATTCACAGGTCTACAAAGAGCACATTATGAGCTAAAGGGCGGTAGCTCTCCTTTGGTTCAAACCAAATTACTGGTTTTTGGCAATAGTACTTGAGTAAGGATAGTTGTAGTTTCCTGAGCTCTGTGGTGGCTGCAAGAGACCCTGAACCCCACCATACTGATATATGACCCCTCTTCTATTAATGAGAGTAAGATTCGAAGACTCTACACACAAATTTCCGCGCATTAGTTTTAAATATTGTCTATTGTAATAGCTTCTCGAACTTTGATTTAGTTAATATTTAATGTTGTCTCTAGTTGGCTGCTGTTTAAATTCATGAGAAATTTGAGTCAAATGCCGATTATATTCAACTATGTAACGTGCGGCAAAGTAAGAGCATGATTTTGGGTGTAACATTAAACCTTAATTTGGAGTTAAAGTGTGGTACATTGCTACACGACTCAAGAGGCTGTCCAAAGACCTATAGTATGTCTTTTAGGGCTTCCACAGAAGCCTGCGAACTGTTGTCCACTGAGCTCAGCCAAAAATGTCAGAGACGGGTAGCTGTATCGGATTGACTGCAGAAACTCGGCCAAATAACGGATGTTGTGCTACTCAGAAATATTCCAGAGCGACTCCATCTCCAAGATCAGCTGTGGTACAAACCTTCCATGTCATTTCCTGTTGAAGCTGTGTGCGACCGACTAAATGAGGCAATCTTTCGAGGCAAGGCATCTTGGTTTCGAATCTGGACCGTGGAACTGAGCGCCTGAGCGAACATTGTTTCTTGAATCCATGAGAATCCATTTTTCTCATATTTCATTCTGTCCTTCGACTCTCCTGACTTCCTCCATCACAATATCAACAACCTTCTTGAACCCCTCCATTTCTTCTTCAATAGTTCCACCCATCCCAGCACTCGCAAAGCTCATCGAGTTGCCAACATATGCTGGTTTCTTTGTTTTTCGGGCGAGCAGTTTAGCAAGCCGGGTCGCAAATTCAACAGAAGACTCATATGTGTAAAGAGGGGTCGAGAGAGCCTGACTAGGATTAAACCGCTGTTGTATTATCAGCTAGGGAACACAAATATCGATTGATAATTAAGACTCAAAATGTACATCTGGAATAGCGTAGACAAAGGACCCCAGGGAAGCTGTTGCTGACGTCTCTCCATTCATCACTGTTGTAAGAAAGAGAAGAAGTGATGTTGCTTGAATAGTGAGTCGAAGATGAATTCTTGTATCGGGCGCCTTAGGAAGGGGAAACGATATCTCAATAGGCGGGCTCGAAGATTGCATCGCCAATGCCCCCTGGTCTGTCATTTTGGCAGTTGGTCAGTGAGACGGATGTGGTTGTTGGTGATGTAGACTTTAACGGGGCGCGATTCTTGATGTTGTGTTGTGGCAGAAATGACCAATCATGTTAGATCGGGTCTGTCCACTTCTTTCCTTCCCAGAACCTCGTGGGAAAAATCTACACTCGACATCACATGAACTTTTCAAATTGTTACAGACTTAGAACGGAATTGCATACTTGAGTAACATCACGGATGTGGAGACCCGATGTGGAGACCCGGAATTATAGTCCGGCCTGATTTACTTATAGAGCTAACTTAGCAGTAGAAACGTAAGACAAGATAGGTTACCTAATAAATGCTCGAACCCGATGAAAAAGGCTTAATATAGGTACGGTATAAGGAATTCTAGAATTGGGTAATCACGCAGAAACGTGAGCTGACGCAATTTTTGTAGACAGTTCCTCTTCATCACTAAGAATTTCTCGAAGCTTATTGTCAAGCCATTCCACGTCCGCCTTGCTATCGCCGGGTCCTCCGGCCCAGTGTCCCCAGATCTGCTCGAGTGTGAGTTATATGTTCATTTGGCCAGAGGAAAGAACGAAAGTAGTTGAAGGCTATCGCCATCAGATACATGAAAAGGTACTCACGCTGGGAAATGCCTCCACCTTACCAATTCCTTCCCTCATGTTGGCAACCTCAATCTCGGAATCCTCAGGCCTAGTCGGAAAAATTAGAAGCTGTGTCAAAATTTCAAAGGCACTCACGGAAAATAAAGATCTGTTTGGCATGGAAGGACAAGTGTCTTAGCCTTGATCCCCTGCATAGCAACTCTGAAGTCACCGTTGTATGGTTCTTGTTTAGAACAATCACCAGCTTGCCAAGTGTAGAGCATGACGAGCAGATTTTCGGGATCTTTTCCTTCTTAGCCATCTTCACAGACAGTACATATGAGGGCTTACCTTTCGAGAGCGCCCAGGTTTCCCAAAAGTTTTTCATAAAGTCTTCGAGGTCCTTGAATCCAAGAACGGTTTCATAGAGCTTTTCACGATAGAAAGCCTGGCTGAAGCCCCAACCAGCATATCCTCTTCCAAATGCTTTCAATCCTACTTCCTTTTCTTCTGCGGTCCATGTTCGATACTTCTCACCTTGGGAGAGGATGCCATCTTCACAAGAGCCTCCAGATGAATTCTTTCGAGCAGCGAGCAATGCCGACTTCACCCCTTCTAGAAAAACTTGGTTATGTAATGAGGTCTTTGCGCTCCCACAGAAAGGTACGCAAATGTCCATAAATTCTGGATAACTAGTGGCCCATTGATAAGTTTGGCCTGCTCCCATAGACCAACCTAGCACTGCTCTGGCGTGTTTAATTCCAAGGTGCTCTGTCACTAGTTTGTACTGCGCTCTTATATTGTCATAGAACGTGACTCTTGGGAATGGCCGAATGTCGGAATTTGAAGGAGAGGTTGATTGGCCATTGCCAAACAATGCAGTGATTACAATGAAGTATTTCTTAGGGTTCAAGACATGGTCCTCCCCGATGAGCCACTCGTTATCGCCGATTGCTTTTCAAATGATCAGTCGGGCATGCAAAATGGATATGTTTACTAACATCCACTATAAAGAATTAGCACTTCTGCGATGGCCTGAGGGAAAAGCGCTTGATCAACATAAGATGCTAGAATACCTACGAATACCAAGACGGATAAATAATTAGGGGGGACTTCAAGTCCCCAAATGTCTTGTACGCAATTTTCGCTGCAGGGATTGATTGTCCAGACTGGAGCTTCCAGTCTCCAAGTTCGTAAGTCTGCACCCCAGCCATTGTAGGGAGGCTGTTTTTGATGTCCTTTTTATGCTTGCGATCTTTCAAATCCCGTACCTGCTGGATAATACTGGATGAATGCTTAAACCTCGAAATGGAAGTACAAAACTTATTAATGTGTCTTTCCTCACAGTTAAAGTTATTCTTTATTAACACATTCCCTTCCCCACCTTTATCGATAACACCTCATCTCGGCGGGGTAATGGCGGCTAAGCCCGGCCCCTCATGACGTTGAGACGTCCTACATCGAGCAAGAGCGGAACCACATGAAACAATTGAACCTTCGAGCTTTGTAATTGATAAATTTTTTCTTGAGTCTCGGAAACATCTCCAATAACCATTAATGCAAGGAACAACACGAAAAACAATTCGCCTTTCTTGGTCAGTTGAGTAATGCATGACCCCGCTTTCTGTGAATGCTATTAACAATCAAAGTTTAGGATCCAATTGTTCCTCACGTTTAACACAATCAAGCTTCAATCGCGGCTTCCGGGCAATAGCATCCAAGATGTCTCGCGCTGACGCTGAGAAGCACATCCAGAGGAACCCTCATCCTGATTTTAAGAAGGTTGAAGCGAGCAGGAAGCCATGGGCGAAGGAGCTGGAGTGGGATATCAAACAAACAGTAAAACCAGATGTGAGTAAGACCTTTTTGGGGAAATGCCTCGACCATGGCTACAATATTCTCTCGGAAATGTGCACCTAATCATCTTTACTTCGAAATACGGAGGTGCTAATTCAATTCCTGATGGCTTATTTACAATTTCATAGTGGGCGTACGGTGACGGAGCCAACAACTTGAAAGGTCTTAAAATCCCCCATGTTGAGATTGATCCCTATGAGGAGGGTAGACCTGCTGTCTTTAATTACAAACTTTTGATCTCCGGCATCATTCCTCGGCCCATTGGGTTTATTAGCACAAGATCCGCCGATGGAAGCAGTACAAACCTCGCTCCATTTAGTTATTTTCAAGTAATCAATCATGATCCACCCTTGTTCACAGTTGGTTACGCGGGAGGATTCGATAATGCTAAGGATTCCTTACGAAACTTGAATGAATCGAAGGAGTGTACAATCAACATTATTTCAGAGCACTTCATTGAAGCCGCCAACGCTACGTCGATCAATGCGCCATATGGAGCGAGTGAATGGAGTCTAAGTGGACTAACACCAGCGCCATGCAAGACTGTGAAAGCGAGCAGAGTGAAGGAATCCATCTTTTCAATTGAGGGCAAATTGGAGAGCACGAAGGAATTTGAAAGCAGGGCTACGCCAGGGAAGAAAACTGGCGTTCTTGCTATTATTGAGGGGACGAGGTTTTGGGTTAGAGAAGATGCAATTAATGAGGATAAGAACCTGATTGATCCTGCTGTAAGTTCTGGCCCGCTTCATAGCCCTAAGGACAAAACACTAACTCATATTCCAGATTCTAAAGCCAATGAGCAGACTTGGTGGGATCACCTATGGAAGAACAACAGAAGGAATAGAGATCCCACGGCCTGACTGGGCGGAAACCGTTGAAAATAACGAAGAGGCGAAAAAGCTTGTGAAACACAAGGTAGACGGTCAATAGTTACGATATACTTGACAGAGCAGTAGAATATATAAACAACTAGACATTATATTTCTTCACGATATTTATCCTAGTTGCTAATGTTATATTTCACACGTTCCAAATATCACCTGAGGGACCCCTTAATTTAGAAGCGATCGAACAACATGTCTATGGAGCTCGACGAAACCGTTTTATTTAGCAGCTCCTACCCCAATCTTTCCACAAGGGCTGGGAACTTGAGTCACTGTGAATGATTATCACTCATTTTGCTCTGAACTTTTACAGAAACGATTGCGATTACTCGCTTCCTGCATTACACAAATTCGTCTATTTAAAGAGACTTGTAAAATGGGATAGGCCAAGAGTAGTAAGATGTCGAGGTGGAAAAGGATTGAAAGAGTTGTACTTAGAGCATTTACATACATTCCTGCATGAATATGAGCTTGAAAGAAATCGCAAGATGGTTTGACAGCACTGGGTAGTTCAAGGTTACCCCTTTACACTAATCTTATTACTGGGACCTATTGTCCTTAGTTAAGTTGTTCTAGGGGGCGCTCTGAGTACCCATGTCTTAGTCCTTTGCATGGTAGCTCGGTGCCGAGGTTCAAATGGAGCTACAGCTTACCCCACGAAATACTATCCGAAGCTGTTGATTACTAGACTATTCTCATTTGCTGTGTCTGCTTTTATTTTCTTCATCTTCCACGTTCCTGTAAAACACCTTAGTATCTATCGCCATATCATCATATTCACTACGTTGAATTATAAATAGCCGCATTCAAGCAAGTCCGCTACTGAACAATTTGTCTCTCTGCTCAAATCTACACTACACAAGATGTCCAAATACGACACCGAGCTGAAGGATTTCCCTAATATCTTTTCATTGAAGGGGAAAGTCGTCGTAGTAACAGGGGGTAGCAGAGGTCTGGGTCTGCATGCAGCATCAGGGTACTTCTTCCTACCCTCCTCTCAACATTAACCCACGCTAACACAACTCCCCAACACCAGCTTCCTCCAGGCCGGTGCCTCCAAAGTCTACATCACCTCCCGTAAAGCCTCCGCCTGCGAAGCCGCCGTAAATGCCCTTAACGCCCTTCCCAACCTCCAACCCGGCGCAAAAGCAATTTCCATCCCAGCCGATAGTGCGAAATTTGAAGGCGTAGAACATTTGGTCAAGGAAGTGAGCAAGACGACAGATCATGTAGATATCCTATTTGCAAATGCAGGGGCGACGTGGGGAGAGGCGTTTGATACACATCCGGATGCGGCGTTTGCGAAGGTTATGGATTTGAATGTCAAGAGTGTTTTTAATACTATTCGGCTGTAAGTTCATATTACCTTTTAATCCATTTGTAGATGGTAAATCAAAACAAGAAAGCTAACAGTTGTGACAGATTTGCACCCCTTCTTCAAAAGAAAGGCACTATTGACGACCCTTCTCGGGTCATCATCACCGCCTCCGTCGCGGGCATAGGGGTGGGCTCTCTGGGCGCAAATGCAACTTTCGGATATTCCGCATCCAAAGCAGCAGTTATCCATCTGGCAAAGAACCTCGCTGTTGAGCTAGGCCCCAGACATATTCTCGTCAACTCGATAGCCCCTGGTTTCTTCCCAAGCAAAATGGCAAGTGGCTTGATTGAGTTGACCGGAGGCGTTGAGAATCTTGCAGCCAAGAACCCAAATAGAAGGCTGGGAAGACCTGAAGATATTGCTGGGTTGGTGGTTTTCTTGTCGAGTAGGGCGAGCTCCCATATTAATGGGGCAACGATTACAGTTGATGGTGGTGAGGTGGTGTCGAGAGGCGGGATGGCTTCGATGGAGGAGAATAAGTCCAAACTATAAATAATTTTTTGGGCAATATAGAAATCAATTGAGATTGGATAACACATACTACTTATCATTTCCGTACTAGAAAGCGTTGCGGGGTATCTTGCTAGTATAATGATCTGAGTAGTGTTCAAACATGCACTTAAAATTAAATTTGAAAATCGCTCTTAGAGAAATGTATCAAATATCTTGTTTGGATTGTTAGAATAACCTCACAACGTACTATGTTAAAATTATTGGTGAATAGATGGGTGGTCACTGAAACGAAGGTGGCGAGGACAAAGGTTAACTGAGTTCATTTTTGGACAACGATATTTTTTCATCTGATGCCCGGTAACAGGAAAGCTAAGGGTAAAGGCGGAGCAAAGCGCCATTTAACTCTTTGTCGGGTCAAGGAAAGCGACTTTTGGATATTTCACTTCTAAGACCACAGTAGTGCCCATGCCAAATATATCATTCGTGTGACTTTGTGGTCTACGGATCATACTCAATGATCCATAACCCTCCCATATATTACGGCATTTCAACATCCTCCACGAGATTACAGTTTCCATCCCCAATGGGGAAAAGAAAGCAAATGTTCCAGAAACTTCTAAAGCTAATAACTTTATTATTGACAATACCCTTCGCTAAAAAATATTTTCCAAATTACATCTAAAAAGGCTTGATCTATCTCAAGACAGCCTATCCCCATTAGCAGTTGAAAGATATGTACGGTATGCGTTGCCGTGGTCATCATGAAATATCCATTCATAATCCACGCGGTTGCTGAAACACGTATGCATGAAATATATCACTCCTTCACTTCGGGTCGACAGTTTATGGAACAAGAGACTCACTTCAAGCCTAGTATCCAGCATCAAAGCTTCCCTTCTCTAGATTTTCTTCCTGCCCTTCGCCCTTAATCTTTAAGAAATGTGCATGGGAAATCCTATTGCATAAGCAGAATATGTAGAGCTGTAAGATACCCAATGAAAGACGAGACGGAAGCATTCTTAATAAACATAGATTCCCAGATACTTTTGCTTTTATGTACATTTCTTAATTCATCACTAGAAAGCATCCCGTACGTGTGCAGTTGAGAGGATGGTAAATTTACGTCCTATAATATACTCCATAATATCTTTCAGCAATCTATATCATAGCTTTCTACAAAACCCAATGCAGGTAATGAACAGAAAAGCTGGACATATGTTCGATTACCTATTGGTATCTCTGATGAATTCGTAATCTCATAGACAAATCGTCGCCCCCCCGCCACTTTTTATCCAAAATTCATATCTAAACCCTCATCCCTCATTATCATTTAGCACACGGTCCAGACGGGTGCTTTGCCCAGCACTTGTCGCCCTCTAACTTCAACCCCAACAAATCCAGCAAATCGCACCTTCTGTGCACCGTCCTCACTTGAAATCTTGCTCTTCACCTCGTTGCCTCCTTCACTCCCGCCTTGGGAGCTAATGCTTGGTTTCTTGCCTGCGGGGCCGCTGGAACCGCCGCCCAACATGGTTTGAAGCATGCCACCCCCACCCTTGGGCTTTTCCTTTCTCAGCTTGCCATCGCCTTTCTCACCTTCCTTCGGCGACTCGTCTTTGTCCCCACTACCAGTGCTAGAAGCATCCTCACTTGTCGAGTCCGTTCCAGGATTTTCTAACGCTGGAATTCCCCCCTCAACTTTCATAAGGAATGGCTGAAGCATATCTCCAGGCATTGGGTATGAGATTGATATATCTCTGCTTTCTAGAGGAAGATTTGATGCAATACTGACCGCCAGCTCAACTATCATATGTGCGCTATCCTCAAGACCAGGGGGCACAGGTTCGCCTAGATAATTGATCAAGCAGGCAGTCAGATTGGTTGTTGCAACTCTTGAAAAATTCTTCTTGTGTTCTTCACTTTCCGGAGAGCTCAGAACATCCTTCAGTCCTTCCAGCGTTGCAAGCCTCCACTGGACCACCTTCGCAGTCAAAGCATCTGATTCTTCCTGATTGTTGAGCTGAGGTGAGAATCGGCGAATATTCTGTTCAATCCCTTTCAAACTCGAACTTAGTTGAATGTCCAAGCCTGGGTGGAAAGTCCGGTTAAAAATCTCATCTACAAGGAATTTTGCTATACATGCCCGTCCTACAGCTGTCATCTCTTGCTTCCCAATCTTCATGGCATCTTGGTTGACATATTGTACCAGCCAAGAAGGTACCGACCTCCAATCCTTCCGTATGTTGAATGCAAGATTGGTCGTGGCACCATCTAAACGTTGGAAGCGTGTCATATACTCACTATCATCAAGCGATGTTCTAGATTGCGATAATCGTTGGTTGGCTAAAGTGTTTTGAAGCTGCTCAACCTGGGCTGTCTTGTCGAAGTAGAGACCTTTCACCTTCTTGTATTTGATTTCTAGATAAGAGCAAAAAAAATCATTATTTTGTACCAGATCTAGTAGCATTGAAACTTACGGAGTTCCCTGTAGGCTTCAGTGACATCTTGACCTGGTGGTGCTGGTGGGGGTGTAGATCGCCCTTGCTCCCCTCCACCCGTAGCCCCATACTGATCTCTTTGGGGTGGGCCTCCTCTATAATTTGGACCTTGGTTACCCACGGACGACGGCAACGGGCTCAAACCGGGGGTGGGCGGTTGGTTTCCGGGGAAGGATTGGCCTCTTGTGTAGCTTGGAGGTGGACCATCTCGAGACTCGGGCTGTCCTGGACCGCTCTGCATGGTTTGCTTAGGATCCGCCGATCTGCGATTTTGCTGCGATGCTCCAGCAGGTGGAGCCATCACAGGAGCGACCTGAGATAAAGGGCGCGAGACTTGAATGGAGGTTGTGCGATCTGGAAACTGATTGTTACGTTGTGGAAAGCTAGTAGGGGATTGGCCGTTAGATTGAACGGAACCAGGGCGCTCTTGTTCCTCTCTTTGCTCGATGGGAGAATCGTATGAGAGCTGCGAGACAGTCTCAGGATTTGGTTGGCGATAGGGATCGTTTAATACTAGCCCTGGTTGGGGGTTCAGGTGTTGTTGTGAATGGCCTTGATTTAGCAATTCGTAATGAATCTGGGCACCTGAATCCGAGTGCTGGTGGTAGCCAATATGAGGGGAGTGTTGCGGCTGTTGAGCCTGAAAGTGCTGGTGGTGGCCCTCTTCGTTTGTTGTGAACTGTATTGGCTCAGAGTCGTCTTGTACAGCTCGAATCGTCTGTGGGTGGTGATGGTCTTGATTGCGAGGGCTATTGTCCACGTCTGGTCGAATTTGATATGGATCTATGCCACCGTCGTCCTCGTTGCCCTCTTTCGGGGAGGGAAGGTGCGACCTCGAGTCTTGAGCTGCCTGCCAATCAAGCCTCTGCTGGTCAACGTTGCTGACCTGCTGCTGCTGTTGTTGCTGCACAGTGCGAATTGCTGGAGGATTCTCTTGGCGTTTGGATAACCTTCTGGCCAACCCAGACGTGTTATTGTAGGGCCCCTGGTTGGGCTTGATTTCTGCGGAGAGACGATTATCTCGACCCGATCGCATACGATCAAATCGATCAAATAAGCTCCTACTCTTCTTGTGTTCGGGCGGCGGGGTCGAGGCGGGAACTGCGGGCAGGGGCGCCTGATGATGATGGGCGTGTGAATGATGGTGGGGAGGATGTTGCGTGTGCCTTTGAGCTTCGGCTGCTAGATCGTCGACCGAGGAGCTGGGAGCTTGGTGTTGCTGCTGCTGCTGCTGTTGTTGTTGTTGCTGTTGTGGTAAATGATAGCCTGCCGAGTATCGCGTCGATTGCGACCGCGCAGGAGGCTGGAACACTCGCGGATCTGAGGAATCGGAGGGACTTGGAGCAGCAAAAACTTGCCCGTTGTCGTGCTGCGGCGGCGGTGGTTGGAACACCGGTGGTGGTCCCTGTGCTGAGTGCGGTGGAGGTGGAGGAGCTTGAGGTTCCTGGTGATGGGATGGAGGTCGAGGTCGCTCGTCTGAGCCCGATGCGAGATTTGGAGTCTGAGAGGCTGAGAGATCCCCTCTGGCCAGGGCCGGGTCGTTCAGTCCTTGCTTTGAACGATTGCTTTGTTTGAAAATTCCGAGGCCTGGCATTCTAAAGTCTCAATGGCCGTAGCTCCACGATGGATTCACAGGAGTAGGGGACTGGCCTGGCTGTGCAAAGGGCTAGGTGGAGCACATAGAGCGTGAACACAGGTAGGCCAATATCGGACGCTCGCAGCTTCAACAGGCCAGTTCTGCTCTGGTAAGGAGAGACCCTGAGCCTTCGAAACAAGAAAGTGCCTCCTGCTTTCGATAATGCGGTACATCAACACAGCGGGCTTGATGCAATGAGACAGCAAACAGTTGGCTTTGCGATGGCTTTGAGGAGATAATAATAGCAGAGGTTCTCAATTCGTGGATGTCAGCGTAAGGAGGGCTTGATGTGCTAGAAAATTGGGGCTGAGTCCTGATGATCTGCCGTTCGTCAACCACAGCCTGCCCGGTGTCGAGATAGGAGATATGGTCTCAGTCTCTTAAAGGGCAGTAGGACAAACTATAGGCAATCTGACGGGTTGATGAGATACTTTAGAATGCACACCTCTAATGCTAACCTTCTTGATACTCTCCTCCGATGCTACGTTCACCAAAAACGCTATTCATCTTTACAGTGCAGAAGTTAAGCAACCCTGCCAAGCAAGTACGTACTGTTCAGCCCAATAGCCTTACTTCTACGGTCCCATACCATTGATAGCAGCGGTATGCCAACTTATCGGGTTTCTTCGCGAATGTTGGTACTAGTCAGGGGGAAGATGGAGCCCCTCTCAATGTCAGCAACATCTTGAAGCCCAGCTGAATTTTGTTGTTTTAAGCATCCCACCTCGTCTGAGACATTGGACGGGTTCTCCGAGCAAGTATCCTAGAACTGAGGTAATGTCAAGCAACAAGCTTACATTCTCTAAATGTCACGTTTAACGCCAGGATTATTCAAGGGTAGAATTGTGCTTTGAGTAAGGTTAACTAGCGGCTAGATCATTTTCAACTCTCACGAACAATTTCCACCCAACATGCGAGGTGAAGTTGTTGCACCATTCTTGTACGCTTCTGCCCCGCCTGTCCCTCATCTGAATGAAGGCCAAGAGCCCTATTTTTAGATTTGGTCTGTGGGGTGAACCTCCCGTGACTAGTGATCGACTGGCGATCAACAACTTGCGCCTCCTTTTCTCCCGTATCAGCTCTTCAAAATCTTGAAACTGGGGGAGTACTTGACTCAATCTGGTACCGTCGAGGGTATTATTGATGATGCGCATAAAATCCTCACAAGCAGAGTTCCAATCATGCATATTCGAAATTTAGTCCAGACAAACAAAGTTGATGTGCGTGTGTCGATGAATCCGCCAGGATCAAAGGAATGGATTTCGCACAGAAGGTATGCAAGAAAGCGGAAGACATTGGGGGCTATACTCCACTTCATGGCACGATATTTGGTGATGGATGAAATCTGTGATTCTGTTGGGAAAGAAAGACTTGAGAGAGACTTTGGGAAAATATTGGTTTGCAAGAGTGGGAAGGCCACCTTCACGATTCGAAACAGCACAGCCTCGATTTACTATATCAGCGGCATCAAACGACACCTTCTGCACCTTTGGCTGGCTATCAAATCACTCTGCAAAACAAAACCCGTGGAAGCATGTGGTAGACATGCGGCAGCAGACGTTGACCACCTCGTACAACAGCAGAAGATGCACAATGATCGAGGACACTTTCCCACCCTAATTGATTACATATATCTTAATTATGGATCTGTAACCATCGAGGACACCAGGTCAGCACTCCCTGCAAGAGGTCTCTGGTGTCCGTTCAGACTTGGATCACTGTTGACCACCTTTTCGCAACCACTCGAATGGTGACGACTTGCTTATGCGTCCCGTATTTCACCCTTTGAGGAATCTGCGAAATCCTGCCTTGCTTTGAGTGCTCCTAGACTTGAGTAGGCTCATGTATTGTTGCTAAACCCAGTCGTCGACCACACCTGTCAATTTCAACATGACTTTAGCCCCTTTGTCTGGAGTTACTGCTGTCCTGTAGGTAAACTCGTTGGATACAGGTCAGTTATTAGTAACCAGGTACCCAAGTCCCAGGTGCTTTCAAGGTATGGTATTGCCGAGTTTCTCACGAATTTAACTATTTTAACCATAACTCGAGCTGATAGGATCAAATTCAAAACAAACAATTTCACAATTGTATTGAATCCCCTTTCGCATCACTCATCGCTGTGGATCGCGAGGTTGCACGATTCATTTGCATGCTAGTTTTATGATGCTAGTACATTCAATATCACTTATGAAGCTATGTCCCTGTTGCATTATATCATCCGATACATTTTGCCTACAATGAAAAGTCATTTAATCTTATAACCTTAAATTCTAGCAACCTCATAGTTTCAATATCAGCCCAGAAATCTAAATCGTCTGCACTATGACCCTTCACCTCCTAAATCTACCGTTGAGGCACTACAATCGCCGGCTATGAGAATTCTGCTTTTGATTCAGGTGGCTAGAGCAATGTTCGGTCTTGCTCTCGCTTCACCTTTCCATCTACAAAAATCAAAAGGCTCAATCGCGACCACCTCTCAAGACCATGTTTTGCTCACACAACTGTTTCCGAAAGACTTCCTCTTGGATAGCGTTCATGCTTGGTCAACGGAAAGTTGTGATGGTAACTTAACAGCACCTACGGCTTGCCAAACATCCTCCACATTCAACGAGACTTTGACCTGTATACTACTCCGCACTTATTATTCGATCTTTACTAACCTCGATAGTTAAATTCACGGACTTGAACACCAATACAAGCACAATCTGTTCTAAGTCATGGGAACGCACTACAAACGCAACTATTGAAACCTCACCATCGTTCGATCTTTGTGACGACACTCATATTCAGTACGAAACATACCGATGGCGCTTTGAGGAAGCTCCTACCATTTTTGGAACCTTTGTAATTGAACTTGCTCATTCTTTCTACGATCCCATGTAGATTTCCCTGACAAACTATTCAAGGCAGAACTAATAATTTTCTTCAGTAATTTCCCGGAGCCGTATTCTGTGCCCACCTTTTTCTCTACACACTTCCACCTCAATCTTACCTGCTCACATCAAAGAGAAAGTACGTCTTGCACATTGCCAGGGGACCAGAGTTCTCTTCATGCGCCTGTCAATGCTATGATCGATTAGTACTAGCAACAGGATATTATACACAAATAAGTTTTATTCATAGGCCTTCTCAAGAAGATAGAAACCTTGGCGCCTAATAATATACTAGCGCAGAGTTCAACCAGGGCAAAAATAGAGTCGAGGATGAAATTTTTGGTGGGGTATATAATTTAATGCAATCAACGTTAACTTTCACAAAAATCGCGTTCTTCTTAGCTAGCCATACCCCTGAGTGGAAACAGGAACTACAAATGATTACTTGTTTGCAGTTTATTATATCTTACTCTTTTCAAGTTCTCCTACCTCAAAAGGCAAAAGGAGGATATAAACTGAGCTCGCAAGGGGCTTAAATTGCGGACCTAAAGTTCACTTTGGTTGATTTGAGTGCCGCAAATCATGCCACAATGACATACACATCTAAGATACTTTTCCTCTGAATGCTGTTTTCGTTTGACCTTTTCCACTTCTTATTTACCTAAGGCCTCGTCGAAGAATATTTTAAAGACATGCTAGAAACCCCATGTTTTTGTGTCCACCATGAGTCGAGGTAGGGGCTTCCCTCGCTTGCGACTTCTCCTTTCACAACACTAGCTGAGGTTACTTTTACCAGTGCAGTGAACTTGTGTTGAACACATGGAAACCCGAGGTTACTCACTGTGTGTTACCTACCACGCTTCTACTTTCTTTCTCATCCCGGGTACAGGGACAGGTATCGACGGGACTGGCTTCTTGACAATATCAGATCTTCTAGTTGAGGAAGATCATTATTTAGGCAGGTTTAGGTGGGCCAACTCGGATGACGCTCTTGCACGCACACATGCTTACCTAGGACTTACCTCCGTAGGCTTCCAGCGCTCACATCCTCATGATTGGAAATCAGGGCGGCGAGTGACTCGTCTTTCGCAACCTAGAATCACTTCTTGAAATTATCACTCTCGGCACTCACGGGTAATACACTGTCTCATATTCAAACCTTGCAAATAACAAGCAGTATTTTGTCACTCTTTTCATTCTATCATCTCATCTTCTGGTAGGGAATGATGAGATATATGTAGTCACGTGATATATACATAGTCATGTCTCCATATCGATTCTAGAATGCGCTCTTGGGTAGGGTTGGAAATAAATGGGTCCAGTATCTATCTAGTAAGGTAATCGAGTGATGACATGTGTCTTAGGACACTTACATGGTGCGTTGGGCAAAAGCTTGATTGCAGTGCGTCACAGAGTAAAGACGCGCCACACTAATCTGCGCCACAATGGCAAAGCAAATCTCTCAAGGCTTCCTGAATGGCAGCCGACATCTTTCCTCTTCACAAGCAAAAAAGCATCACAACACCACACCCTCTTCAAATGTTTTTATTCCTTAAAACTCAAATACAATCTGCCTCGGGGGTAGGTCCTAGGGTCGCCAAGCAAACATTGTGGCGGTGCATAGTCGTCTACGACCCGGTGACTCAGAGCAACAAATTCTTCTCATCCACCTATCAGGCTGCTTGAAAGTGCAAGCAACAACCACATGGCTTCGGTTTCGTCTCATTCGAGTCATATCTCGTGACTATAGCAACACTCAGTGATGAATCCGAAGTTCGGAGTGATGACTCTACCACTAGGTAGTTGCTGAAATATAAAGCTTTCGAGTCCTTACGTTAATTTTTCTTTCTCTCCTCATCGCAGACCTCCCTAATTCCTCTATCCTTACGGATTCCCATCCCCTCAGAAACCCTTTGAAAACATCAATCATGGCGGTCATGAATGGATACACTATTACTCCACACCATCGTCAGAATCGGCGGAGGGAGAGGCCAGGCTCGAGAACTCGTCGGACAATCACTCGGAAGGCAAACCTGCAACATGAATTGAATGAAGGATTTACGGACGCATATGACTCTAGTGTATCCCTTCCTACCGACCGAGCCAAACCCTCTCCTCTCCTCCGAGAGAACTTCCACCAAAATTGGCAACGATGGAAGGAGCGTGAGGCCGAAGAGCAAGCCTTAGCAGAGATGGACAGGATTCAGCTTGAGATGGAACAACAGAGACTGTACGGCGGAGAGATCTCTGACGACGTAAGTCTTTGTGCAGAGATGTTAGGCGTGGTCTACTCGCTCTTCGGCGATATCGACTACATCGATCCCTGACAGACTCCTACCTAAATCACTTCACGTATCTTCCCTTTCCCCTCATGATGGCTGTGGCGTCGGCGTTTTGGATTTCAAGGCAGTATGCTTACGCATCCTCGCCCAGGAGCTTAATCGAATGGGTATTCTCTATGATAATACTTGTCCTGTCGAAGACATTGCGCAAGATGGCAACATTAATATAAACGCTATTGCCAGCGAAGTCCCCCTTGATCCACCATCTCCACTTTACACCTTGCGCGTTCGAAAGCCAAAGCGTAAGTCGCAACCTCGTCGACGCACAACATTGCACTCACTCCCTCTGTACCTTTCACTTTCCACCTTGAAAGATGACGCCGACATTGCGAGGCTCCTCTTCACAACATCACCAACACCAACGATTCAACATCGACAAACCAAACCAACGTCCCTCTCCCTGGATATCCCACAGTCATTACCGCCTCCCTCGGCGTTCTTGGAGTTTCCCTCGTCACCCACTAAAGATTTATATACCCAATCTCCTATTTCATATACACTTCATGACAATAATGACTGGGAACTCATCAATACACCAACCACACATGCGCTTTCACTGTCCGCCACTCCATCATCCGACCCAGAAACTTGGATCATCCTAGGCGACGACTCGTAACAGATTCCCTTCACACCCATTGAGGACAACTCCGTGAACCGCTATCTGCCCCTACCACCCACAAAAAAAGGATGATGGAAAGGGAGGTATGCGAGAGGAGCAATGAATGAAGGGAATTGGTCCTCTTATGCTTAGGCCTAGTTTCCGGTGGTTGATGCGATTATCCACAAAAGGAGAGATTAGAAAAAAGAGGAATGAAGAGAAAGATAGGAGACGGCTGTGTGCTCATGGTCAAGATCATTTGAGCTCGCTGTCTAAGAGTGAGGAGGAGGAGGAAAGATGAGAGTAGATGCCTCCGAATGATAGAGGGGTAGACTAGACGATGTGTGCGGCACCTGTGTCTGATGAGTGTCTAGCTCTCTTGGTACCTAGTAAACAAATTGAATTATTTGGTATAACACATTTAATATTCTATGTATTTTCGGGCGTGACAAAATTTCAGACGAAGTGTTCATCAAACAAGTGAGATTTTTAACAAAAAGACATGGACCTGTTCAATATCCTTAGTCGCATACTGGGACTCTTAATAACAACCATTTCATCTCACGATCCCAGGCTAAACCAAGTAGAACCACGCGATCAGACAGAGATGCAGTTAACCGGGTAGTCCAATACTCCTGTGTGCATACGAGACCTTTCCTACCGTGCTTGTCTACCGTGCCTATTCTCGAGCGTTACTAACTAACAACTCATTAAAATATCTTACTCTGAGCTTCCTCCGGGTTAAAACCACCACCCTGGAGTTTGCTCCTCCGACTTCGAATTTTTATCTACATGTTTTCATGATTTATGTCGCAGGATAGGACACTAGATGAGCTCGTTTTTGAATAGAGATTATTATGGAAATTCCTTTTGGGTTGGTACTTTTGATGTTTCCACTTAGCATAGTGTGCTAGAACGAGACAGGTTTTGAAGATATTATGTACTTTTGCATTTATTCGTTAGAGTTCCTGCAGAATGCGTAGTAGTACTCTAAATTTATTGATCCCAATTCTCAGAAAGATGTGTGGCCAGATACTGACTGTAAGACTGTAATATTCAACCGCCCACTTGCCCGTAATTCAGTTACGCCGAATGCTATAAATCCTACATATTCCCCACTTGCTCAAGTTTCACCACAACCATCCCCTTTTCCTCTCCGCAACCTCAATTTGAACACTATCCTCCAGTGCCTCTTTTTCATCCTTATTCTCCTTCCACTCATTGATAATTTTCAAAGCCTCATCTCCTTTTGGTGTAGTCGTCAAGTTCTCATACCCATCCTCCGTGATGAGAATGTCGTCTTCGATCCGGACGCCGCCGACAGGATAATACTTTGCGAGTGCGTCCTTGTTGATAAATTTGGCAATAGCTTGGTCTTTGAGGTATACTTCTTCTAGAGCATACTTGTTGAAATAGCTGTGGCTTTTATTAAAAGATGAAAACACGTGGTGTAAGTGGACTAGAGCTTACATTCCAGGTTCAACGGTGATGATCATTCCTGGCTCAAGAAGGTCCTGCGTTTCCTCTGAAGAGCCAAGCATCTCGCGGAGGATATCGTGATATAGCTTGCTTGCATCTGAACGACGGCCGTTTTCAGCACCATACAAGAGAGCCCCATGCTTCCCAACATCATGCACTTCGAGGCCCATATAATCTACTCCATGTTAGCAAGATACCAACTCCACCAATTATAGAACTTACGACCAAGGCCGTGCGGGAAGAACGCTCTACTAACTCCTGCCCAGTAATACTCAATCATTGTGCCATTGTGAATCAGGCCTAATTTGGACAATCCTTTGATTGCTACCTCCTATTTAAAGAGTGAATTAGCAGTTGCTTGAAAGGTTAGGAAAATATCATGAAACATTTTGAGACAGGAAGAAAAGGATTTCTCCACCAATACCTACATGTGCGCGCATGTGAATGGCGAAGTAGTTACCACCAGGTTTGCACATTGCGATACATTCATCTTGCATTTCCGCAACAATATCATATATCTCCTTCGCTTCTTTCGTCCACTTTCCGGAAATTGGAAATGTACGAGTGACGTCTGAAGCGTAGTTCTTCCACTCACAACCAGCATCCAAACAGACCAACTGTCTACCATTTAGCTGCTCATTGTTGGCCCCGTAGTGGAGAGTACTAGCATTCTCCCCTGAACCGGCAATGATACCGTATGCCTGCTGTTTCGCTTGTTCCGAGATGCAGGTAGCGAGAAAGACAGCCTCAATTTCTGCTTCATTTTCGAAATTATGCAGACCACGGAGGACATTGACATGTGCTTGCATTGTTATAGCGTTTGCTTTACGGATAGCTTTGATCTCATACGGACTCTTGATAACCCGAGCTGCGTCCATGGCTTTGATCAGCGTGGAACTGTCATATGCATTATCCATATTTGGTGGTATGAATTGGTGATTTGGGAAGGTCGGTTGCTGATTCTTGTGCAAGATATATATCTTGCGGCCATAATCGATGAATTTAATGATATAATCATCAAGATCTGAGATGTCTTTAATGTCGCTGAAATCAGCAATTGCCGTGATCTCCTCCTTGGTAGGATTAAAGCCATTGTAGATGACCGTGCGTCCCGTGTTCTGAGGTGGAATCCAGACAATGAGTTTGTCTCTCTTAATGTCATAGGTAACAGCGCAATC
Source organism: Tricladium varicosporioides (assembly GCA_021365295.1). NCBI lineage: Eukaryota > Fungi > Ascomycota > Leotiomycetes > Helotiales > Tricladiaceae > Tricladium > Tricladium varicosporioides. The sequence goes on from JAJTIW010000022.1 coordinate 746,147, forward strand.
TGGAAAGTTGAGACCGGTTAAGTAGTAGAAGTATCGACGTTGGCGGAAAAAGATTTCCTGGTCCGAGTCTTCGTAGTATAAAGACGGCGTGCCAGGCAAGTAGATGAGACCACTCGCAACATTGAGGTTTTGGAGGACTTTACGAGCATGTAACTTTGCTGTTGGTAGTAATGATTAGTGAATTATACCTTGTTGCTGAAGAAGTCAATCTTTCGAGGAGTTTCTGACAGGGCCAACACCTGTAGTAGATTGGTAAGGGAGGCGTGCCTTGAGTAGGAACAATTGATGATGCAAGGCGGCCGTGTAGAAAAAACTCCAATCAAATGGAACCCAACGCAGCATGAACTTCGTCAGGGTACGGTACCGTCAACTATCCATTGGACCCGGTTGAAGGTTTTGCTAAACATCACTCTACGAAGTAGGTGTGCATTTTCCAAAATGGGGTGAAATCAACTCACCAGGATATTTTTCTTTCGGCCTCGACTTAAGGGTAACCACTCTGTATAAAGTGTATCAGCCTACGATGTTATATATCTAGGGAGCGAAGAGTCGCGACTTACACAGCATCATGTTCAGCCTCATTCACCAGGTCGAAGTCAGTGTGAGCATCAGTTTCCGCTGGCTTGGGAGAGCCCATAGTTCACTAAGGAGGTTGAAAAGAGTGGAGATGCCGAGATGAGAGCAGCGGTCTACGTAAGGGTGATTTAATCTGGTTGAAGTCAATTGTAGTAGAACGAAGGTCGTTGTAAGGTAATGATGGGGGCTGGTGATCTGAGACAGGGTTTATAGTTGGTTTGAGTGTAACTAAGTTGAATTATTAGTCAGCAATTTTAACTTAGGAAAGACTGAACACCATTGAAAGACTTTTGATTTTCACCTAAATACGGGCATTTTTTCCCCCTATGATTTTTGCAGCCTGCTGGTAGATATAAAACATGGATTCTTGAAACTTATCGTATGTTCCTAGACTGCTCGGATAATTGGTAATGATAGGCATGCACTCTACACTTTTAAAGTTTACAAGGTTATGTTCATCACCATATAACGGTAGTACTATGGCAATCGGGACGCCTACGGCCTTATGCATTTAAGATGATTTCTACTGGTTCAATTCTATATGAGGGGCAGCCTCTGTACGCTGAAATTTGACGATCATTTCCCCGTATCATGTTCCACCTGCAAAAAGTGTCTAGAGACTCCAGTCACCTAGGAGTGCCTTCTCATGGCCTGAGCCGAGTTGCTCGGGTTCGTAACATTACCATAAACGATCCCGCCCCTGGCCTGTGATTCCCAGGTTGAGGTTAGGCCCCACACTACAATGCTAACCACAACACCTGCATTCAGTCCATCTGTAGCTAGGCGTATCGTGTCGAGTTCGCCTTCAGGGAAAAAAGTCATGGTTCCAGAGCTCCGGCCACCGTCCAGGAACACTTCGAGGATTGATCGATCAATAACACCCTCTAGCATAAAGGTACCATTGGAGTTGATAGGATTGCCGACACTAAATTTATCAGTGAAGAATGGGTTTGTGTAGCCAAAGCCATTGATCCGGCCTCGGTTCATCCAGAACGGGTTGTCACCACCAAAGAAGAACCCCCCTGAGACAGACTCCATTGTCGAAGAGGCAGTGAATGTGAAGTTCAGCGTACCCATCGAGTAAGTACCATTGGGAATGTTAGAGACATTGCATTGGAAATAGATAGCACGACTGGAAAGATTCGAGTAATCGACAAGGATGGTGCCATTGCCGAGAGAACTGTTTGTTGCAAGTGGCGAGTCAAAAACAGTCGAGATTTTATATGGCGCATCGATTAAATCCCATCCGATCCGGGTAACATTAGCAAGGTGAACTTGGCGGGGAATAGTCATAGCACTTCTCCATCCCTCAGTTTGACCTGTCGGGACCTGCTGACTGTACTCCCAATTACTGGCCCAACCAAGGTAAATTTGAGGCTCGGTTGGTGGTATGCCGTAAAAATATTGACCGGCATAGTTGTCTTTAGAGAAGTCGGCAAGGCGTGCTGCGCTGTCAACAGGAGTAAAGTTTGTGCCGTTGAAATATCCGGGGAAATATTCTTGGATAGATCCACCCAACGGCGCTCCGGGGTTGATGCTAATGGCGAGAACCCACATCGGCTCTTCTTGTCCTGCAACGGGAACTTCCACCAAGTTCGGGCACTCGTATCTAGTGGTAACGATCAGATGCAATCGACGATGTTTAAGTTGAAACTTACTGAAGGCCCAAAAGACCGTGATGGCTGAAGTTCGAAGCATGTGTCCAGTTCTTCAAGTCGGGGGAGGTAAAAAAACCGATCACGAATTCCTGGGCATAAGCTACTACCATGACCCAAGAGTCACCGTAGCGAATGACCTTAGGATCTCGGAATTGTGTAGAATTTGGGGTCAGTTGAAGGACTGGGTTCCTGGAGTACTTCTCAAAAGTATAACCTCCATCGACAGACCAGGCAATTTCTTGCACCTGAGCGTATGGGGTGTTCAAGGTGTAGATTGCAACCACACCATTGGTTTGATTTGGGAAGAAACCTGAAGTGTTGTTGGTATCGATAACAGCACTGCCACTAAAGATTTGAGAATTCTCAGTCGCAAAAATTGCGATCTTTTGATTCTCCCATGTGTAAAGATCTGTAGAGGTAGCATGGCCCCAATGTTGATTTCCGGCGACTGTTGCGGTAGGATTGTCTTTTCCTAAGTTAGCAATATTCCACATCACTTACATCAACCTGATTCTTACATTGATAGTACAAATGATATGTTCCATTGGTATCTACAAACATGCCATTGGGATCATTCATGAAATCCTTAGGAGGAGAAAAATGAACTTGTGGGCGCCATGCACCGGTGTAATCTCCAGACACAGGCATATCCGTTGGAACTCCCATATCAAACATCGTGGAAGTGGATGTAGGAGCAGAGGAGGTTTTAGGTGAGCTAGAAGTTTGCGCAGCTACAGCCGCTACAAACAAAAGAATTCCGTACATCATGACGAATATCGCACTTTGAAATAAGCTTCGAGGAATTCAGAGATACTTAGCTAGTAAGGAAGTTGAGGAAAGAGAAAGGCCTTTATACTTTTCCGAGGGAGTAGATCTTCCACAATACCTACCGTAGCCCACTTGAAAAACTTAACTTTGTGCTTCCCAGTATGTAGTGTATTTTGCAGTAGCTCCTAGGTTCTCCAATTCCCCGCTGCCGGTTGTGTATCCGCTCATTTTGCGGGGTGTAGACCAAGGATGAGCTCACAAGAGAGTTTTAGGATGACTTGGAAAGAGCAGAAGTGACCCATCCTTTGTTCAATTGTGACTTTGAATTGGTCAATATTGGACCGAGAGAAATGGCGAGCGGAATTAGCGGGCACTTGCACGAGCTGCAGGTGCTCGAGAAGACATGGGGCTCTTCTGTAGTAGAAAAAGAGCTAGGGGAGCTCTGCTCTATGAGCTGTCAAGAGATCAACGTCATCGCGGCTGAAGGCGTTAAATGGAGGGGTTGACGGCAAAACTAACAGTAGATTTTTGTTTGATGGCATCGGCGGCTGATCTGGAAGTTAAAGCTAGCGGCCTGGCCCGGAATCTTCAAGTAGAGGCTAGGAGCGCATATCATATGCTCAGCGCTGCTTGTCACTTTGGTCCAAGTTGATCAAGAGCCCGGGCGTTGAATCGCGACATAGTGAAAACAATCACAGGACGGACTAGGATCCAATGGTGGTTTCTCGCGATGTTGTTTATATATGCACAAGCTGCCCCTCCCAGCTGCAACCGCCGCGAAGCTCTCATCGAATCACTACCCTGCAGGCTGCAGAGACTGGCCCCTGAGTGAACTACGACCAGTCGGATGTCTCGATTGGCGCGTCTGGCAGGCACAACAAAAGGGATATCGAGTGAACGGATGAAACGTTCTGGTGGTTTTCTTCCACTTTGGGCTGCGATTTGTTTTGATTGTGGCCTTTGCATGACCTCTGGACCTCTGCCCTGAGAGTGAAAATCGCGAAAAAAGCCTCCTGTGAGCTTCACTGAACGCGTCGTGTGAACCGCTAGCTAGACTCTAAACGCTGTGGGAAGGGAGGATCCATTGTCTTCATCGTCGACGAACTTTACTGATCATCTTGCTCTTTCTTACCTGTATACTTTTCTCCCTCAATTTCCGAGTGCTGATGATCTTGGTTCTTCGTTAACTGAAGTGTCCGCGATTAAGAGCTGAACCTAGCACGTACTCCGTAACCGGTCTAGCGCCAGAGCGTAATCCCCTTCATTTATCGACTCGAATAAACAACAATTCTGTCCAGCCCGCCCCGCCATCAAATCACCACTACCCATATTACACCGGAGTGAATCGTGCGAAGTGGAGGATATATTGTCGCTTATATCAGGAGTGATGCCGTGGTGAATGAGATTGAGCGACGACAATTACAATATTAGCTATTGTGTTTGAGTGCGAGAGAGCAGGTGGCAGGGCAACAGACATCAACAATTCTTTCGGCGCATCTCGAATTGCAACGACGACGGCTTTGCATCGCTTAATTCTGCGCATTCCCTGGAACGACCTCTGAGGTGTTGGTAGTCTTGGGCGATTCGTGGTCAATCAGACTCGAAGCTGAAGCTGCCACAACTACACCTCAGTTCACGGCGCTACCTCCGGCGGATCATCCCAGTGCCATCATGGCCAGCAACGAAGAAGCGCCCAGCTCTTCAATTCATCGAACGCATATAACGAAAGCTGCAAATGCGCTGAACATACCTTCAGTTGCAACTCCACCCCGCAGTACAACCCCTCCTCCCACCATGGCAGAGAAGAGAAAGTCGGACAAGAGATCATACGAGGGCAATAGCTCGCGGGGAGATAGGGGAACAGGCACGCCAGGTGCTGATGCGATAGACCCAAGTGTCTTGACCAAGGCTTTGAAGGAGTTTGAGGATGCTGGAAGAACTCGAGAAACAACGCCGGGTGGTAGCCCAAGTCGAAAGCGGCAAAGAGTGTATGGTGATAGGTAAGATCTCCTTTTCCTGAAGGTTGGAGTAGGTTTCTGGGATTCTATTATTCTTACCGATTACCTTTGCTATCTTGCGAGGTGGGGCGTGGATGGGAATTTTGTCCTATGGATGACATACCTGGCAATTGCTCTGAACCACCCCTGTCTCGTAGATGGGGTAGCCTCAAGTTGCGCCTGGTTCCGTATATTGGTCTTGCATGAGAATGTTATCAGCTAACAAACATAGATTCATTCCTAATCGAGAAGGGAGTGATCTATCGTCCGGCTTTAATTTGCTCCATGAAGAAGGTTCTCCTGCAGCTTCATCAAAACAAAAGAAGCGAACGCCACACGGCGAGCTCCACTTTCAAAAGAGTAGGTCATATTGAATGTTAAGCATACGTGAATGTACTGATGGGGTTGAATTAGCCGAGGAAGCGAACCGGATTTATTCAACATTACTACGATCAGAGTTCTTTGATACGACAATACCTCAACCCACTCTCTCAACTCTCTCACCAGACCCGACTTTACTTCAATCCTCGCATTCTACTACAAGCCATGATCCTACCAGATCACGTACCCCACCTAATAATGGCTCCAACACCTCACTGCCTGTCTCATTGACGCCCTCTACTCCTCACAAAAACCTATTCACATATATGTCACCACGACATCACACGAATATCGCTGGCCACCCAACACCATCAAGAACACCTCAGAGCAGGCATGGACCCAATTTGAATACTAGAGCTGAGATCTATAGTCTCTCGCCAGTTCGATTTGGAAGCCAGCAGATGCTACTGAGCCCTAGGAAGCAGCCACGAGCGGTCAGCAAAGTACCATATAAAGTGCTCGATGCTCCAGATTTGGCCGACGATTTCTACCTTAACCTTGTAGACTGGGGAAGCAGTAATGTACTTGGTGTAGGGTTAGGAAGCTGTGTGTACATGTGGAACTCACAGTCGGGTAGGGTCAACAAGCTCTGTGAGTTACAGGATGATACTGTTACGAGTGTCTCATGGATACAAAGAGGATCACATATTGCAATTGGCACTGGGAAGGGTCTTGTCCAAATCTGGGATGCAGAGCGAACTCGAAGACTGCGGACGATGACGGGTCACACGGCACGTGTTGGTTCTTTGGCATGGAACGACCATATCCTCACATCAGGGTCACGAGATCGATTAATTTATCATCGCGATGTACGAGCACCTGACCAATGGCTCCGAAAGCTCGTCGGGCACAAGCAAGAAGTTTGTGGGCTTCGATGGAATTGTGAAGACGGCCAGCTTGCCTCTGGTGGAAATGACAATAAACTCATGGTCTGGGATAAGCTTTCTGAAACACCACTATGGAAGTTTAGTGACCATACAGCTGCTGTCAAGGCTATAGCTTGGTCTCCACATCAAAGAGGTTTGCTTGCTTCCGGAGGAGGAACTGCAGATCGACGTATTATCTTTCATGACACCTTACGCGGAACAGCAATTAATGAAATCGACACTGGATCTCAAGTATGTAACCTTGCTTGGTCGAAGAATTCCAACGAGATTGTTTCGACACACGGCTATTCGCAAAACCAAATTGTGGTCTGGAAATATCCAAGCATGACCCAGGTCGTTAGTTTGACTGGACATACCTATCGGGTTTTATACCTTGCAATGAGTCCGGATGGAAGAGTCGTGGTTACAGGTGCCGGTGACGAAACCTTGCGATTCTGGAATGTATTTGGGCGAAAACCAGGCCAACGAGAGGAAGGTGATACAGGAGGTGGAGGCAAACTTGGAGATTGGGGTGTAATTCGGTGAAGAGACGGGGCATGAATTTATTTGGGGCGGGCTCACGGAGTTGGTTCATGGCAACAAGGATCCGGAAAGGTCATGAAGGCGTTTGCATCACTGGCGTTGTGGTCTCTGGTTCTGCGGATCCAGGTTTGCTTTCAAGGACATCATGAGAGCTGGCAGATGAGAAGCGAGCAAGCGAATGTGCCATTTGTAGGGACAACACATTTTATTTGCAGGTCAGCTTTTGATTTAGCATTGCAACAAGTATACCCTTGCAAATATGGCAGGCAAGTTAAATAGCGTAGCTGGGCTTAGGCGGTCAGCTATTGGCTTTGTAATTATTAAGTAGAGTTAGCCTTGCTTGAAGAGAGCGCAGTAGGTAGCTACTATTGATGATGAATCTCAACACTTATGAGAGGACGAAACTGAATTCCGCATAATCCCCACCTCCTTGTAAACTGAAGCACGCACCCCCGATAACGCCAGTGGTATATCCTTGCCTTCCAAGATTACAAAAGTTTCGCTCCTAGGAACATTAAGAAGAAAACGTGAAAGGAGTAAATCGTACTAGGAGCCCGCACCGTATATGCGAATTGTCCTCTACCATGCTATACAAAACTGGAAAATGTATACTACGCTGGCAAGTCACCAATCCTTCGTTCCCGAGCCACAACCTTGGAGCCAGAATCAATACCTGAGCTGCCACCCCCTTGTTCGCTCAACAGAGGAATCTTGTCAACACTGCCATTTCTGGTGTGTAACTTGGCATCCTGTTCATTCGTAGTGCTAAGCTCAGTTCCAGCATCAGTCTTTGGTGTCATTATTGGGCTCGTCATCATTTCCGGGCTATTCTGCCACTTCGCTACTTCTGCCTTCATTGCTTCTAGCTCGTTTTGGAAACGTTTACCAAAGACATCAATATAATATGTGGCCCCGTTATAGACGGACCAGCAGAATACGGCAGTGAGGAAGCTAGCTGAAGCGTAGCGATACCAGAACCAGATCGGACATGGAAGCATAGTAGCTACGGCGTAAGTGTATTGGATGAGCATGAATGCTGGCTCTTGCAGCGAATCTGGGAGCGATAGGACAAATTTCCCAATCCATGCCTTTGAATAGGACCTTCGAAGCCAAGTAAAGGAGGTCGGCCGGCCGGCCGCAATTTTCTCCCGCCGACGAACAGTGATCATGAAGTGATAACTCAGCTGCCAAATTGCGTACGGAATGGTTGACCATAAGGTCATGGCAACAAGTGAATAATGTGATTTTGAGCCTGGTGGAGACGTTTTGATTGCCCAAATGGCTGGATATCGGTCTCTCTGAAGCTCAGGTGGTATCAAGTGGACAAGACAATGCAGCGTTACGCACGGCATTATATGAATGAACAAACTTGTAACCTTGTCAAAACTATGAAACACCATCGAATTACGCCACATTGCAATTGCGATAGCTATAAAGTTGTCAGTTCTATTGTTGACGTTGTCTTGAACAAGTCACCTACCATTATTTCCGAATGCTAAGCAATATGTGCTGATGAAAAGTCGTTTCGACTTCGGGAAGAACCATATTGTCAAAACGCACAAGAAGTTGACAAAGTAGCATAGGTCTGCTAGAAAGTAATGGTATCCTCTCTTGCGGTAGGTATAGTACCGGATAGGCATAAAATAGAGTAGCTGCATTGTATACCACCAGTGGAAATACTCTGCATAACCTCCAATCAAGTAGCCACTGATGAGAACATTCAAGACCCCACATATAAAGGCGAATTTTTCTCGAGCCGTAACAACCTTTGTATCATTCCAGCGTTTGCCTAGTCTGTCAACACTGACTCGCATTCTCTTCCGGTACTTGTCCAGCTGCTCGTCTGCAGGAGGAACCCTCCGTCGCCATTCTTCTACCACACGATCCTTCGCATGTGTGCCACGCGTCTTCAAAGCATCTCTTTGCTTTCGTACTTTCTCGGTCTGAGCTGATATGTTTCTCTGAAGCTTTTCTAGTTGTTGGGGTAGCGCAAAGTTCTCTAGTAAATCAAAGACAGTAAGTCTCTCTAGAGGCGGGTAAATTTCCCAATCCTCTTGATACGAGCTACTCCCTGAGAATGATGGATGCCGTGAAAGTCGAGGGCTCCCAGGAGTTGAGGAATCGAAAAGTGGTGTCTTTGTTCCATCGGGTGGAGAGGATCCTGTTAAGGATGGAGCAAGATTTTGAGATTCTGGCGATAGAGCATTCGGCTCTGGTATAGGGATCGGGTCTGTCATCTCGGATATGGTGCGCCTAGGGATCGTAGATGAAGAAACTCCAAAAGATACTCGACGGAGTACACTTCCACCTCTAATAACCAAGCCATCAGCCATAATTTCATAGTATTTAGAAGAATAGATGAAAATCTAGCAGTGCAACCAATATGCAGGCGACTACTCACAATTTAAGGACAGTTTCGAAAAAAGCGCCAGTAATGGCCTGAAGCTTGTTCAAGTGATCAAGAAAGGCGTCTGCACGGGACGACCCCACATGGATGTTAAAGAGCAGGCTCGAAGAAGAGGTAGAGATTGATGAATAGAGCAATGCAGAGTGCGAAGGTGCTGATTTGCAGATGCCGTTTAGGTTCCTTGCGTATTGTCGTCGAGCATCGAAGGTCGTGGTTAGGATGATAGGCTAGCGTTGCTTCCTGGAACAAAACCACTTCCGTGGTTACTTTAGACTGGGTTGAGTAAGAGGGTCAGACAGCTGCGAGGATAAATGATTCAGCGATCAAGAAGCTGATGCAAGTTGATGCTCACATGGGGAGAGTAGAGTGATATTTGGTGTATGCCGCTGGGCTGGATGTAGGTCTAAGGGGAATTGGTGGTGAACCGACTTTCAGCCATGTGTCCAGCTCGACGCGACGGTTTCGTCATTGGATTTCTTGAACGTGTTGCAGGAGCTGCAGCCTTGCACTCCGTTCCACTGACGATTTCAGCGGTATGTGTGGGATTTCAGAGGCAATAATTACAAAGTTGCTAGATTATGAACACTTAATGAATTAAATTATTGAGGGCCAGAGGGGCATTGCAGGTCTCTAAGAAAGTATACATACTAACCATCCTCTAAGGGAGAAATATACGCAAACAGTCTTGTGGTAGAACAGATGGCTCTTGAGGTAAGCCACTCTCGAATTCAGCGTGCCATATCACGTGCGCGATACGGAAATCTAGCTGTGAAGCGCGTTTCTCAAGGATCGCGTTGAGGAGACCGGTTGGTATTGCGATCAAGCCATTCTATGCGACCACATCGTCGCGCCTTTAAACAGCCTTTGACCATCTCCCACAAATGTGCGACTCTACTTAAAGTTTGTATTTCCAAAGGCCAGTCTCCAATCCTGCTACAGCGCGTGCGCCCCTCCACCAACTCCGCCAACGCGTACATATCAAAATGGGGAAACTTATAAGACTCGAGCTAAACAGTAAATGTCTAGATCCGGAGTTTTGAGCATTACGCTGATCGTAGTATAGATTTTAAATCCTACAAAGGACATCATGTCCTCCTCTTCGGCGATTCCTACTTTACCTCCATTATCGGCCCAAATGGATCTGGCAAATCTAATTCGTAAGAATTTAGTTTCCTATATAGTATGAATGCCCCTACTCATCATTTCCTAGCATGGATGCAATCTCCTTCGTACTTGGAATCAAATCTTCACAACTGCGTTCCACACACCTCCGGGATCTTGTTTACCGTGGTCGAGTGTTGAAAACTTCCAAGATCAACAATGATGGATCCGCAGCAACTCCGGCAACAAATGGTCACGCGAACAGTGATGAAGCAGGGTCTGATGGGGAACCACTGAACCAGAGGCCGGCACGAAATGATCCCAAGAGTGCTTGGGTGATGGCTGTCTATGAGGATGATGCTGGTGATGAACAAAAATGGAAGCGGACTATCACGAGTCAAGGCGCAAGCGAGTACCGTATCAATGAACGTCTAGTCACTGCGCAGCAATATAATGAGGCCTTGGAAGCTGAAAATATCCTCATTAAAGCCAGAAATTTCCTCGTCTTCCAAGGCGATGTGGAGCAAATTGCGTCCCAATCGCCCAAGGACCTTACACGACTTATCGAAATGGTCTCAGGAAGTTTAGAGTATAAGGCTGAATATGAGCGTCTCCAAGATGAAGCCGAGCAGGCGGCAGAAAATCAAAACTACAACCTCCATCGACGGAGAGGCATCAATTCCGAGATCAAACAATATCAGGAACAGAAGAAAGAGGCTGAGGCTTTCCAGAACAAGCAAGATGAGAGAGATAACGCCATCGTTCAGCATATTTTGTGGAAACTCTATCACTTCCAGCGGATCATGGAAGAATCGAGTGCTAGCATCGAAGAGCATCAGAATGAGTTGAGGGAGTTTCGTCGTGGAGTTGAAAAATTCGAAAAAGAATTAGATGAAGCTCGACAGGCTTCTTCTAAAGTGAGTAGGGAAGTCTCCCGAGTCGAGAGAGGCATCAAGAATAAGGAGAAAGAGGTTGAGGAAAAGGAGAATATGCTTGTACCCATTAATGAGAAAGTCGAACGAACCATTAACGACCAGGAGAAACATCGCAGGCGACTCATAGCGGTGTGCAAGGAACGAGACGAGTACGAAGCGAAGGCTAAAGATGCCCAAAAGCAGCTCACTACCGTTCAAAGAGCACAAAAGCAGTTTCAGGCTCAGTGGGAAGAAACGATGAAGAAGCAGGGCAAACAGCTCAGTGAGGCAGATCTGAGAGAATATAACGCATTGAGGTCTCAAGTCATTGCGAAAGCATCCAGTAATCAGTCTAAATTGGACAACCTGATCCGTCAGATGAAAACTGATGAAGTCACTGTCAACAGCTTGAAGGGAAAAGTAGATGGCATTCAGGCATCTGTTGAAAAACTCCAGGCTCAAGTCAAGACTATAGAAGAGAGGAAGGAAAATGTCAAGAACACCGTCCAAGAAACTACCCAAGAAATTGAGCGAAAGAAGAAAGAATTCAACGCTATCCAGGCCGAGAGAATTAGTAAAAATCAGCGTCGGATCGAACTGGAGGAGAAGTTACAAGAAATTCTGAAAACTCTTGCTGAAGCTCGAGATGGTGACAGACAGAGCAGAAAGGAGATGCAAACGAAGGAGACGATCGTCAAACTAAAACGAATTTTCCCTGGAGTCAAGGGCCGTGTGGGAGATCTTTGCAAACCCAAGCTGACCAAGTATGAAGATGCTGTGATCACAGCACTAGGTCGTGATTTTGACTCAGTTATCGTTGACACCGAAAAGACTGGTACTGAGTGCGTGCAGTATTTGAAAGATCAACGATTTTCTCCCATGACTTTCATCCCATTAGACAATATTAAAGTCACCGCAGTCGACTCAAGCTTTAAAGGGTTCCCAAAAGCGAGACTTACCATCGATACCATCGATTTCGATTCTGCAGTGGAGCGAGCAATGACCTATGCTTGCGGAAGCTCTATCATTTGCGACGACATGGCAACTGCGAAACAGATTCGATACAAGAAAGGCATTGAGGTTAAGGCGGTCACCCTCGATGGCTCTGTAATTCACAAGACTGGGTTAATGACTGGTGGTAGAGGACCAGAAAAGAACAAACGGAAGTTTGGAGGACAAGATCTAGAACTGCTCGAAATTCAAAGGCAAAAAATCGATGAGCAACTGCGGCCGTTGCTGAGAGTTGACCGTCGAAGTTCTGAGGAAGAGCTGCTTCAAAGCACTTTGACCGGCTTAGAGCAACGCCTGCACTATGGGAAGAGTGAACTTGCAGCATTTGATAAAAATCTTGCCAGTAGCAAGAAGGAGCTAGCCAGTGAAAAGCGTCAACTAGCTGAAATTCAACCTAAATATGAAGAGAAGCAGTCCAGTCTTGGACGAATTAGAGAAACGGTCAAAGAATTTCAAGAGGCCGTTGCCAAGGTAGAAGATGGCATCTTCTCGGACTTCTGTAAACGACTAGGATATGCAGATATCCGTAGTTATGAAGCACAGCAGGGAAGTTTGGAACAAGAAACTGCCGAGAAAAAGAACGCTTTCGCTCTCCAACTCGGAAGGCTAGAGCGGGAGTTGAGATGGCAACAGGAGCAATATAAAGTTCTCAATACACGTTCAAACCTCCTAGAAGGACAGATCCAAAACTTTGAAAAAGATAAGGAGGCCTACATTGCAGAAAAGGCAGAGCTCGAAGATAGCATTGATATTGATAGAGCGGAAATAACTCAAATGGAAGATCAACTTCATAAGCAAAAGGAAAGGTTTGCAGCTAGGAACGAGAAGGTCAATCAAGCTCGTGGAGAACTCCAGAAACGCAGCAAGGAAATCGACAACCGGACTAAAGCCATTACCACCTTAGAGACTGAGATGCAACGAAATAGTGCTGGCAGATACGCTCTGCTTCGTCGTTGTAAACTCGAGCAGATAACAATTCCTCTCACTCCAAAATCACGGAAGCTCGACACACTCCCAGTTGATGAGAATATTCTTCAGACCGACTCTGATGCCATGGATGTTGACGAGGACGAAGAAGATGAAGATGAAGCTATTCGCGAATCCATGAAAGACTACGGCATTCACATCAATTTCGAGACTCTTGATGAAGGCCTCAAGACAGTAAGTCAGCGTTAGTATTTAATTGGAAGAACTGGCTAACAATGGGTAGCCCGATGATGATGTTGAAGAACGGCTTCTGCAGAAGGTTGCAGACTTGAACACGGAACTCGAAAAACTCAACCCCAACATGCGAGCTGTAGATCGTCTTGACGGTGTCGAAGCTCGTTTGAAGTCTACCGAGAAAGACTTTGAGGATGCTAGACGACTCGCCAAGCAGTCTCGTGATGCTTTCAATGAGGTGAAAGAGAAGCGCTTCGAGCTCTTCAACAAAGCCTTTACGCATATTTCTGAGCAAATATCACATGTCTACAAGGATCTCACACGTTCTGCAGCCTTTCCTCTAGGTGGCCAGGCATACCTAGATACCGAAGACGGTGATGCACCATATCTCTCTGGCATCAAGTACCATGCTATGCCTCCGCTCAAGCGTTTCCGAGATATGGAACATCTTTCAGGTGGCGAGAAAACAATGGCTGCTCTCGCTCTTCTGTTTGCCGTTCATTCATATCAGCCAAGTCCTTTCTTTGTATTGGATGAGGTTGATGCAGCTCTTGACAATGCCAACGTGGAGAAAATCAAGAACTACATTCGAGAACATGCAGGTCCTGGTATGCAGTTTATTGTCATTAGCTTGAAGACAGGTCTATTTCAAGGGAGCGAAAGCTTGGTTGGAGTATTCCGAGATCAGGAAGCAAACAGCTCGAAAACCTTGACGCTTGATGTAAGTGAACATTCATTATTGCCAATTCAAGATAATGTACTAACTTCCGATAGTTACGTAAATACAGACCATAGATTGCATATTGGGATTATCACTATTCAGGTATTACCTTTTGAAGAGGATTACGTACCAGTGAGCTGTTGCCATGGGAGGAAAAAACACCTCAATCTACGGATTACGATAATTCTTGCACTTGTATAAGTATATGACTTGGGAAGTTTCGCAGAAATGTTTGTTCATGATTAGCATGAGGTTAGGATGATAGGTGATACCAATTAAAATATGATGATTGCATAAATTTTCGTGTTCCAAATCTTCGGGATGTTTTGATGCAAGATGTAAAATTCGAAACGTGGTTGCTTGAAATATCATGGCATGAGATGTTGGGTCGGCGACTAGCGAACCGCATTAATTGTCTTCAAATATAGAAGATTATAAATTTAAAACCACATTGTGACCACTGCGATGTTTCTTGCTATTATAAACATGTTCTATGTCGAGAAGAGCCCAACTTAAAACACAAGGGGATTTCCTAGGCGGATTTCTCGCAATGCTGGTAAAAAAACACTTATTTTGCCTTGCTCTTCAATGGTGCCCTTCCCCTCTCACCTGGCAACCCAACACCACTTAAAAAGCACATCCTCATGCAAGCACCGGCATAAACAAAACCAACATTGCCCCACGCCATAGAGTTCCACTCCCATAACTTCCAGTAAATCCCCAGGCCTAGACTTTTCACACTGTACAGATGTCCGAAATCTGCAATAAGCAAGCCAACCAGCACTGTTCTCCACACAGTCAAGTCCGAAGTGCTTCTCAACACCAATGCTTCATTGAGGGCGAAGAGTAAATAGAGATTGGCTAATTGAGTGAGTACGATATTCGTGCTGAGTGGTAAGTTCTTTGAAGCAGGTGAAGAGGGGTTGGTAAGGGTAAGGTAGGTGCTTGGTTGGAAATGCGCGTAGTAGGCGCCGACAAGTGCCGAGAGAGGCTCGATGACTAGGAAGAACAAAGAGTAAAGGCGGGGAAGTTTGAATCCTGGGGCTGGTGGCATTGTTGCTTCCAAACGGATGGTGGAAATTTGAGATGTTTGCAAAGCGAGAACGCTCTGAAGGCAAAATGGTTCCAGAAGTCGATCAACACCCAAGGAAGATCTCGGAGGTTTCTAAATGTGGATAAGTTGCAATTGCTTTTTTTTGTCTTTGTTTTGGACGACAATCTAGCTGCAAAGATGATGCGATAGTGTTGTGCTTCAAGATTCCATTTTGTTACCAGAGTTCGGGTGACGTTGGTGAGGCATATGTGAGAGAGGGCAGATGAAACGATCAGGATTATTCCCTGCCTTGAGGCTGGTTCCTGATCATCGACCAGGATTAAAATGAAGGCATCTTAATGCTGCCGGTTGCTCGAGTGATGCCGATAGTGGTTTCCGAACTTTGAAGCGGCTTGCAGTCACTCTGCACTCCTAGGGAGTCCGGATACTTACCTGCACGACTCGAGCACTGAATACTGACGAGTCAAAAAACAACTCATTAGGCTTGTCGCAAGTTGATGCGGCGGGCTTCACCGACAATTACGAAAAAGAAGCGTCGAACCGTTGGCAGCGTTGGGCTTTGGATTGTCAAGTTTCTGTCAGCCTTGTACGTCGCTGATTCGCCAACGGCAACTGAAATCCAGCATCTGCAGACAAGGGCGGCGAGAGCGGCAAAAGCCAGGCCTCCCAGAGAGGCTTTTGTTTTGAAAAATAACGACGTCCGCTCTCCCACCAGCACATCAATCTCTCCCCACATTCTCTTTATCTCAGTATGATCGTATCGGCCCTCTTGAAACACCCAACACATCTGTCGTTACTTTAAGACATACCATTCCCTTGCGAAATATCATTCGGAATCCAATTGATCGATCCTTCGTTCTCCGTGTTGCCTCGCTGACTGAGAACCACTGTACACCTCGAACTTCTCACCCTTAGCCCAGCATTGCAGGGTCTATAAATCGCGTTGGCGCACCTTTCCGCGCAAAACAACAACAGTATGAGCCGAGTCTTTAAGATGGACGAATGGGCGCCAACTCATTCGTCACGTATGTCAACAAGTGATTTCAGCTCTACTGCAGGATCCGACGACGTCTTCGATGTGAAAAACTCTATGCCTTCAAGATTTCGGAACCGGCACGGGTCTTTACCTTTTGGACGAGATGTAGCTGGGCGCGACTTGGGAATGCCTATGGATTTCGAGAAGTTGTCCCTCGGACAAAGACCAGTGATAGAGGAACCCAAAAAGGAGGGTGGGTTCCGTGGATTCATAAGAAGAGCATCGGTCTCTATCAAGAGGAGGCAGCGTCGCCACTCGCATACTGTGCATGCAATTGAAGAAGAACGGCCTCAGACAGCATGGCATCGCCTCCGACAAGCTGCTAGTTTCAACAGACATTCGAGGTGCTTTCCACCGGCGTGCTTCGAGGCAGAGATGTCTTCCGACTCTACAGAGGACTTCCTCTCACCTATTCCCGGATACAACGGTGCTCCTCCGATCATACCGCGTGGAAGTGGAGGGGAGGCAGCTCGGGCTACAGCGGCTGCGCAAAACGAGTTCCTATTCGGCCGTCATCGCCAACTCAATCAGCTTGAAGACCGTGAAAGTGGTATTGGTATCACCTTGACAAGCGCGGATACAACGATACAGAGTGTACAGGATCCGTCAATCAGCTGCAAGGACTTTATAGGCGAGCTTCCCACAGAATTAGCAATACAGATACTTGAACGCCTAGACCATCACGCCCTATCTAGAGCAGCATTAGTTTCGAAGAGATGGCACCTCCTTTCAGATTCACCACACGTTTGGCGTGAAGCCTTCATTCGAGAGAAGTCGAAGACGTATGCTATGAGCGGCCCGTTACCTCTAGGCGTTGGCATGGGATTGCCTCCTTTCAGTCCTGATCATGATTGGAAAGACCTATACCGAATTAGACAAGAATTGGAGAGAAATTGGCTTGAAGGAGCTGCGGAACCAATATATCTGAACGGCCATACTGATAGCATCTATTGCGTGCAATTTGATGAGTAAGCTATCTACACCGAAGATATTTTACGTGCTAGTACTAAAAATTTCTAGATCCAAGATTATTACTGGTTCCCGCGACAAGACTATCCGAGTGTGGGATATGAAGACATATACCTGCACCTTAGTTATTGGTCCACCAGATGTCGTCGGAAACAGTTCGATCATGACAGCAGAGGATGGGCGATCTCAACATTATGCAACTATGCCTGATCTCAGTCGCCATGCTCAATCTATCCCAAGAGCTATTTCTTATCCAATCCATCACCACCAATCCATTCTCTGTCTCCAATATGATGAGCAGATCTTAGTCACCGGCTCATCCGATGGCACTTGCATTGTGTACGACATTCAGAATGATTACAAACCCATGATGAGATTGAGACACCATATAGCGGCAGTTCTAGATCTTGCATTTGACGAGAGATATATTGTTACATGCTCTAAAGATGTTAGCATCTGTGTCTGGGACCGACACACGGGTACCATGCTGAAACAGCTTCGTGGCCATGCTGGTCCAGTCAACGCAGTTCAAATGAGGGGCAATACAATTGTCAGCTGTAGTGGGGACTTCAGAGTCAAGCTTTGGAACATTGATACTGGAAAGAATATTCGCGAGTTCTCAGGGCACACCAAAGGCTTAGCCTGCAGCCAATTCTCTGATGATTCAAAATATATTGCTTCCGCTGGCAACGATAAGATCATTCGAATTTGGGATGCCAATACTGGAGAATGTTTGCACAGTCTTGCAGCACATGATAATCTTGTTCGATCTCTGCATATTGATTCTGTCAGTGGTAGGTTGATATCCGGAAGCTATGACCAAGATATCAAAGTATTTGATATGGAATCTGGCCGATTGCTTCTAGACTTTCCCAAGTGGCATTCGAGTTGGGTTCTAGGTGCGAAGTCTGATTACCGTCGAATCATCAGTACTGGTCAAGATCCAAAGATATTGATTATGGACTTTGGCTTGACAATTCGGGGAATAGAGAAGCTTGAGAGTGCTCAATAACTGTACAAACCAACAATCATTTACATAATTTCCTTTCAACGTTGTTTTTAAGCATTAGAGGGATGGATGGAGTTTCGGGGATTTTCCTGCTATGAACTAGATTCGTTTCTCATTTTCATTCTATTGGCATGGTTTTGGCGCAACTTGGGAAGGGGGGGGGAGGGGGGGCAAGGAGATCATGTAGGCCAAATGGAAAGGCTTGATGTGGTGGAACATATATGTTATTTCTAGTAAGCGTTCCTTTCGTGATCTCAGACGATGGTTTCAGCGATGGCTTTTGATGATAGACCGTCAAGGGCATAATGGTAATCAATCAATTCTCAAATATGATTTTCTTCAATGTGATGCTTTGGTTAAGCAGCATATTAAAGTAGCAAAGTGTATAGCGTGTGCTCTGGAGAAATAAACGGACAAAATGACCACCGCGTCGTTTCTTAAGCTGCGTGATGATGCTGCTCTAAAATTAATTCTTCAGTTAGTTGAACTAGCCCAAAAGGTCAAGTGCTCTACAATATCTAGCACATTCTTACTAAATTACCCTAGTGATGATTAGATGTTTCAGGCTGTCATGTGATCTCAGAAAAACTTGCTGTTAATTGGCTGAGGGCCCCAGGGCTAATCCAAAAGTTAAGCGAAGCTACCTCCAAAAGTTCCCACAGAACATCTGGAAATTTAAACACTCAGATTCTCTCGACAACACCGCAATCATGAGCGCCCTTAACAAAATTGCGGCCAACAGCCCATCGCGCGCGAAGCCCTCTGAGCTCGAGACCAGCATTGCTGGCGCTCTCTACGATCTCGAGACCAACACCTCCGACCTCAAGGCCGCACTCCGACCACTTCAATTCGTTTCCGCACGAGAGGTGAGCAATTGATCCATATTTACAGGCACAGATACACATGAAGGAGGAAGAGAAGAGAAAATGGACGCAGCTTTATACGAACGAAAGAACAACTTCGGCGTCGGCATCAATTGTACAGACCGGTTATATCAAGCTTGAGATACAGAGATACAACATGTGTTTGGATATTTGAGTCGACGTCCTAGTTGTGGAATCGGACGGGCTGCGGACCACTGATTTTCTCCTTTCTGAAAAGAAGAGTGAAGAAAGTGGAGATCGCATGCTGACTTTGATCGCATTGTAGATTGAAGTTGGCCACGGCAAGAAGGCTATTGTCATCTTTGTCCCCGTCCCATCCCTTCAAGGCTTCCACAAGGTGCAGCAACGGTATGTTAAACTCAAATATGCAGTACTCGCATGTGTTTGTGATACTAACACAAACCTCTTAGTCTTACCCGTGAGCTCGAAAAGAAGTTCTCTGACCGTCACGTCCTGATCCTCGCCTCCCGTCGCATTCTCCCCCGCCCAAAGCGATCCAACCGATCCCGCACATCCCTCACACAAAAGCGTCCCCGCTCGAGAACGCTCACCGCTGTCCATGACGCTATCCTCACCGATCTCGTTTTCCCGGTCGAGATTGTGGGCAAGCGTCTCCGCACTAAGGAAGATGGCAGTAAGGTTTTGAAGGTTGTTCTCGATGAGAAGGAGAAAGGAGGTGTTGATCACAGACTCGATACTTACTCCGAGGTCTACCGAAAGTTGACTGGTCGTGGCGTTGGTTTCGAGTTCCCTCAAGGTGGCGCCACTGAGTACTAGATTTGGGATTAAAAAGTCTTGCTTGGTTGCATTGGGACATGTTGGAGCTGAGATTTGGCTGGTCTTGTCTGTCATCATGAGGCGTAGCTAGGTACCATGATAGGCTTGCGAATACCATGCATGCCATATATTGAGAATCACGAAATACCTGTATTGATAATTGAAATTGTGAAGAACATCAAATGGGTATATTTTACTCCTCAATCCTGGATTATTTTGCCAACTCCTAGCACGCACCAATATGCCAGTTCTCTCTTCTCCTTGGCCTCTTTATCTCTACTTGTCGCAGTCAAGCCAGCCGTGTCATCATGAGCAACATCAGCTTCCCACTCAACTCTCACAAAGACAGGTATCTCAACCACATCTTCATCCTCTCTCAAAGGTCCATCATCCTTCTTCAATTCCTCACTTCTCATAAACTCCGGTCCTTCAATCTTCAAAGACGCGGGTAGAACTTCAACTACGACACTGACCCAATTTCTACCCCTTTCCCAGATCTTGCCTGCTTCAGCTTGGTTTTGTCCTTCACTAGCCTCTGCCTTGGTCCTTTTCTTTTCACGCTCGGTGCCTTTCCCGCCACCTTCTCGTAAAGCCTCTTCCCAGGCGTCTGTATTTGCGCCGACCTCAAATTGTGGGCATAGAATAGTAACCTTACTAGAAAAGCGGCCAGGTGTTGAAGCTGGTGTGGCAATGTTTACTTTCACATTATCGAAAAGCGGATTTTTGAATGTGAGCAAGAACTGGGTTGGTTTCATAGGCGTGAGAAACGTCTCCCGGCCTAGAGTTGCAGGTTGAAGGGGTTTGATCGATATGCTGGGGATGTAATTTAGAGCCACAAGACGAATCCTAAAACGCGTAGTCTGGACCTTGGATTCTGGTTTAGAGAGAATATGTCTACATGTTCGACAACGTTTTGATCTTTTGGTACGTAGTAAATGAGCGATGGGTCGAAGATCAGAAACAAAATGGGTGTTGTAGGATTGTTCCTTTTTTTGAACGGCCGAAGCTGTGCTTTCCCAACCCTCACTAAGTAGTCGATTGACGGCCTTTTCTTCTGAGGCAGGGGAAGTAATTTGTAGGCCTTCTAGAGCATCCTGTGCTTCGCGCATTGCTCCTTTCTTGCTTTTGGCCTTTTTCTCTGCAAAACTTCCCCCCGTATAAAGGCCCATTATTCTTGACAATGCCCCTGGTGAACCATAACCATATTCTCCTGTGAAACCTAAAGCACTAGCAGGCGATGAATCTGCAAGTTGGGACTGATAGAACGCCTTTAAATTCGAAAATTGGCTTTCCGCGTCGAGCAGTTCATGAGGATCTAAATTCATGATGCCTGGAAGATCTTCAACTACCCCATCCTCATTCATTGTAGATCCAGAAGTATCTCTCGTGCGTTCCTCTCGGTCTTTCCGTCGTTCTCTCGGCGTGACTATAGGTTTCCCCCCATTCTGTATCTTCGACAGCTGTGCGAAGATGCCGTTTGGCTTGTCGAACTGTATTCCAATCTCCTTCGAGCTCCATGCACAGTATGCACAATTCAGAACATATGGGCCATTTTGAGTAGCATGTTCGGCGCCTAGCCCTTCTGGAGGAGCTTCTGTGCTACTAACAGATAAGGGGGCAATACAAATCGGACATTGGAAACAACTCCGAGTACATCTAACAATATTTGTTAGATCAGCCATTCTATTTTGCACAAATGCTACTCACCTGTTTCCTTCGCTCTTTACAGTACTGCTTGGAACTTCAAATAGACAGTTCGGACAGTACCAAGTCACTATCTCATCTAATACACATCGCGGACATCGTATCTGGTGGCAATCTTCGCAGTATAAGAGGTATTCCAGAGGATATAAACTATAGTTTGCTCGCGGAGCTCTTGGATCAAACGTTCGGTCATCTTGATCACTTTCTTCCTCTTCTGTTGATGCATTCTCTCCTAGTCGCCGTGTAGGCAAATTTGATTCTGTACAAGGACATTGGAAATATGTATAAGGTGTAAAGGACATGGTCGACTGGGGTTTGTATGTTCCAGGGAATTGTTGATGGTAGGTTGTTTTAATTTGAGGATTACGCTAGACAGGGGTCAAGTCACGATAACACAAGTACTCTGACTTCTAGCAAGTCTCGAAAACGCTCTTCAACGTAACCTAAGATAGGGAAGACGGGAACAATAATCAAAGGGGTAATCGCAACTTCGGTGTGCATATCATTGTGGTACATTATTCGACACTCAAATCGGTCTGCCTGTGAACCCCAGGTCCGCCCACCACTGCTCACATCCCACTATGGCTTCGTAAACTCAACTAATGTCACGGTTCTCACTTTGATCATGGCTGCTTGATAGTTTACATTTTTTTAGCAATTCGACATATTTAAATACCCATCCTAACAAAATGACCTGCCAATAGCTTTTAAACCATCATAATCATATCTCATCACTCTCATAGAGGCTAAAATACACTATAATTACATTGGGGTTTTCCATGACCTCAGCGCCGTTGCAGAAGACACCCAGTACGAAAGAGTGTATAAAAATGTGGGTATCCGCTAGAAAGAAGACAAGAAAAACAATATCTAGTTGCTCATAGTCAACCATAACAAATGAAATTTTTTGACCTCGCATTTTGAGGTAGCCTGTAACTTCTCGCCCCACGATTCCATCGGTATTCTCTTCCCAGTGGATGGACACCTTCTAGGTAACCTGTATATACTATACCTCTAATCCCTTCTCGACTAACAGCGGCGCAGGTGCGAGTGTCAACTCTTCACCAAACTCATTTGTCGAGTAGATACTACTGGGTATTCGTGCCAGGCCGCAGGCACTCATTGGCTGCTCCAAATATTCCTTGATAGATTTCTTCGACATATCCAAACTCTCAACAGAATCTCTGCGGTAGTCAGATGAGACTGTTGTAGTTGGGCTGTGTGTTTCCCTTCGTTCATCCGACGTATGAGACCACCTTGAGGATAAGCCTTCCGAAGACGAAGAACGAGAGATCTCTGATAGCTTTCGCGACGAGGTAGTGGCATCACTATCTAATGGTGATTCGCCACCGCTAATATGGACACTATTAGTGCCATTACCATATCCATGAACCAGAATTTCATGGTAAGAGATCCGATGAGGACGAGGATGGTGAAGTTCTGGCATATTTCCAAGCGTACTTAAAGCTCTTCTCACCGTCCCATTCCTCGAAATTATCGCCGACACTGTACTCTCACTTCTTGTACGTCTATGTTGAGGTCGATGCGTTATAGCATGATAATCAATGTCCGGCTTGATCTCGACACGATCTAGAGGGCTATCAAAAGCTTGCGGTTTCTTCTGGGACATCTCATAATCCTCCCACACTTGATCGGTTTGTGATCGAAGAAGGGTTTTGAGTGGTCGTTCATTCCATGGTGGGCATCCAGCAGTCAATACACATAGATTATATTGAACGTTGTGGGTATCGCGCACTTGGTATGGCACCTTTGTTGCAGCAAGCAGAGTCTGTAGGGTTGAATATATCAAGATCCATCGCACCTTACGCGCATCGGACTGTGAGAGCTTGTCGTTCTTGTCGGCCCTATTTGGGTTGAAGATGCAATCCTTTTCGAAACCTCGATAGGCGCGAACCAATGTACAAGCCTCCAATACAGGGTCCTCGCGATTGGTAGCCTTGGACATTGCGGCAAATGTTACCAATCGGGGATTTGGTGTCAACTTATGTCTTCTAGGGAAACTAAAGTGCTTGCTAATACGACCTTTTAAAGAAAGGGATTTCTCTAACTCAGGAAGGCGTGGCAAAGGATATTCGAGCGATGGGTACTTGTTCCGTTGGTCAAATGATTGAACATTCTGCAAAACACATATGCCTCCCTGCTGAGTGAGAGGAATAGGATTTGTGGAGGTAAACGACTTATCGACAAGATAGTCATAGAGTTTCTGAAACTCTGTACACATCTGGCGGGATATACTCTTCGGGAAAGTGGCGTTCGGTGCATCACTAGGCGTGGGTGGATAGTACCCTAACTTGGCGATATAATAGGAGTGCAAAAAGGACCGGAACTTGTCAAGGTGGGCTCTTGCGCCAGTAGATAAACCCAGATGCGCATCAGACAAGTCATCGAACAAGAAGGTGCTCATCTTCCTACCACAAGCGTCCAGTCTCATGTCCATTTCCAATCTAGATCGAGTAATGAGCGCACGGGAAGTTCGACTGATATGCTAAGAAGATATTAACAGCCATCCAAAACAGGGACCTTATAACAGTATCACTTACCTCGAACCCAGGGCTCGCGATGAGCTTCTCGTTCATGCCAACACAATGGGCAAATGCATCAGTCCAAAGATCTTTGAAATGAAAGTGTTCTGCGAAAAACAATACAGCCAATGCATGATCTGGGCAATTCCTCATATCAAAATATCCCTCTTTATCCATATAATCCAGCATTTTAGAAACATTATCCTCACCAGGAGACCTAAACTCATTCATACTATTCAGAAGACCAACGAGTGCGCCACCAAGGTGGCTGCCAACCAACGATTTCCCGAAGATCCAGGCGAAGAAGTTTCGTGTTGCTGTATGATACAGAAATGCCTGGCCTCCAGATGCCGGTGCTGGAATATACAGCTCAAAGTTCACAGCGTGTGTGAGCTCCGAGGTCGCTTCGGACCCAGTATCAGGAAACAAACTCTTATACTCGACCGGGCTCAAAAATCGTTGAAGAAGTGGTTGGCAATCAGCTGCCAGAAGTGTGTCCACAGCTAGTCTCAAAGCTGGGCCTCTTCTTGACTGACCTCGCCCGTGCAAGTGAACAAGGCAATTCCCGTTCGGCGACCATAAATCTATATCCTAAAACAGGTCAATGTCAGTCAAGTTGGGCAAGGAACTTAAAGTCTTACTTTGCGAAGGCCATCCCAACCTGTCGACAATCTTGCATTCCCGTCAAACTTCTTCATTCCAAATTCTCGCGCTGTTGTTCCCAATTCTGGGGCCCTCGGAGTCTTCTTCCATCCCATTGGCCTCTCAGAAATTCCTTTATACAAAGAGAGCTCTCTCGTCACTCCAAACTCTCGTATGCTGCTACTTCGGCCTATACTGGTTCTTGTTGATGCAAAAGACTTGGCCCTTGAAGGAGGTCGAGAAGCAACGCCTGCCATAGATAAAGCCATCGACATGCTTATATCCATCCTGTGATTATTTTGTGACTTTTGGTGATGTTGCTGATCGGTACTCACTAGGTCGTCAAGCGGTGGTAATTAGGGTAGCTACACACCCGGATCTTGGTGCTTGACCACTCGACATCAATTGGCAAGTCGGGGCTTCGTTAACTCACAGCAGCACTTCCAGTCAAAATTGATATGGGAAATCACCTTAGGAGATTGAAAAAAGGTGAAACCGTGGGAAAGGGGGGGGGGGCCCTTGTGGATACCTCGGTGGTCATATATCACGGTGAGCACGAATGCTATCCTTCTTTGAACAGCAGATCAGAGCTCCCTCCAGGACCTTGTGCATGGAACCAGACCAGGAGTAGCTTGATACCAAAAGCATACTTCCCAACATGCATACACTTTAGGGCATCTTATTTGCTCCGAAGAGCATCTTCAACATGGATGTTTTACTTCACGGCAGACAATACTGGGGGCCACGAAGGCTTGTGGCTTGAGCTGAAATACCCGTGACGAGTTGACACAGTGGAGAACAGACAAACAGAAGGTCGAGAGAACGCCGAGATACGCCCCAAGCGGCCCGGATCTTGCTCCAGCCTATGCACTTTTCCTCATCGCGGTAAGCGTCTAGCAGCTATTCCAAAAATCGCCAAAAATCCAGGAGAGTCTCATTTCACAATGGATCGTTGTTGTCTTCAAGCAGTACTACTAACATAGATTCAATAGTGGACCACACGTTTTAGGTCAAGCCATGCTTCAACTACTCTGAACTCATCGTGGATACTTTGAAGACAAACTAGTTCCCTCCTCTCCAGCGACATTTAAAACCGCCACATGCAGGAAATCATGCCTGATCATGCTCTGGTCTTTGCTGAAGAAGCCTATTATGTATAGTCTGATGATACTAATGTTTGGCTTGATGGCCAGGTCTAAGAGTCGCGACAACACATCCTGCTCCGCTCCACCATCAACAATTGTCTGCAGGCTGCTGTTCTAATGCGTTAGATTTTGCACGTCGTCAGGGAGTCAACTGTCCTTATGCAACCAAAGGATGTTGGAAAAGACAAGAGGCGTGCAGATCCTGCCACTGATTAGCGCCAATCTAGATCCCTGTGTGCGTCCCCCTGATTGGGATGAGGAGGCTGGAGGGGGTGAAGGGGGCAAAGTGGAGAGTGCTGGACCCAGTTCTCGGGCTTCCTGTCTCCAGGATGTTGGTGCAAACTGAATAGCACCGTCAGCTGGGTTCTAGAGGGAGGGGGTCGAGCCGTCTTGTCATATGCATGTGCTTTGCAGAGAGGTGGAAACTCACATCCGTCCACTGATACATTACAACAACTTTCGAAGTAGGAACATCTACATCAATAGAGCCCGAATATCACATTAGGAATTGCATCACTCTCCCATTGCACCTAAATCCATGTGAGAAGGGACATTCGGTATTTAAGAATTCGTGGAGAGGGTGCTCGGGAGTCCGTATGTCCATCTGCGGATCACCGACAACTGCAGCAGCAAATCAGGCCTGAGCAGTCATAATTCTGAGTGCTTCGAGTCACATCTAATTTGTTCGAAGAAGCTCTAACCTTTCGTTCCTACTTCGTAAAGGATCTAAACTTAAAGATTTTACTTTCTTCCCGAGGTCTATAATAGATCTTAGCTATCTTGTCGCTCTTTGGCCGATATTGATTGATTGAGTTGCCTTTGATTTGATGACAAGGACCTTGAGGTTCCAAAATTCTTATTCTAGTCACCTTGCAGAGGATTTAAAGGCTTTGGGAGGGGTTTGCGTCGTTCTTTGGCGATCACTTGTCAATCCTGCATAGTCCGTAGCGCGAATTCTATTTAGATGACACCTTTAGTCGTGATTGTGCTTAACCCCGACAGAGTTCAGGAAATGGTACTTCTGATTCGCCAAATATTCCCGTACCATTGTTGAGCTCTTTTGGGTCTTAAGTTCACTTGATGGCGGCACATGATACGACCTATGTTTCCTTACAGTTATGATCTTGATTTTGAAGTGCGAACATGTCTCCTATTTCGTCAAACTTTCATGATACCACTAAGACTTGGGATTTATCCTGAACTGGTAAGGAAATCTAGTGTTTCTTAGGTTGATGAGAAACGTTTAGTGCCCTTCGACAGACTAAAGAGCCAAGAGCGTCATAGCCATCCTGTTCGAGTTCAACCCCAAGCATGTGTCAAAATGTCTTCCTTTCACGGTTTCATAATGTCACACCACTTATACACGCTTCTAGTGGGGTAAGTAAAAGCTAAGGATCTCCCTAACTGTTGACTACAGTAACCAGCCTCGTCGTATCGGCTTCTCACGGAGTCCACAAGCGTTCGGACTTCCTGATAACTTCACTTCGCCTGCATATTCAGGATGTTTAAATGTTTCAACAGAACGGTTTTACAGGTGCGTATCATCTGCGGGGATTTTATCGAGAGGATTGGTCCTCTGGCCTCGAATGCTGTCACAATCGTTCTCTAGAGCACTCCGTCTTCATTGTCACCAACATACCCCATTACATCTCCCTTTAGTTTTGAGATGTAACTATTAGACTAGTAGTACCTTTCACATATCGTGCCCAGGGATTATTGACAGGTTTGGGCCACTAGATAAACGGAAAAGCTGTTACTTTTTTACCATAGTGATGGGATCATAGATGGTCCCTATGAGAGATACCTCGTGTGGAAAGTTTCTGCTAAGTACCTCCATATGAAGTGATCGACCGTGAAGTCTTTCGGCATCGCTTGCCGCTCATCTCATTATTCCATACTTCCGAGCTCCCTAGTTATTTTTCATCTGACAGCAAAAAGACCTGTACTTTGCTCCTGATTTCTAGGTATTTCCTATCCGCTATATCGATAATGAGAGGATATTTCGTGTGAAATTTTGATTTCAGCTTGGTAATGTGAATCTGCGGGGCCTTTCTCTCTGACTAGCATCGTCTTTTGGGGGCAATGACCCATTTTAAGCCTTCTCCAAAGTTTCCCCTATTTTCAAAGCCTTGCACTTAAGTCTACACCCCCTACCAACCAAAGTATACAGGTTGAGATATGTAATCGGTGTAGAGGCTGCAGAAAGAAGCTGCACATTCATATCTTGGTGCAGTGAGGAAATTACTTGACAGGTGGAAAGATTACACGACATTCTATTCAATTTTCTAGGCTTCTATTAGTTAAGATAGAGATAGGGAGGATCGGCGCTGTCTTTGGTTTCTTTCTACTCTATCGCTTGATAGTTTTCTAAGTCTCGGTCTGCAATAAATTACATGGGAACTTGAGTACCAACATATACTCGAATGTGATTCTGAAAATAACATGAAAAGTTTCACTAGACTAGATGCACAAAATAGCATGAAATATTACCATTTCGAGTACAAAATAACCTTGGAACCAGGTCAATCCAGTTCTAGGTTGATACTCGATTTCATGGTTAGGGCAAAAATGCTCGCAAGAATATGCTTGCTTGGCAGGAAACCATCGGATTCATGTGCAAAAGTGCACCCTCATAGGGAACTCTTTCTCTTTCAATTTGGAAGGAACGAGTTATCAGTGCTACATGGTGTAAGGCGTATATACCTGAACCTTCGGTTAAATTCATTTACACAGCAGGCGCAATTTTCTAGATTCCTGTAAGAAATACACGAACAGTCCGTCATCATTGGTCTTTATCCCTGCACAAGATAAACGCTCACCTCATTTTCCATCACTTCGCCCCATATTACTCCTTGAAGGCTTCATCTTTGACCTCAATAATCTAATTTCAGCCTCTAAACAATGCGTCGTATTACAGCCAGCTACATGAAAAACGGGTTTGAAGCAGTAGAGGGAAAGCCATGGCGCTTATAGCATGGGGCTGGAGGTGTTGCATCTCCTGGTAGACCACTACTTCATACTTAGATTTGTGTCCATTTCAACATCACATATGGAGGTAAGTACACGACCAATTCATTCCAAATAATGACTATATGTAACTAATATGTCGTCACAGCCTTTCAGTAATCTAGAGGTTACTCCTCCAGCATACCACGCCGGCTTGGAGGTTGTTCCAAGCTCACAGCCTCCCACCACAGCGAAATCCACGGCTCCAGAACAGGTCAGTGACGGCTATAAAAGCATACAGCAGCAGGACAAACTTGATTCCCGAAGTCCACCTATGAAAAAGAGGCTTTTTGGTGGGTCAAGGAATCAATTTCTTTTTGTGATCGCCGTGGTAATATTGATCGCTGCTGTGGTTACTCTTGGCGTTGTTTTGGGGATGAGAGCCCACCAATCTGCTGCGACAACCTTGACTGGGAACACGACTTCACCTTCTTCATTCAGTCCGACTCCTTCTCCATCTCCAAATTCAACTACACGGCAGATTGCGAGCCTTTCGGTAACAGGGTGGAGGGATGGGAATGACTATAGTATACGACTATTTTCTCGGGGTCCTGATAATCTTGTTCGGATGTCGAAGTTTGAGTCAAAGTCGGGAAAGTGGGCACCTCCATCAGTCATGTACACAGGTATTGCAAATGGTCCTTTAGCAGCTATGGGATTCTGGAAAGATGAGACATTGATAAATGAGAAGAACCCGCCTCACGTAATTTCTGAAAAGTACAACCTTGATATTGTGCCCGCTAATTTCCCAATAGGACTTTCAAACCGAGTTATTCTCCATAGGCGAGAACAGCAACATTACAGAGTGGAATATCGTCAATGATTCCCAAGTTGGTCCGATCCCCAAATGGAATGCCACCCGTTCAACAAATATAGCTTGCTACTGGCCAATTTGTGCATGGCAAGATGACACTGGAACCATTCGTCATTTTTGGTATGACTACAGTTTGGGCTGGTTTGAGACATCATTTCCTAACACCCTTGGGACGAAGCAATCGGGTCTGGGAATAATACCGATGCAACAGACCTTTGAGGGAACAAGCATATTTTATCAGAGGGATGATGGAGTGCTTGCGGAGTGGTGGCAACCTGTAAACGGAGCATGGGCCGCTGGTAGGAATCCCTCTTCTTGATTTTGGGCCTCAACTAACTACGATTCCTCCCTAGGCTCAACCCTGGATGTGATCCCCAAATCTGCCCAGTTGGGCGCATTTGCCACTCCTCGAGACGATGGCATCCACACAAATCGATACATCCTCTGGCAAAATACTACAGGAGATATTGTTATGAAGTGGGATGATGGTCCAACTGGTTGGAAAGGCCCAGTTGGATTTCCTGCACTTAAAGGGGCGGATAATGGAACACAGATTGCCTGTTTAACGCCGGCGAATAAGTACCATAGCCCAATGGGTAATAAAACTGATATGGGTAGGTGTTATTTTCAAGCTGGTGGGGCCGTGAGGGAGGTTTTGTATGCCAATCGGGATTGGACCATAGTTGGGAACATCTCTATTAGTTAGGAGAATTTTAGAGAGAATACTTAATATATCTGCTAATTTTAGCGAATAACACCTCATAAGTTGTAAATAAGCTAGATTCTAAACCACCTGACGGTTCATGTTGCATCGGAAAAAGCCCCAGGCGAACTCCAAACAACTCTAATAGCTCAAATACTATAAATGCCGCATCAAAAATACCCTTTTGATTCCTTAGTAGATTTTTAGAGAAAACTAAGCTTCAATAGCTTTTCAAGAAAAGTAGAAGATAGTTCTTATCAACAGAATCCTCAAAACCACCAACCCTTAAGCATCTACTTGCTATGGCCTCATTAGCCTATATTTGGTTCAATATTTCATGTGTATTGATGTTTGAAGCAGGATATTACTTTTTGGGTACTATGCAAGACACAAGTAGTCAAAGTTATAAAGGTTATAGCATGTGAGGTGCTTCTCGATGTAAAGGTTGATATACTATACTGTGAGATCACTTTGAGACGTGTGCTATTGCGTTATGCAATCAGGTAATTTTCATGGTGAGAAATAGTAAAATCCTTCAAATTTTGCTCTCTTAATCCAAAAATTTAAAAGAAATATCATGATAGAGGTGACATTTGACATATTTGCGAATGTCGGTTACGCTCGAAAAAGTATGCCTCGATAAAGTAACCATTAGCTTCATATCTATGGTTTCTATACCTTTATGGAGCTCCCTTAAGTACTTATTCTAAAAAGGCTGAAGAGTCGGAAAGAGGAACACGGGTGGGTTTACGATAGTTGGGTGGCGGGTAGACCCAATATAGTAAAAGGTTAAATATTGAGAAAAGGGTCGCACCTAGCTGACTTTCTTTAGCCAAGTTGCGAACTCCTTGAAACCATGAATAACATCAAAGTTTCGATAGACGGAGTATATTATACAGAGGTACTTCTGACTCGGTCAATAGGCTGATTGTTCATGTTTGTAAATATTGGTATTGCTTGTTAAAGCATGATTCCTCACGACTTGAATGTTAGAACAAAAGCAACCGGGGTTTCTTAGAAATTATACCTGCATTGAAGTTGTGATTGTACGATAGTGGGAGAAGTGGGATTCACAATCACCTATGTAGACCTGAAAAATGTTTCCCGCGCTGCTATCGTCAAGTTGGACAAGGAAACTTTACGTCCTCCGGTTTTGTCATTTTGAATCGAGGGTATATTGACATACCTCAATATCCCAAACTATGCACAAGAGTAGCATCAATAACAACGAAAGTGACACTTTTTCTACTCGGTGTGCAAGATTAATTAGCAAGGACATGGTTAATCTAGCCTAGACCCTTCATGAATCCAAAGTCGGTAGTCATTAATATTGGAGTGAAATTCTTAGTAGATTTATTTCAAGTGCACGGAAATAAGAGATATTATAGTGTCTTGACGAGTTCGATATTATCTTGCATGAGAAAAAACCAGAGTATTGGTGAGATTCCATGCGCGGTAGGAAATTTCTAACATTCATCATGTTGGGGTGCTCTTAAGAGGTGAAGAGCTCTGCTTTTTAGGCAGGGTTGCTATGTACACCGTGATTGAACTGGCTATGCTTCCGAAACCTAACGAAGCTTCTTGTTGACAAGTTTCTAGCGAACTACTATACAGAAGTGGAGAGACTTTGGGTTTTAGCACTTGTAATAGTCTCATTTGCGATGAACCGGTGAAAAGTCCACATGCGCATCACAATCGTCCGATAATTTGAAAAGCAGCTCGAAACTATAAGGGAAGAGAATAAGTAATCTGTGCATTTAATTGCCTACGAGAATTCCCCTGAGCACAGTGATTCTAAAAGGTGTTCCAGGGATTACAATCACACTTATGGAATGCGCCGCAGTGGAAAGGAGTAATAGTTTGGAGTGTTGTTCCCCTAAGAACATAAAAAAGCAATAGAACAGCGAAAATGTTGAATAACAATTTACAGATTCTGTAGCCTGGTAGAAAATGTGTACGAAATGACTCCATACGTGTTGAATGATGTTTCGTTTTGGCGAGCAAGTTCCTAAATTTTTACAATTGTAGAAAATCAGGAAGATAATTGCACCTGAGGTATTGTTATCGGTGAGAAGTAGAAAATCTTTCTTAGTGTGATGCCTTCAAACAATTGGCTTCAGCGAGAGGTTCTGCTGCGTGAGAAGGCCAACTGTTGTGACCTGCAAACTATCGGAACCCCATAAATAGCATGATCAGATGCAGTGACCTTCAATTGGGCTACTACGAAAGCCTGTGATGATTAGGAAGGTAACAGGGTCGATTAAAGACAATCGGGGATTGCTATTAAACGTATTTGCATGAGGGGAGTTCAATAATGATGATACATGATGGCACATAATGAATTGAGTAAATATCCCCTGCCCAAGCTCCATGACCATAAAGAGCCTCACCTTCATCCCACCTCGGATGCGGCTTGTTTCCCTTGAAGAATCTGGGGAAATCTAAATCTATTTGCGTCTAAATTTAAGGTTTCGCTTAAGGTCGTGATTCGAACTAGACCATATTAGTCTTAGTCTAGACAACCTCCAACCTGACGCGATGGAAACTCCAGACTTCATTTCAAATAACCCCATCTATCCCACCAGTCATATAGATCGCATCGCGTAAAGAAGAGTTGTCGCCACACGCATCGCGATCCAGAAACCCTAACGAGTTTAAAGTCCCGATGCGCTCGAGTTCTTGCATAGCTGGCCACCTCCCTCCCTAGGTCAACGCGCCCAGCTCTCCACCGCACGCAAAACGACACCAATATAGCAGACAGTGGCATATCCTGAAAGACATGAATCCCATCCCTGGCACACCACGACGTCCTGCGTCAGGCCGGAATCGTTCAAGTCGTCCTAAATCTGCGGCGGCCTCCCGATCCGAGAAGTCGACACCTGCCAACATCTCCTCCGAGCCCCCACCTAAGAAGCGAAGGTACATTCCTGGTGGCCCAGGTGGTGGAGGCCGATATGTGGATGAAGATGGCACAGAAATACCAGTGGGAGGAACCGGTCCTGGAGGGTACAACTACGTAGGACCGCGAGGTCGCATTGGACGAGAGAACGCTGCGATGGGCCTAATTCCGCAAGTATATCCGAGGCGAGATCGAAGTACGAGAACAAGAACAGTACTACCACGATCTCAACAACCCCCGATGAGGTTCAGTTCTGCTGCACAAGTTGCTGCTGTTGTACAAAGTGATGGATATAAACCGAGAGAAGAACGCGCATGGGAGGAATACCACCCCAACCTTGATATCGAAGGACCTTTGCGCGCATTTAACCTCAATGAAATTGAAGGCATACAAGAGTCGAGACCTGTTACCCCTTCAGCCGTAACATCTGCTGAGGGCTCTGTGGCTGGTACGAATGGAATGGTTACTCCAAATGGTGTTGAGGCATTTGGAACCAAGAGCGATGGAATACCTACGCCGGCAGCTTCTCTGAATGGAGAATCTTCTCTAACTATTGCCATTCCTGGTACCCCAGGAGGTGGCAAACGAAGGCCTGGACGGCCTCCAAAGGACCCGGTAGCATTCTACTCTGCAAGAGCCGCAGCAATTGGCGCAACTCTTCAAGTAGCACCGACACCTACTACTAAAGTTGCCAAAGTTGCAAAAACACCGAAGGTTCCTAAAACTATGCCTCCAATACAAAATATCAATGCTAAAGAGAAACTCACCTTACCACAACCTTCTTATCGTAAGACGGATACATTGGCTAGATTCGAAGACAAGGCCCTCGGCCTAGTGCGCTATGTTGATAAGTCTATGGCGAATGTGGGCTATCAAGAGACAGATGTCTTCATTCGTCCCGAGAATAAACTCATCAAAGTTTCTGATCCGAATCTAGAAGAAGATCTTGACCTTGGTCCTGGCCACAAGAATGATCTTGAAGGTATTGTAGCGCTTGGTAGTGGTGGTGTGGGACGTGTCGAATATGATATGGATGAGCAAGATGATAAATGGCTGCAGGAATACAATGCTGAACGAAAAGCGGCTGGCTTCGAGCCTATTACTAGAGAGATTCTCGAGATCACCATCACCAAAATTGAGAAGGAATGGCATGCACTAGAGAAACGAATACCCAAGCCAAATCCGAAACCACCACAAACTCACCGACCCAGGTCAAGCTCTGCTGCAGCAGTTAATGGCGAGCCATTAGCAGGAGAAGAACAAGACAGCAAATGTGCCATCTGTGATGATGGGGACTGCGAAAACACAAACGCTATCGTTTTTTGTGATGGCTGTGACCTGGCTGTTCACCAAGAATGTTATGGCGTCCCATTTATTCCCGAAGGACAATGGTTGTGCCGGAAATGCCAGCTGATTGGCCGTGGAATTCCTGTAAGTCATATCACACTTATTTTCCGAATTATCATTAACAGAACCAGACCTGCATATTTTGCCCAAACACCGATGGGGCCTTCAAACAAACAAATGCATCCAAATGGGCCCATCTTCTTTGCGCAATGTGGATTCCAGAAGTGTCCCTTGGTAATCACACTTTCATGGAACCTGTCATGGATGTGGAAAAGGTGCCGAAGACACGATGGCGCTTGACCTGTTATCTCTGCAATCAACGTATGGGTGCATGTATCCAGTGTGGCAACAAAAACTGCTATCAAGCATTTCATGTTACTTGTGCTAGGCGAGCCCGTCTGTTTCTCAAAATGAAGAACAACCATGGCACATTGGCCACACTTGATGGGGGCACCCTACTGAAGGCCTTTTGCGATAAACACTGTCCCTCCGACTACTCGAAAGAAAACGAAGTGGCAAGGGCAACCCGAGAAGCTCGCACATACTACAAAAAAGCTATGCGCGGACGCCTATGGGCCGACAGCCAAGCTTCTGCTTCCGCGATGGCTGCTACCCATCGTCATGCAGTGACCGAGCATCAGCTTGATGAATCACAGCTCACTGGCGCGAAAGTAACTATGACACCTGGGGATAAGAAAAAGGGGTCACAGCCAGCGAAAGCTATTTGGAAACTGCCATCTGGCGCACCAGTCATCCCCCAAGTTGTATACAACTCTGTAGAAAGCTCGCTTCAGAGATTCAATATTCGTAAACGGAAAGAGTATGCAGCCGATGCTTGTCGATATTGGACCCTCAAACGCGAGGCACGAAGAGGAGCTGCACTTCTAAAGCGATTACAATTGCAAATGGAAACATTCTCTTCCATGGAAATTACACGAAGAAATTTTGCGGGTATGGGCCATGCTGGTAGACCAAGACTTGCTCGACGCATTGAATTTGCCCAGACTTTGATTGATGACCTAGAAAGGTTGAAAGTCCTTGTCGAGGATGTCAGGAAACGAGAGCATGAAAAGCTTACTGCAGCTGAGATTGAAGAAGATGTTGTTGATACGGTGTACTTCCCAGTGGCTAAATTATTTCCAATGGTCATTGAGAAAGCTTTAATGTGAGTCGAAACCCTTGCTCAAAGAAAACGTCCATAGTAGCTAATTACAAGTAGACTCGATATTAAATTGGTCTTCACCAAGGGTCTGACTGTGCTTCAGAAAAAGGTTGCTGAGCGTTATTATACTACTGCATCGGCATTTGCTCACGACCTTGGAAATGTCTTCCATACAGGAATTATATCGCCGCCTCCACCAGTAATTGAAGAGCCAGTCGCGATAGAACTAAAGAGGCCCGTTGTTCTCGACATTAAAGAGAGAAAGAAACTCGCAAAAAGGATTGTCAAGGCAGTCCAACCTCAACTACAACTGGCAATTCGCGCCGAGGCTGATTTCAGTGGCAAGTCTGCCGACGATATGGTGAGGGAGTTGGACCAATCCCTAGAAGCAAGTGTATCGTTAACAGGTGATACTATCGCTGTCTCGGTTGGTGATGCGAGCTCACAAGCCGATCTTGACAATAAGCATGATGGTGACGTGGAAATGACAAACGGTGTGGATCACTCGAGAGATGAGAGTCCAAGTCCTAGAGGACACCCTACCGACTCCGAGGATGTTGAGATGCAAGATGCCAATGGCGAACTCCTCTCGAGCAAAGAATCTGCAGAATTGAAGGCGGATACGGCGTTGGCTGAACTTAATGGAAACGTTACACAGGCGAAGGTTGACCAAGTTAACGGGACTAAGAACGGCAAGCACAGCGAGATCAATGGCAATGCCTCCGCTCCCAATACTCGCCAGCCTCCAACTCCACCACTTTCAAATGGAGAGTCAATCAATGACCACACTGACACCTTGGTATTAGGTGGTATCCCGTGGTACCTTAAAGAGTTCGAGCCTGAAGGGACAAGTATCTTGCAGGAGACGTCTTCTGCTGACAGTGCGCTATCCCGAATGAGCGAAGATCTCAGTGACATGGATGATGCTGAATTGAACGGTCTGGGTGTCGACGTTGGCGAAGCTAATGGCGAGATTATAGTGGCTTCAACTACTGTTACGAAGGCAAAGAAAGGAAAGGGAAAACGGAAAGGGAAGGGCTCCCGAAGGTGATTTTGGAGCAACAATGTACTTGGTATTGTATCATAGAGTTTACATGATCCTAGCTCCAGCGGGATGGAAGGTCTGGAGTTTTATGGCAATGAGGGCATGTCTTTTGGACCTACGAGTCACGGGCATTGTAATAGATACTCCAATTCGCTGTTCAAGTAAACTGGGGAATCCAGTTGGGCGTTCAATCTACCTACACAACATTTCAATACAACTTTCAAAATTCGTTAATTTTTTAAAGTTATGTTTGTCAACGAGGGCTAGCCGCCAAAGTTTCTATTCGTGCCTACATTTCGGTGGACCTTCCCTCCGGAATGCAGAGGCCATCACCAGTCTAATTGGTGGAAAATCTAAACACGACCGGACAAATTGCCAGAATAGAGTAGATATTTTCTTCTTCCTCAGGACGTGTCTCGCGGATAAACAGCCCGCATCTAAGACAAGCAAAATGCTCGCGAGGGGTCATGCAACTGACCCCGCCATGCAGAGTGGGGGGCAGGTATTCCTGCCTGTTTGACGGAGGGGTGGGTTATGATTGTGTAACTTGGGCGAGCGATGCGCGGAGTAAATCGCATGACAGGATGGGTGTTTATTATTCTGGGTTTCTCCCATGTCTTTCGTAACTTTTGGTTCTTGATTCTTCTCGAGATTGCGATTGCAATTGCGATTCAATTCTTTCTTCGGTGTTGCTACTTCGATTTTACACTTCTATCTCACTCAATCGAGCCTCTAAGTTTAAAGGAATCAAAATGGTTTATCCAGAGTCATGGAAGGGCTTTCAAATTGAGGATCCGGCCAAATGGACCGAATTTCATCTCAATGAGCTCAAGCCAAAACCATTTGGGCCCTTTGATGTCGATATTAAAATTCTAGCTTGCGGTGTTTGCGCAAGTGATTTGCATACTGTTTCTGGTGGTTGGGGAGAGCAAAAGTTCCCTCTCTGCGTTGGGCACGGTATGTCTCGTGCCTTTATTTTTATTTTTTATTTATATATCAAACCTAGTTCTAACATGAAGAACAGAAATTGTCGGCACAGCTGTAAGAATCGGTGAGAAGGTTACCTTGATCAAGCAAGGCGACAGGGTCGGTGTAGGTGCACAATCATACTCTTGTTTGGAATGCCGACAATGCAAGGCAGACAATGAGACGTACTGTCGCCATCAGTTGGATACCTATGGTGCTGTATGGCCGGATACTGGAATTGTTTCCCAAGGTGGTTACTCGGAATATGTGCGGACGCATGAGCATTGGTTTGTCCCCCCTCTTCTTCCCCTCACTTCCCCATACACGGCCATAACTAGGAAAGTGCTGACCTCTCTCTAGGGTCTTTCCCATCCCTGAAGGCCTCTCCACAAACCAAGCAGCACCCATGCTTTGTGCCGGCTTGACAGCTTATTCCCCTCTCGTTCGCAATGGTTGCGGTCCAGGGAAAAAAGTCGGCATCGTCGGACTCGGAGGAATTGGACATTTTGGTCTCCTCTTTGCAAAGGCTCTCGGTGCCGAAACATATGTGATTTCTCGCTCCCATTCGAAGGAGGCGGATGCGATGAAGATGGGAGCAGATGGATACCTTGCAACCGCAGACAAGGACTGGAACGTACCACATATTTTCACTTTCGACCTAATTATCAACACAGCCTCCTCCACCGAAAACTTCGACTTGGCTGCATATCTCTCTCTTCTAGACGTTCACGGAAGATGGGTATCGGTTGGTCTCCCAGAAGGTCAAGGTCAAGAAATTAAAGCGCAAAATCTTTTAAGCAATGGGTGTTTGATTGGAGCTAGTCATTTAGGGAGTCGGAAGGAAGTGTTGAGTATGTTGGCGTTGGCCGCAGAGAAGGGAATTAAGAGTTGGGTCGAAGAGATTGAGATTTCGGCGGAAGGATTGAAGACTGCGTTGACGAGATTGCATAATAATGATGTAAGGTATAGGTTTACGCTTACGGGGTATGATAAGTGTTTTCCTGATAGAGCGTAAGGTTGTGGTTGGGGATGAAAGTTGAGAAATGAGACTATAGGCGGTCGTGGTGTTTGATGTGAGTGTGCGTGAGCATGAGCGAGGAATAGATTTGAACGGTTTGGGCATGGAGGCGCTCATGGATGACCGGGGGTGGCATATGGGGAGTGTTCAATCTGCATGACATTCGGACAGATTGTAAACCTATTTACTCCTAAAAAATGTTTTAATATGCGTGTCTTCAAATGTGAATACATGAATAATCTTTTTAAGCCATGTGAAGAGACTTATGATACGCGATTAACCAATTTTTTCTCTAAAGTCGAATACACTAGACGAGAGGTGGTGAACTCCACTGAGTTCAAAAATCTACTTCGTTGTCAGGCATCGTGAATTTGACCGTGTTAGTGGGCGCTTTTAGTTGAATTGTGCCTTGGCTCATCAACCCTTTCTAGGGCAAGACTAATATCAGCAATAAAAAGTTATCGTCCCACACATGACATCCGGGGCCCTCTTAAATAATGAACAAAATAACATCAGACGTATATAAACTTATATAGGCTCAACACACTGCTTCAAAAAGGAGCCAATCTCCAAATACCCAATAATCAACTACTCTTCAACACAACCAAAAGAATACCACTCCATTTCTTCATTACCTGTTAGTCCGAAATCCTTTCAATCCCATTCCTAGATCCCGCTGGACCGTTTTATGGTCACTGTGACTGCGATACTGAATTGACTCGAGTAATGACATATTATCCATTATGAATATATATTGTCAGAGTGTCGTAGTTGCCTCTCAATGCTTTCTTTACATGACTCTTCAGTAACTTACAGTCACAGGTAGGCAGAACATTCTCCTGGCATAGGCGCCAAATTCTATAATGGTTCTTGGAAAGTGTGACTTGCTCAACCAAACAACGACGAAAGATATAGGCAGAAAATACTCTAAGTAAGCATTTTTCACATTGAAGGTTGCCTAGACGAAATGGGTCGATATTCTTGACCGCAAATACTTCTACAATCAACATGAAAATTGGGCAGGGAGCAAGACAATGACCGTGAATAATAACCCTTGAAATGTTTTAAACCCCAAATGCAATAAACTCTGCTGTCGCAAATCACAAATTCTCTGTAGGCAGCATTCCACAACCTCGCTACCCCTTTGACTCACTAATCTCGCCTCCTCGCCTCCTCGCCTCTATCAGGCAACACACCCCGTGACTCGCCTCCTTCCCCATGCAAACTTCACAAACACAGCCCAATATATCCTCCTCCCGCCTACTAGCTCCGCCTCCTCCCTTCTACTGAAAACTATAAAGTCTTCCCATCCCCTCGCCCTAGGCAAAAGGTCGCCGCAAGGCAAACGGTCACAATGAAACGATACAGAGAAGATTAGCATGGCCCCTGCACAAGGATGACACGCACAATCAAAGAGAAGCAAACCATTTTTCGAGCCACGATGACTCAACACCTGTTCGTGGTGTGGCTTACGGACCTGTGGACTCGCTCTTGAACCTAGGCTATTGGTGGTAATACACTTGGTGGTGACGGCAAGGAGAGTCCTGAGGATTGAGTTTGACGATCTGAGATGGTAATTCTTGGGTTGTTGGGCAATACTATCCCAGAGCTGAGATTGAGTCGGGGATGGGATATTGTTTTTATATTTTTGTAATGGATGTGTTGGAGGATGGTTCGGGTGCAGGAGTTATCCTGAATAGTGATCAACTTGCGGGGGGTTGGAACCTGGTGGAAGTGGACTGTACACTGTTTACGGCGTTCCGGCAATTGTTTGAACTACTGTAATTTCAGTTTCTTGAGCTCTAGAAGGTGGAGCTGTATAGCTGAGGTTTTCCTTTCTGCTTGGCTTGTTTTTCGTTTGAAGCTGTACTCTGTTATAATTAGATGTAACAACAGTCAAAAATACGAGCGATGAAAGTACTATAGCAACATAAAGCTTTGACCATAAGTATTTAGTATACTTTGAGAAACTATAGTAAAGTGGTGGCTGCATCTTTGATTTGTGGAGTATTGTTTCTTTTACTTCGTAACGTCAGTCCCTACGTGGCGAGAAGCCCCTCATGACGAGAAAAATGATAGGTACCTTGACTTTAAGCAATTTAGACTCAGTAGAAACTTCAAAACTTTGCAAAGTTTTGCATCAGTCATATACTGTGACCCACCCCTGAACACTCCTGACCTGACTATCAAGAAAATTATGTTCGCATCATCGTCGTCGCGCCGGTTTGCGAAGAGCCTTATCTTATGGTGCGACAGGACTCCCCTAAGTTACTACAACGCCATAATCAAGTTTTTACTGTTGTCGAAAATTGTAAACCATCCTTACTCGAGCCTCTAAGTTCTTTGGGACTACTGAGAAGTCATCGCTAGGCTTGTAGTTGCCGTGTGGCGCAAATTCATGCAGTGTCGGCGTGTTGGTACTTCCAATCAAATTTCAGGCTTCGCAGGATTGTTTGAAGTATAATTTTTATTATATAATCAAGCTTATCTAAGGTTCGGCCAAGTCTGTGGCTGGGATCTTAGCACTACTTCGTATCACGGACAGCCGACCACTGACCTTGCAACAGCCTCCCCAACATTCAAGTATATCAGAAGTGGAAGCTCGAACATTAAAGAAGCTAGTTTCTGGATCCAAGCTCTCTGTCACCCACTTTCCGGTCATTCAGCTTGCCCATCATAGACAAGAACTAATTATAACTCAATTGAGTGTGACTTCGAATATCCTATGCCAACTATGGCTTCCAGAATTCCTACAGCGAGCCTGAGCGATTGGCAGGCATTGCGCGCTTATAGTGATGCACGACGATGCCATTGTTGCGAGGCTGCAGCTGGGCTGAGTGCGCCAGCCTTAACCTGACATCTTCCAAAATTTCACCTCATTTCATATCTTTGCTATTTCGACGGCTCAATAACTACTGAAAATCCTCCTTGTGATCCTCGAACCTAGTCGAATAATGCGTCTGCTACAGTATGGCAACGATGGCAACATCATCCAAACCGAGTTCTTTGAGAGCAACATACCCAAGTATGCTATACTTTCGCACAGATGGGGAGCGGAGGAGTTCACTTTCAAGGATGTGATAGACGGTACGGGCAAGAGCAATGCTGGCTATAACAAGATACGGTTCTGCGGTAAACAAGCTGAGCGTGACGGTTTGCAATACTTTTGGGTGGACACCTGCTGTATCGACAAATCTAGTGCTGTCGAGCTTCAAGAAGCTATCAACTCGATGTTTCGCTGGTACCGGGATGCGATCAAGTGCTACGTGTATCTACCAGATGTTTCGCGACCTCGCCTCGATTCGGCTGACGGGTCCAACGAGTCCTGGAAAAGGGCATTTCGGAAAAGTAAATGGTTCACTCGAGGCTGGACTCTACAAGAGCTTATTGCGCCGGCATCAGTCGAATTCTTCTCGAAAGAGGGGGAGCTGTTAGGCGATAAGACATCCTTAGAAGGAGATATCTGCGAAATAACGAGAATCCCGGTCAAGGCCCTTCAAGGGAGCCCCTTGCCTGATTTCAGCGTCGCTGAGCGAATGTCGTGGGCAGCAAATCGGGAGACTCATCGCCAAGAAGACAGGGCATACTCACTACTGGGCATTTTCGACGTCTCTATGCCACTCATCTACGGCGAAGGGCAGCATAAGGCATTTGATAGGCTTAAAGAAGAGCTTCATAGACGTACAATGAAGCGGAATCTTGATGACCTATCAACTATTTCACCACTCACTTCAAGTTCTATTAAACGATTAAAGACTCTACACTGCCAGTCATCTGTTCCTTCTTGTCGCAACTCGAATTCTCTGGATCCTGAAACGCCAGTCTATTTTAAAGACTCTGTGTATAGTATCGATGCCACCACGAAACAGTCGCTGATCGACCAGCTCTACTTCACAAAAATCGACGAGCGCCTGACAAGTCTAACAGCCGCTCAAGGAACAACCTGCCGCTGGTTCATCACCAAACCCGAATACACATCCTGGAACGACGTGGCGCAAAAGCCAGACCATAGTGGCCTCCTTTGGATCAAAGGCAATCCTGGCACTGGGAAGTCAACTCTAATGAAATTCCTCTTCGAAAAGACCAAGGACACCGCAAAAGGCGATCCCTCACAAATCACGCTCTCGTTCTTCTTCCTCGCGCGGGGCACGGCCGAGGAGAAGTCGACAACGGGTCTTTACCGCTCCCTTCTCCACCAGCTGTTTGAGAAGGCGGTAGAATTAAGAGATAGTTTAGAATGGATGACAGCCGATGGTGCGAGGGGCATCCAGCGAAATGGGTGGCGTGAGGAAGCGTTAAAGCAGACATTATCACATGCTGTTCAAAAACTTGGGAGTCGATCATTGACGATATTTGTTGATGCGCTAGATGAGTGCGACAAGAGCCAGGTTACAGACATGCTTTCTTTTTTTGAAGATTTATGTGATTGCGCGAGAGAAACGCAGGTTCAGCTACAAATATGTTTCTCGAGTCGGCATTATCCAACGGTTATTATCCAGAAGGGCGTCGAAGTCACTCTCGATAACCAAATCGGGCATATGGAAGATATCAAACAATATATCAAATCGAAACT
The DNA here is from genome assembly GCA_021365295.1 of Tricladium varicosporioides. Taxonomy (NCBI): domain Eukaryota; kingdom Fungi; phylum Ascomycota; class Leotiomycetes; order Helotiales; family Tricladiaceae; genus Tricladium; species Tricladium varicosporioides. The sequence continues at coordinate 789,547 of JAJTIW010000022.1, forward strand.
CAGGCTAGGCAAGTCAAAGCAAGCCGAGTCACTTCGGTCTGAAATCCTCGAAAAATCTTCTGGTATTTTCCTCTGGGTCGTCTTGGTTCTTGATATTCTCAACTCTGAATATCCTGGCCGTTCTATTTCAATCAAGAAAATCCGTGAGCGTCTCAAAGAAATCCCGCCTAAACTAACTGAATTATTTGAGATGATCCTTATACGAGACAAAGAAAACCCTGAACAATTGCAAGCCTGTCTCATATGGGTTCTTTTTGCGACTCGTCCACTTAAGCCACAAGAGCTCTACTTTGCTATCCAGCTTACCCTCAGCAAAGGATACTCGAGTTGTTGGGATCAAGAGGATATAGATTTAGACCAAATAAAGACTTTTATTAGAAGTTCTTCTAAAGGCTTGGCCGAAGTCACGCGGAACAAGGCCTCCGAGGTCCAGTTTATCCATGAATCTGTTCGAGACTTCTTACTGGGCAAATATGAGGACCAATGGTCTGGGGCTTCTGGTAATTTCGTGGGTCATAGCCACGAAATTTTGAGAAATTGTTGCTTGGCTCAATTGAATACTGTAGTCGAGGAAGTCGTCGATATACCAGACCCTCTACCACAGTCGACGTCCAAGACAAAAGAGGTGCGGGATACTATTAAGATGAAGTTTCCGTTCTTTGAATATTCGATTATCAATATTCTTTCACACTCTAATAGCGCTCAACAGAATGGAGTAGACCAAGTAAGGTTTTTTTCCGATTTTCCTCTTCCACGATGGATATGGCTGAATAATACTATCGAAAAAGACAACGTTCGGCGATATAAAATATCAGTTAGTATGCTTTATCTTCTTGCGGAGAAGAACTTGGCGGACCTTATACGAGTTCACCCTGAGAGGAAATCTTGCTTTAATATCGAGGACGAGCGTTATGGACCGCCCTTTTTTGCGGCTCTTGCTACTAAAAGTAGTGAAGCTATCTGTAGTTTTTTGGATATTCAAGCAGAAACCCAGCCTTCGAAGTCTCCGCTTTATAACCTATGCAAACAGTACTGCCAGGATAAAAGAAAGTGGGCCAACTTCAGACGCAGCTTCCATTTCTCACAGCAAAGGAGCCTTGCCTCTTATGCTGCAGAGTATGATGATAAGATGCTACTTTCTTTACTGATAGATTTAGGAGAATTTATGCCGGGTAGCAAAGAGAAAGACGGCCGGACGCCTCTCCACCGGGCCTCAGCGAACGGGCTTGTCGACATAGTCAAGCTGCTGCTCGAAAATGGGGCCGACATAGCCACGGCTACCAAGAACCGCGAGACGCCCCTCCATCGGGCCTCTGCGAACGGGCATGTCGACGTAGTCAAGCTGCTTCTCGAGAACGGGGCCGACGTAGCTACGGCTGCCAACGATGGCGAGACACCCCTCTACCGGGCCTCAGGGAACGGGCATGTCGACATAGTCAAGCTGCTGCTCGAAAATGGGGCCGACGTATCTACGGCTGCCAACGACGGCGAGACACCCCTCTACTGGGCCTCATGGAACGGGCATGCCGACATAGTCAAGCTGCTTCTCGAGAACGGGGCCGACGTATCTACGGCTACCAAGGACGGCTGGACGCCCCTCTACCGGGCCTCATGGAAGGGGGATGTCGATGTAGTCAAGCTGCTGCTCGAGAACGGGGCCGACGTATCTACGGCTTCCAAGAACGGCGAGACACCCCTCCACTGGGCCTCACGGAACAGGTATGTCGGTGTAGTCAAGCTGCTTCTTGAGAACGGGGCCGACGTAGCTACGGCTTCCAAGGACGGCAAGACGCCCCTCTACTGGGCCTCAGCGAACGGGCATGTCGATGTAGTCAAGCTGCTGCTCGAGAACGGGGCCGACGTAGCCACGGCTTCTAACGACGGTTGGACGCCCCTCTACTGGGCCTCAGAGAACAGGCATGTTGATGTAGTCAAGCTGCTGCTCGAGAACGGGGCCGACGTAGCCACGGCTTCTAACGACGGTTGGACGCCCCTCTACTGGGCCTCAGAGAACGGGCATGTCGATGTAGTCAAGCTGCTGCTCGAGAACGGGGCCGACGTAGCCACGGCTTCCAAGGACGGCAAGACGCCCCTCTACTGGGCCTCAGAGAACGGGCATGTCGATGTAGTCAAGCTGCTGCTCGAGAACGGGGCCGACGTAGCCACGGCTTCCAAGGACGGCAAGACGCCCCTCTACTGGGCCTCAGAGAACAGGCATGTCGATATAGTCAAGCTGCTGCTCGAGAACGGGGCCGACGTAGCCACGGCTTCCAAGGACGGCGAGACGCCCCTCTACTGGGCCTCAGAGAACGGGCATGTCGATGTAGTCAAGCTGCTGCTCGAGAACGGGGCCGACGTATCTACGGCTTCCAAGGACGGTTGGACGCCCCTCTACTGGGCCTCAGAGAACGGGCATGTCGATGTAGTCAAGCTGCTGCTCGAGAACGGGGCCGACGTAGCCACGGCTTCCAAGGACGGCAAGACGCCCCTCTACCGGGCCTCAGAGAACGGGCATGTCGATGTAGTCAAGCTGCTGCTCGAGAACGGGGCCGACGTATCTACGGCTTCCAAGGACGGTTGGACGCCCCTCTACTGGGCCTCAGAGAACGGGCATGTCGATGTAGTCAAGCTGCTGCTCGAGAACGGGGCCGACGTAGCCACGGCTTCCAAGGACGGCAAGACGCCCCTCTACCGGGCCTCAGAGAACGGGCATGTCGATGTAGTCAAGCTGCTGCTCGAGAACGGGGCCGACGTATCTACGGCTTCCAAGGACGGTTGGACGCCCCTCTACTGGGCCTCAGAGAACGGGCATGTCGATGTAGTCAAGCTGCTGCTCGAGAACGGGGCCGACGTAGCCACGGCTTCCAAGGACGGCAAGACGCCCCTCTACCGGGCCTCAGAGAACGGGCATGTCGATGTAGTCAAGCTGCTGCTCGAGAACGGGGCCGACGTAGCCACGGCTTCCAAGGACGGCAAGACGCCCCTCTACCGGGCCTCAGGGAACGGGCATGTCGATATAGTCAAGCTGCTGCTCGAGAACGGGGCCGACCTAGCTACGGCTTCCAGCAACGGCAAGACGCCCCTCTACTGGGCCTCAGAGAACAGGCATGTCGATATAGTCAAGCTGCTGCTCGAGAACGGGGCCGACGTATCTACGGCTACCAAGGACGGCGAGACGCCCCTCTACTGGGCCTCAGAGAACGGGCATGTCGATGTAGTCAAGCTGCTGCTCGAGAACGGGGCCGACGTAGCTACGGCTTCCAAGGACGGCAAGACGCCCCTCTACTGGGCCTCAGCGAACGGGCATGTCGATATAGTCAAGCTGCTGCTCGAGAACGGGGCCGACGTAGCTACGGCTTCCAAGGACGGCAAGACGCCCCTCTACTGGGCCTCAGCGAACAGGCATGTCGATGTAGTCAAGCTGCTGCTCGAGAACGGGGCCGACGTAGCCACGGCTTCCAAGGACGGCGAGACGCCCCTCTACAGGGCCTCAGCGAACGGGCATGTAGACATAGTCAAGCTGCTAAGCTATAAGGTTTAATTGTTTTGATAAAAGTACTTTATATTCTATTATATATAGTTTTATAACTTGAATAGAGAGAGGGGCTTGAGGGAGTGGGTGTTTATATATTCTTAAGATCATACTACAAATGCGATTTCTAGATATATTAGGTCATCATGTAGTGAAAATCTTAGAAGATTTATTCTCTCCATTTAGGCTATAGTATATGGTTCTGATATTTTCTGTGACGGCAGTTACTAACTCGATGAAGAGAAAGTGGTCGACGTATGATTGAAGTAATCCAAAGCTAGGAATGAAGGGATTCAGCAGTATGGTCACGTGGCTGTGCATGGAAACTTCTGGAAGAACATTCTACTTTATATAATGCAGTATAATGTGCAATATAATCCGACTAGCATGACTGTAAAATACGTCATCATGGAAGCACGGGAATCTTTTATCACTTATTAAGTCGCTTGGCGTTTTGTGGACCTCCTCCTTGTTCGGATAAACTCGACATGTAAGTTTCTTTGTACTCCCTGTCTTCAAAGCTTAAGGCTATATTCTCCCTAGATGGGGTCTCCGTATAGTAGCCCCGAAATTCGGAAACAAGTTGATAGTCATAATAGAATAGGGGAACAACCGAGGAGGGTTTTGATGCCGTCAGCGTAACAATCGATAGCATAACCATAACTGTAATATTTTCTTACTACAAACTGAAACCCGATAAAGAAATAGTCAAAGAAGAACTGCACACTAACTATAACTTCATGTCACGGACAATAGCGCGCCTGGAGCACACAGGATAAGCTCTTCAGCAGTTACTAAGTACTGACTGATTACTTCGTGATTATGTACATATAAATAACTATGCTCCTTTAGTTTTAGAATCAAACGTCTCATTTACCAATATCCTACGCTCACTTGAATGTCTTGGCAGAAGTTCGCTCTGTTAGTAAAACTATCCCACGTTACGTGACACTTTATATACTTGCAAGAGAGAAATTTAAGACCCCTAAACAATGGAGTCTTCTCTGTACGATGGGTTTCTCGCTACGCAGGACGGACGTTATCATCTAAGAAGCAACCTAAACTGGTCAAATTCAGTGTCAATGAGAATGAAATGATGAGATGATGAGTGCGCCAAAGCGAGACATACATACAGTATGGCATAAATGAGGATCTCAATATTACGAAATGACCTGGTAGACTCTCAATCTTCGAAGAGTAGAATTTATTATGTGCGCATATGTCACCTTTGTTCTCAAAGAAGAATCTTGTATTAGCTTTCTTACTTAGAGGAGTTGTGTTTGATAGATCACCTGACGAAATAAATCGAGACTCAAGAAATGAACTAAGAGCTACCGTAGAGTAAGTCGCTTGCCTTGGTATCTTTATTTATGGCCAGCCAGGAACTATAGAGCGTACAAGCTTCTTTCAAGTTGCCAGGAAAACAATTAAGTATCAGCATGTGCAATGCAAAGCATCACATGCGGTAATAAATATTAAATTTTCCAATTAAACCGTTGAGATATAACTTACAGTATTCATGAGTACACTTAAACCCTCCTAGCACCTTTTGCCACATGAAATTTGGCCAGGAAGGAGATGAGATGTTGACACCACAGGTTTCCTTCCAATATAGTCACTTGACACAAAGTAATTTGCTATCAACTTGTTGTCAAATCAAAAAAGCTATGTAAAAAGAAAACCGTAGTGAGAATTCGTTTTCCCTGATCGCGCTATTTTGCATGAATTTCAGTAGCAATAGGACGAACTGGAGGGCAGTTATTGGACGCAGTTATCACTTCGAGAACCTGGGACCACCTATCACTAAGTAAGTAGAGTCGGATATGAGGCAAGTACGAACCAGAAACCACTGGGACAAGTCTTTTTGACCCTTACACTATCTAGCCTCTCGGGACGCTAGAATTTAGCCGTGGATTCGTGGCCCTCGCAGAAGAAAGGATCGTGGCAAAAAGAAAAGTTGTGGATAGAGAGCTTCCAGGTTGTTTTCATCCCAACTCCGAAACGGCTTCTGTTTCACAATTGATGATGTTTCGATGCACACCCAACCAACGTGAGTGTATGAAACGGAACACAAGATCCTGCACTGAGCATCTGTTGATGCGAAGTGGGCCGAGGTATGGGATCTTGTTGGAGTTCTCATAGATTCAAGTGTGCTCTTGATGATTCTCGGGCTGGACGAGCCACAACTCACGGACACAACACCATGGAGAATACACAAGACACACCATTAATGTCACACGTAAACTTTGTACTTGACAAACGACCGAGTTGCAAGCGCTGGCTTCTGGGGTAGTGTAGAGGATGTGAACGGACTTTCGGTGATCATCTACCGTAGCGGCTCAGGTACTATGTCCTGACTTTTCATATCGTGCTGAAGGATCTCCTCTTCTCGTAGACTTCTCCAGATCTCGCGAGATGATCATAATGCAATAACACACAGGGGCATCTCTTGGCATCCCAAGTCTCCAGTACTGTAATACTGGCTCCCATCTCCTGGTCGCGGTCGCCCCATGTAGACAAGTCCCAGGAACAATCAAGCGCATGTAAATCTCCGGTCGTGTTGCGCCACCCAACCAGATCCAAAAAACCTCCCTGTGCCTGACAAGGCTTGAGGTTTCATCTGCAGCAACGAACATCCAGCAACCACATCGGTAGCCTCCTGCAGACCCTTCCCATCGTTGACAGCGACAGGCCCCTCCTCGTCTCCAAGCCGGCAAATCCACTCGGATCATCTCTTTATACTCTGCTCGCGACGATCCGCTGGTGCATTGATGTTCCCCTGAACCCCAAAGCTAATTTTGAAGACCCTGAGCCTCTCACGATCGTTTCCCACGGACAGCTTGCCGACGGTCCCACGCAGATTGGAGTCGTACGTTTCGATTCAATTGTGCAGTTCTCAAGGTGGCGCCTGATACTGGTCGGACGTTTCCTTCGTGAGCCATAACGAGCTACTTGGAAAAATATAGACTCCTGGCTTGCTTGTGATGTCGTCCGTTGGACAAGACTCCCATGTCACAAAAGGCCCGCATCATGAGTCTAAATCTGAATGTGCCCTGCTGGGGCCACATGGCGCGAGGAACCACCAGCCCACTACCTCTGTCGAACATGGTCTTTTGCAGCCATGGGAGAAACTGGGGTCGGATGAAGACGTGGACTTTCATATAAGTAGTAACAGCCACCCCAAGAGGGAATCAATCCACAAGACTACAAACTCTTGTAGTCGTTGCACTCATTTCAACTCTCGCTGTCGTCAGGGACGTTCAAGTTCATTCTTTGTAAGTATTCATCCCTCTAATGTTTTGATGTTGAATTCCATTACGCCTGCGGTTCTGAAGCCTCATCTGCCGTGTTCCTCGAGATGAGTGAATAGCTACATGCCTGCATTCACGTTTGTGGCTAGTAGCAATAACAGCTACCTCTATTGACCAGATATTCAATAACTACCCCTGCATCATCTATAAGAAAACTCCTGCACCTCGACGGGCCTTGATAATATTCCTTTACACAACTCCATCCCTCAAATCACTTTCGACTTTCTCCACACCGAATACATAGATGGTCTTCATCATAAATAGTCTTTCTGTTGACTCTCTGCTCCTTTTCAACTAACAATGCTTTGACATAGTCAACACACTCCTTTAGAACATCATACAGCAGCTGGTACTACTTTACGATGGCATCTTTTTCGCTTTTCACTCTTCTCGTGGCCTTACGCCTCTTTCTCACGGCGTCCGGCCTTCCCTCGCCAGCCCCTCAGGCTACGACACCAGCGGCTGGCTCTTACTGGCTCTCGTCTATCACACGACAAGGAACTGTAGCATATGGCGCCTCTGGTTATCAAGTTTTCCGAAATGTTAAGGACTTCGGCGCGAAGGGTGATGGTAAGCTTCCTTTCCTTATATCCTGGCCATTTGATCCCCCTTGATCTTCTGTAGATTGCTGACCCATCGCGAAAGGTACCACCGACGACACCGCTGCTATCAACTCAGCTATTTCCCTTGGAGATCGTTGTGTAAATGGTGTTACCGTCTGTAACTCTTCAACTGTCACCCCGGCTCTTGTCTACTTCCCACCTGGTACCTATTTGATCAGTAAGCCCATCATCCAGATCTACTATACTCAGCTGGTCGGTGACGCTGTCACTCTCCCAACCATCAAGGGTGCTGCGGGTTTCACGGGGATTGCCTTGATCGACTCTGATCCTTACGGAGACGATGGACAAAACTGGTACCAGAATCAGAACAACTTCTTTCGTCAAATTCGGAATTTTAATATCGATCTTACGGCAATGCCTTTCTCGACTGGTGCCGGAATCCACTGGCAAGTTGCTCAGGCGACCAGTCTTCAAAACATTGTTTTTAACATGAGAACTGATGGTGGCACTGCGAACGTCCAACAGGGTATCTTCATGGACAACGGCTCTGGTGGATTCATGACTGATCTTACATTCAAAGGTGGTAAATATGGCGTTTTCCTTGGAAATCAACAATTTACTACCCGCAATTTAACGTTCAGTGGTTGCCAGACAGCGATATACATGAATTGGAACTGGGCGTGGACTTTCTCGGGAGTTTCCATCGACAACTGTGGGGTCGGAATTGATATGACTGCTGGCGACGGCGTTGGTTCTGTTCTTCTGGTGGACAGTAAGATCTCGAACACACCTGTCGGGGTCTCGACCATTTACTCAACCAGTCAGTCTGGCTCTAATGGAACGCTCATCCTCGACAATGTCGACATGTCTACAAACGTTCCTGTGGCTGTCTCAAACCCTACAACCAAGGCTACTATCCTTGCTGGAAACGCAAAGATTTCTCAATGGGCGCAGGGTCGGGAGTACACTGCTCCAAATGCTGGTAAGGCCGCGCAAGGTGCTTTGACAGCTCCGACCAAGCCAGCTGTTCTTTTGGATAGTGCTGGAAATGTGTTTACTCGCTCCAAGCCACAATATGAGACTGTACCAGTGTCCTCGTTTAAGAGTGCCAAGGCTGCAGGGTGTAAGGGCGATGGTAAGTCGAACCAACAAACTTTACAGCTGGGAACCCTCTCTTACATAGTTTTAGGTGTGACTGATGATACAGCTGCTATGCAAGCTCTGTTCAACTCTGCTGGTGCTAATGATATTGTGTACTTCGATCACGGTGCATATGTTGTCACTGATACTGTCAAAGTTCCCAAGGACATCAAGATCACTGGCGAAATCTTTCCTTTGATCATGGCTGGTGGTACTGCCTTCAAGGACCAAGCAAATCCCAAGGCGGTTTTTCAGGTTGGTCAACCAGGTGATGTTGGTTCTGTTGAGATGTCGGACCTGGTCTTTGAGACTCTTGGGCCTCAGCCTGGTGCAATCATGATCCAGTGGAACGTCGCGCAAGCCAACCAAGGTTCCTCTGGGATGTGGGATGTTCATGTCCGCATTGGTGGATCTGCCGGTACTCAATTGCAAATGGACAAATGCACCAAGACTCCATCAGTCACCACAGCCGCTGATCCCCAGTGTGAGGGCGCTTTCCTTATGCTCCATGTTACAGCCAAAGCCACTGTCTACTTAGAGAACAACTGGTTTTGGGTCGCCGATCACGAACTTGATATCAAGGGCAACAACCAAATTAATATCTACAATGGCCGTGGTGTCTTAATTGAATCAGATCAAGGTCCAGTTTGGATGTATGGCACAAGCTCCGAGCACAGTGTCTTGTACAACTACCAGATCGCAAACGCGTCAAACGTATACATGGCTTTGATCCAGACCGAAACACCCTACTTCCAGTCCAACCCAGATGCTACCACACCTTTTACTACGAACGCCGCCTACATGGACCCTAAGTTTACTGGTAGCGCGAGCGTCAATAAGGCTTGGGGTCTTCGTATTGTTGACTCGGACGATGTTTTCATTTATGGTGCTGGATTGTACTCTTTCTTTGTAAGTTGATTGGTATCACCTCACCTTATACACAACTAATATATAACATAGGACAACTACGGTCAGGAATGTCTGGATACGGAGAGTTGCCAAGACAACATGCTTTCCATTGAAAACTCCAGTGGCATCAATATCTACGGCTTGTCAACAAAGGCAGCTGTAAATATGGTCACGCTTGATGGCCAGAGCGCAGCTCTTGACAAAGATAACAGAGACGTGTTCTGCGCTACTGTTGCACTCTTTCAGCATGTCGGGACTGCTTCCAACACGACAGTTACCAAGTGCTAGGTGTATGTTATCTTCGTTTCGGGAAAGCAAGGATGGATATAGGCGCGTGGGTTGAGTTTTGCTTGGACATTTTCGCTTCTTGAGATACCCCTTCATGTACATACTTTTGGCACATTTTGCATTTTCGGCGTCACAGAGGATGGACAAACGTACATAAAAAGGCAGGAAGGAGTGCTCCCAGTATATTTAAGGTGCATTTTGCCCGCTCCTCGCTGCTACTAGTCAATTCAAATGACAAATACTTCGCCAGAATAACATCTTCATATTTGACTAATGTTCTAGCCCTTAACATGCGTTTTTGATACCTTTATACACATTTACATAATAAGAAAACTACTGGAGCTCCTGTATGGGAAAAGTAAAATTTAAAGTCTCACAAGGTCTCGGCACAGGCCAATCACGCATTTCCTGGTTTGGCCTACAAAGCTATCACTAAAAGAGAAACTTTTCGTATTTATGAATTTTTGACTCCCACAAGTCTCAAGGCAAAACCTTCTGATGCTTCACGTTCTATGTATTGGTCCAACTATCCCCCACACTCATCTCCCAGTGAACAGAAAGCGAGAAGCACGTGATGGGACGCGAGACGCCTCAAAACATGCCGATCCGGATTATTTCTCTGACGACGGCGTACAAATCCTGGAACCTGGAAATTTACACACCACAACGTCGAGCGCTTTGAGCACCGACATATCATAAAACACTTCCAAGTGCCCCTTCCAACGATCCAAACAACACCCACACCCGTTGTCATTCCTCCTTGTTTTCAAGATGGGAGAATCAAGGTTAGTTGCAACCCATTTACCCCTGGATAGATGTGGATTTTAACGAACGCGTTTTCCGTAGACAAGAGCTCGTCGCATGGCTCAATAACCTCCTTCAACTGAACATCACGAAAGTTGAGCAATGTGGAACAGGGTAAACTTACCCCGCCCCCGCGTCGTCCCTACGATCTCTATCTCTGAGGCTTCAGCCGACTGATACACAACAGCGCCGCTCTATGTCAGGTCTTCGACAGTATCTACCTCGATGTGCCAATGGCTAGAGTCAAATTTAACGTCAATACTGAATATGCATACTTGCAAAACTTCAAAATCTTACAAAGTAGGAACCCCTCCGACTTCGCTTTACAGGGTCCTAATCAGGTTTATAGACTGCTTCACCCGACATGGCATCGACCGACCGGTAAATGTCGAACAGCTCATTAAGTGTAAGATGCAGGACAACCTCGAATTTCTACAATGGAGTAAGAGATATTGGGACCAGTACTTCCCAGGTGGTGATTATGATGCTGTTGCTCGACGACGGGGTTCCGGTGCCCCTCCTCCATCTTCCGCACCAGCTGCACGAACATCCGCGGGCGCTGCCAAGAGAGGCACAACTCCTACAACTGGCAGAGGAGCCGCAAAGAGTATTGGAGGTGGAGCAAGTAGTGCGGCCGTACAAGCAGAATTAAACCAACTGAAGGATACAGTCCAGGGTCTGGAGCGGGAACGTGACTTCTACTTCAGCAAACTCCGAGATATCGAATTACTGGTCCAACAAGCATGCGAAGAGGATCCAGAACTCGAGAGACAAGATGATGGGTTGATCAAGCACATTCAAGCAATCTTATATTCGACGGAGGAGGGCTTCGAGATTCCAGCTGAAGCAGAAGGAATTGATGACCAGGAGACATTTTAGAGGAGCGGTATGATAATGATATGGATATGACGGATGATGAGAAGCACAATCTGAGATGTGCAAATTGTTTCCCACTGCGTGGACGGTTGGAGTTACAGATGCAAAGTATACGCCAGGAGACACGAATAATGAGCCTCATGGCATTTATATGGTTTGTCCTCTGCACGGGTAGCGATAAGGAGCTACCAGTCTGCGATAAGGATTCTAAAGTCCAAATACATCATTCCATCAACATATATTTCTTCTGCTCGTGACATGAATGTTTCTCCAAAGATAAAGTAAAAAGGGGGTCAAAGCCCACCACCGGCCGGACCCACAAGGCGTTGTTGATTGTTGCCGCCTTCGCGTTCGCCAAGGCTCCAGGTCGCTCGTGACAATGGGAGCTCCCTCCAAGTCAAAAGTGACCTCACCTTGTAGCTTCCAACACAAGGCAATCACCACAACACTTTCTTTTGTACATGTCGCGGATCTCCTCCTACCTGCTAACTCGTAACACTGCCAAATCCCGGTCGCAAAATCAATTTTATAAGAAGAACAAAGACAATACTCGTGCGACGGCCGCAACATGGCACCTCCTCTCGAGATCTCGATACCCTCCACAATCCTGTCCTCTGACCCTTCCCAAAAACCGTACACTCTCTACAATATAACCCTCCGCCTCCCCTTACGAACATTTGTCGTCCAAAAACGCTACTCTGATTTCGCCACCCTCCACGCCGCCCTCACCTCCACGATCTCCTCCCCTCCTCCCGCCCCTCTCCCCAGCAAATCATGGTTCACCTCAACTGTCAAGTCCGAAGAACTAACCGAAACACGCCGCAAGGGGCTCGAAGAATATCTTCGCGCCATTGCCGAAGGCCCCGATCGACGCTGGCGCGAAACTAGTATCTGGCGAGGATTTCTGAACTTGCCTAGTAATAGTGGAGGGAGTTCAAGTTCAGCACGGAATGAGTTGGTTGCTGCGAGGAATCGGGGGAGTCTTGGGGGGCAGGCGGGTCAGGTTGCAGGAGATCCGGGTATTTGGTTGGATTTGCATAGGGAGATGAAGGGGCAGTTGCATGATGCTAGACTGTTTCTTGGGAAGAGGGATGGGGCTGGGACAGCACAGGGACAGTATGAGGCGGGGGCTAGTGCAAAGAAATGTTTGGTTAAAGCGAGCGGCTTGCTTGGAAATTTGGAGGAGGGGTTGAAAATTATGAATGAGGGGGAGAAGAGGGGGACGGCTGGGGCTGGGGGGCTTGGGGCTGGAGAATTAAGGAGACGGAAAGATTTACTTGGAAGTGCGAGGGTAGAGAGGGATGGGTTGGAGAAATTGGCTGTGAGCCTTGCGGTCAAATCGCAATCGACATCTACGAACCTCAACAGCAATGGTAGCGGAGCAGCTGCAACCCAACAAGATAAATCAGCACTCTTTGGCCCCAGCGTCTCTCGTCCACCAGGACGTGTCCTTGGTGCTCCTATCCCCGAAACCGACAAAACTCGAGAACTAGACAACGAAGGTGTGCTTATGTTGCAGAAACAACTGATGCAAGATCAGGATATGGACGTGGAGGAGCTGGCGAAGATTGTGAGGAGACAGAAGGAGATGGGATTGGCAATTCATGGGGAGTTGGAGTTACAAAATGAGATGTTGAAGCGGGTGGATGTGGCCGTGGGTAGGGTTAAAGGGAAGGTTGATGTGGCAAGGAAGAGGGCTGCGAATATTTCGTAGACGTAGACTCGTGGTGGATAGGGGGATTGTATTGTACATATATTTGATTTCTTTGCACTGAGACCGGGATTGAGCATAGGCCGGAGTTACTGAGCGCTGATTTTGCTTGGGCTGGCTTGCTGGGATTCCTGCGGGTTGGCCTTGTATGTTTATATATATGACATTTGTAATGAGGTAGATAGGATATAGTAGAAAACGAGGGTTTCAGAGCCAGTGCGCCATTGCATTCATAAGCTATCATGATCCTTTCAATATCAGCGGTGCAATGCAGATTAGCCACTGATAATCTCTTCTCCATAGGAAGCCTCCCGTAGAAAGTAGTTATGCTTTGGCGAAAGCCTAGTGCGTTGCGGAAGACTTCTAAGGAATTCTAAGGAACTAGAAAGGGCTCGGATGAGTCGACTGGTAGTTAATGATCTATACAGAGAGGACATCTTCCTCTATATACCAATGCTAACAGCCAAGATATTTAGCATTATATTTGTTCCAGCATTAATGGCTTCGTTTAATAATGTATAGCTCTGAGTATATTATGGGACAGGAATCTTCTCGAGGCAATGCATGGTGAAAAGGCTTATATGCCAACCTAGTCCCTCAAAAAGGAAATTCTAATGAATAGAGGGCTGTATTTGAGAGTAACATGGCCAATACGATCGCCCTAAAATCCTTACTACGGCTTCAAGCACTCACAAAAGTAAGGGATATTGCGATGCATTTTTGACCTCTCATAACTGCATCATAAATAACAATGCTGCTTTGCTTAGAGGTGGAAAACGTGTGGTCTGGAGGAAGCCTCTTCTTGTTCTCGCTTGGCTGAAGAATAAGCCTTCCATAAATCGTATGATTGATCTTGAGTACAAGAAAAGAAAACTTTCATAATTCCAATTCATCTATCTTGTAGTAGTGAGGATTACCCTACCTGTAATCTCTTCACGTCCCGTAGGACTACCAAGTGTTGGCGACGTGAAATCCCATGTTGACATGCTAAGCGAAGTCAATAACCAAAAATCCTCCTCTATACAAAAGCAGCTCTATTAAATCACCCACTTATTCAAAATGCTTCAAAATATTTCTTTCATAACTCTAAACATTGTTTCTATCTCCTGCCCAACTTTCGAATTTTCAAGCATGCAAAAGCGCAGAAGGATCCAAAAAAGGTGGTCTTTCTCCCCAATCCGACTTAGGCTTCCGAGGAGCGTCGCTGGCACACAGATCAGTTCTGATCGCATGGCACCAGGCAAGATGGGTATTGACCGTTGGTGTTTGTTGCTACCAGATTGCTTATTGTGAATTATACAGGGCTTTTGGATTTATGGCCAGGTTTGGTGATTTGGAAGCGAGGGGGGGGGGGGTTAGTGCTCAGTTTTGGCCCCCCTAGTTTGCCTTGGTGGTCTAGCTGGAACAAATACTTCTACAAAGACACGAATACAGTACTATCGCTTACAGATTGAGTCACTATGCTTTTCTATGTTATATTAAATAATTACAATATGCGTAGCGATTTGGATGAATGTGTTCCCACCCGCAAAGGGTAATTTGAAATCTCACAACACCTATTTGCTGTATCACCCACGGTGAAATCCACCTTGTATTTGCACCTTTATTGAACCCCTCTATGCAAAGCTTCTAGAAGAGTTTCATCGCCTTTCTCGCAGGTCTTGACTGGAATATAGCAGAGCTCGCATACTCCCTCACGATCTCTGCTAAGCGAGGCCAGTGTCAACAAACCTGATTCAAAAAATTGACAAAACCAAAATTACAAAATAATATTCAATCAATCACCAACTTAAATATGCATCAACTCCCACTCAAATGCTGCACTATCAAGCAGGGGCGTAGAATAAATGTCAGGCACTTGTCTTGGTGACTGCAATCGTGTAGGGCTCCAAAGACTTGGTATTTCGTCACGAAGACGACTTCCCTGCTTACTAGTAGCCTGTCAGTACCTCATGTAGATATTATAGGGGCTTCATATTGAGTAATTTGAGCCGTGCTTAAGTGCTAGAGATGCTTATTTGACTTTATATATCTTTGCTGCGATATATGGGGTGGCGAAGGGGCTCAGTAAGCTCACTGGTGCCCGGAGTGTGGAAGGGAGATCTATGTTTTTGTTTGAGCTCGATATTGGAACAAACTGACCGTTCTTAAGAAAGAATAAGGGCTGCATGTTCATATCCTTTTCTGTGCACGATCAGCAATCGCCTACAACGAGCGATGGCTATTGATCTAGGGCGCTACAAGAAAGTTCAATGATACCTAGAGGTGTTATTTGATTGACGAGCGACTGCAGGGTTGAATTTGCTCGTCTATTTCATTTTGCGAACAATTCTGGAGCATGGTGCAGGTCATAGCATGTGTACTTTCGACAATCTCAAGGGGATGGTCTTCATAGAAAATTGGGTCTCCCGCAGATATACAATTTCTTGCAGCTCCCGAACCTGTTTTATTGGCGTGGGAGTTGTAAGTCTTCCTATCTAGTCTCCGTAATATTCCTTACTGGGCTCACCAACAACCTAACTGTTAGGATGATGATGATCTACTTAAAACACTCGAAAATATGGTAGCTGCCGCAGTCTCAGGGAATAGACAGAGACTCGGCTTTCCACTCACTGCTAATTTCCGCTTGTTCTGACCATTGATCTTCCAGAGCCTCTGAAGAACGGAGACGGCCGCGAGTCGGATAGTGGCAGTACGATATATGCTGATAGCCCAATTAAGGCGGTTCGTGATACAAAGTGCAAGGTACAGAGCAAGCCCCTCAACACTGCACCACATAAGAATCTTGAGGAGCGACCATGCACCCAGTTTCCCTCGGTATCCTCTATCATCAGGCCCTCCTAGGATGCATACTCCAGCCAGAAAGTACCCAAATCTGAATTGATCAGACACCGTTAAGCGAAAGTCCGTATCTATCATTCAAGACCTAGATGATCAACCTAAAGCGGAGTGTGAACATATCCCAGATATGATCCATTAACCTCTTTAATTCTCAAATATTCTCTTGGGTTTTTTTTGCTGTAGATGATCAAGAGGATATTGTCAAGAGTCCTGAAGCTCGGTTTGACACTGCTTCTCGCCACTCCGTTGCGGATATCGACCGTATCTTTAAGAGGAACAAAGTACTCCTACCCGCACATATAGGATAAGAAAACAAATTTTTCTCCTCTACAAATAGTGGGGATCATATAATATGATGAGAAATGAAAGTATTGAAGCAGGCGTAACGAGGAAAATAGACCAGTCCAACGTCAGTTTGATATACTTTAGATCCACAATAAAATGGTAGTATTATTGATCCAGTAATTATTTTGTGTGATTGGTAAATAACTAATTTCTGTAAGTTTGTACGATAGATCTCTTCTAATAACCTCGAACATGCAGGCACGATATTGCTATTCGAGGAACGAGATTGCTCTGCACCCATCACCACAATGAATTACGAACCCGTCAGCACTAAGCAATTACAACTGATTACAAAACCAAACAAACCCTCTTTTTACTTGTTTATCCATGATCGACATTGCTTCCGACCATCTGGATTTCCTTAGGAGACCTAAAACATTATTTGAAGCATTGTTTCTCCCAAGAGAAGCTGATCAAACCGTGGAAACAGGGAAGTGTCGCAGAGTGGTATTGTTTGTGCTCCCCCAACATCAAGATGGATATCAATTGGCATCACTGCAATTATCAATTGCAATCTCCTTTGCTCTGTGCACAGCAGAGCATCGTATGATGTAGGCGCTGTGCTTCATCATCGTCTGAAGTCTAGAATTCAGTAGTAGAGGTCCACTCGGTTTATTATTGACACCCTGTGACCGTCATGCTCAAGGGTTAGCCTGCCAATGATATCATCCCACACATCCTTGAAGCTGGTTGCCATGGCAAACGCTGCTGACGCGAACTTCCACGCTGTCTCCAAAAGAAACTATGGGACTTGGCTAATAGCGGTCCGGGCCTCCTGTTGTCATTGCTCCAGGGCCCCTATTTGGCTGCCGTATTCTCCGGAGAGCTGCCGTGTGACCGAAAGTATGCATGAACTGTGCCCATAGGGTGGTTTTCGGAATCGCTGTTTGTGTGCGACTGGCGCTGATGCGACCTATTGACCTCTGCTTGCAGCTTTGCACAACCTTATGCGGTGCCTATTCGCTGGATTAGCTGCAACGTCGTGATATCGCACAGTGGGAATTGGATTGGGCACGTCGTGTATTTGTTTTGCCTTTAGCCAGCAAGAAGAGAGGGAATGGGCGTGGCGTGGGGGAATCTGGGTGAGCGCGTTTATCACCTCGAAACTGAGAGTTGGTACACAACTCGAACCTTTGCTAAGGACTCTCAACTCCGCTCCAGAGCTGAGGAATTCATTGAGATAATTTGAAACGTTTCCAATAATAATCTCGAGGACTCGACGTTGTGGCGCCAGGGACGCCCGGGAGTTGGCTTTATCGCAGTGCAGCCAGATTAGATGGGGACGGAGCGGCGGCCGAATTTTATTAGCTTCCAGGTTGTTGACACCCCAGGACTCAAACTTCAACCACCACACCCTCAACTTTGAACATCAATACCCGAACATCTCATTGCCCTGCCTTTGACATTCTATACCGTAGGTATTTGCAATTGCGTTTCATCGAGTGAGCTTTGAGCCTGCAATTTACATTTGAGCGCCGTTTGCCTCATGAGGTTTGTTTACTGCAAACCCCAATTCACACAAAATCTGCTGACAGGGTTTCCAACCAGTTTTTTCACGACCTTATGACCCTTCTACGACTTATCAAGATACCCAAGTATTGCAGTAATTCAGCCATTCCTTCTCATATCCCGACTACCTTCTCATATACCGCCGATTCTGGACACAAACCTTCCGATCTGGTCTTGAGACCATCCAAACGAAATGAACACTCCTCCTCCTCCACCACCACATGGGGAGGTACCCAAATCCTCTGGGTTACCTCCTGGTAAATATGATATCTTCATCATACCTCAACACTCTTCGGGATCCGGCTTCCTATATCTGCCTTCTCTCAAACCGAACACTAATAGCTTTGCTGCTGGCTTTGCATCAGCCCTCATATTGGTTGTCATTGGGCAGGCATTGGCTCCCGCAGCTCAAGCATGGTGGGCTGATATCAAAGGCTCAGGAGGAGCAGGTATGATGCTCCTCGTGATAGCAATTGCTATTGCTGCCTGGGCTCTGGGAAGAACACAAGTTGATGGGGGGCCCGGGCCAGGTGGTGGTCCAAGTGGAGGTGTGCCAGGCCCAGACGCTGGTACGCATGGAAACACACATTCGGGACCTCAACCGAATGGTTATGCCAATGCTCCACCTCCACCTCCGAGGTCTGGCGCTGCTCCTGGCGCTGGCGGATCTGCTGGTGGAGCTAGACCAGCGGGTGGTTGGCAACGATCAGGGCCTCCGCCTGGAACACAACGCGCCAATGATGATACAAGCTCAGCAGAAGGTGCGTCAAAGGGAGCTTGGGAGAGAGCGAGAGAGGAGACGAAGCGAAAGGAGGAAGAAAGAAAGCGAGAGGAAGCTGCCAGGAAGAGGAGAGAGGAGATTGAGACGAAACTGCGAGAAGCTAGAGAAAAGGAAGCACGCGAACGAGAAGCTCGAGAAAGGCGGCAGCAACAGAATGAAGCTCAGGCTAAGGAAAGGATAAGGAGGGAGAAAGCGGAGGCCGAAGAAAAGATACGGGTGGCTGAAGCCCAGGCTGCAGAGAATAGGAGGCAAGCTGAAGAGAATAAGAGGCAGGCCGAAGCCCAGGCTGCAGAGATTAAGAGGCAGGCCGAAGCTCAAGCTGCAGAGAGATTGAGGCAGGCTGAAGCCCAAGCCGCAGAGAAATTGAGGCAAGCTGAAGCTCGAGCCAGAGAAAAACATCAAGCAGAGCTTCAGCGAGAGCTGGAGAAGGAAAGACAAGAGCTAATGAAGGAGCGTGAAAAGGTCCGGCAGATGCAGAAAGAGAAGGAGAAAGAAGAGGAACGGCAAGCGAAGGAGAAAGAATTAGAGGCTGAGAAAGAGAGAGCGCGACAGAAAGAAAAAGAGGAAAAAGCCAAATTATGGGAGAAGCGAAAAGAGGAAATGAGGAAGATCACAGCAGCTAGACTACAGGCGGAAAAAGACAAGGCAGCACAGCAAGAAAAGGAGACAGCTGCTGCTGCCACAAAACCCGTCTCCAGCAGCTACGCGTTCTCTGCAACCGGGGAGAAGACCAACCCCTGGCCAAATGGACGACCTGTCTCTCCTATTACATCTCGTTTCCAACCACCCTCGCCTACTAAACAACCACCAGCACCAGCACCAACAACCAAAACCTCTCACAGCACTAACGATAATGCATACTCTGCCCGACCATACGACAAACCGAAACCGACACACACCAAGGCCCCATCCTCGATCTTCTCTGAATCTTCATACGCGGCTTCCCAATCCACATCCCGAACGACACCACCACCATCATTTCGCCGAGGGCCGTATACAACAAAAGATCCCGACAAGATTGTTATTAAAGCAGTTTACTCCTTCAATAACGCTTTCCAGAAGACTCCAGTCACTCAACTAATTTCCGGTCAAGGAAACGTTACGGATGGCTTGATACTAAGAATCACAACTGAAGGTCTCTTCATTGATGATGATGTCCGTGGCGTTCCACAGCGAGAGTGGGACGTCAAAGCATGGACTATGAAACTCGTAGAGGTATGGTGTCCATCTTTTCGCCAGGGCCCCGCTGGCAATTCTGCGTCTGCTCGCGTTGCTTCTGCTTCACCTAAATATAATCCTGTTCGTCGACTATGGGGTATGGACAAAGACAAAGCTGCCACCTCTGAGGAGACAGATGCTCTTTTGATTGATATGCTTCAACTATGTCAAAGCAATTGTCGTTTGCGTTCGACTTCTTCTGGTTCATCAGCATATTCAGCGAGTTCAACAGGTTCTTATGATGATGCGTCTTCTGTTACTGATTCAGCATATGGTTCATCTGTGGGAAATAAGAGAACTAACCAGCGTGGTGCGAATTTCCAGACCGGAGAGAATAAATCGGCAGGGCTTCATGTCTTGAGAGCTAGTATCAGGGATCAAGAAGGCAAAAAGTACGTTTTCATCATCTCAGCGGAAGAGAGCTGGAAGGTGGCGGTCGGATTACAGAGATTGAGAAGAGGAACACAAGTTCGGGCATTGGGAGTGAGCGGCATGAGCACTTCTGATGCGAAAGCAACCTTGGAGCATTTGCAGTGGATCACATGAGTTGAGGTTATAGGAGAATGTTGGTGAGACTAAACGTGGAATGTTGTAGTTGGCGGGATCAGAGGCATGTGGAATGCGAGGGAAGCGTTCTCTTTGAATTGTGCACATGATGAGCGAGCGGCATCTGCATCAGCGACGGAGTCTTTGCACGATATTTTAAGGTTGGATGGATTCATTAGATGATTGATGGTCACACCTGCTTAGTCTACCTACCTACCATTCGTTTGCACATTTGAAAATGAAGGAAAAGCTGCATATACAATTTAATGATATAAAACTACCCACGGACTTTGGTACATGTGACTTATGTTTCCTCTGAATACTCTTTGATCTTCCCTGCAAGTGTGGCCGGTATAGCGGGTTTTGATCTTCCAATGAGGCCGATTATAAAAAGCCATCCACAATAGCAACGAACAGTTGGACGACGACTCACCTGTCTTGAAGGTAAACTTTAAACTCTCAAATTATTTTATATCACTATGACTTTACAGTTCCAACAAATCCTGTTTCACTTTCGTGGCTAGCTCTATTATTTGATAAGACTCCTTAGATTATAATGTTTTACCTTCTTCCCTAGATACACTTAAAACCCTACGGCTAGGATACATTTTGTGATTGAAATATGTGATTGATGCTCTTCTGCATTTGGCTGCGAGAACCCAAGGCACTAGGTTTACTGAAGTCTATCCGAAAGCTGAATGAGTGCTCAATAAATGTGCCGTGAGAGTAATGATAGGAAAGTATTCTTTTTCTGTCTTTTATCCACCTTTCTCCCAAGCTTCTTCTCAAATACCACCCTGAACCCTGTATCCTAGGTGAGACTCACCCTGCACCCTGGTTAGAGACTCTAGATACTCCTTCTCTAACTGTACATTCCTCCCTAAATACCCTTAAGTGATACAGGCATCTTTAAATACTGCAGCGAATGAGGAACCCTTCTATTGCCTTCGTATACTTCCTCTGCAACATATCGGGCATACTCTTAGTTTGCTCAATTGCGATGTCTATAATAAGCTGCTTCGGAACACGATCCTTGTATTTCGTCAACGTCTCTCTGAGGGTCTCCTTTAGAAGCAGGCGGGGGATCTGATAGACCAACAGCCTCCTTAGAGCGCTGCAACCATGTACATTGTCGTAGATGTAATTGTACTCCTCGAAATCATTTCCGCACCAATTAGCCTCAAGCAGTCCACGAATAGCAGCATTGGTGAGCTTGGGAATTATGATGTCGTCTGCGAGTACGAATAAGCGGACCATATTGTGGGTTGGAGGGAGCGCACCGGTGAGGTCTTTAATTGTTTGGGATAGCATCCAACACTGAAACAGGCCAAAGGCCGCAGGAGTGTTCTTTTCATAGAAAGCTGGATTTGGTTCAGCGGAGCAGTGCATGGCGAGAGGCAAAAGAGACTTTGCGAACCCCTGGGGGTTTCATCGGGTATGAACAAGCTTGGCTGGTCTTCAAGACTAGCAAACATGGCTCTGAATTCATAGGACTAATGGCAGATGTATTCTTTGAAGACACTGAATTCAACTTTCTCAGCGCCTTTACCAACGAAAACTATGGCTATCTTCTTTTGTGGGGTGCTATAGGGAGGGGTTTAAGTTATCACCAGTAATGTTGAATAACAGATAAAGTTTAATCTGATTGCTTACGCGAAATCTGGGGACTTGTGCTCTCAGCCAATATAGTTGGGGAAACTCCGCTGTTGTCGCCAATAGGTGGCATCAAGGTTAAAGGGGAACCAGCGCCAAATGCGGCATCAGCGGAGCGCTTCTGTTCTGCAAAAGTTGAGAGGGAGGATGTGTTTTCACTGTTTGATGCGGGTCCTTTACCTTTGTTGTTGGCCATATCATTGAGCCGTAGATAAAGAAGTGGTGTATCGTGGGGGAAATAGTTGTTAAGATATTAAGACGAAAGTATACTGATATTGATGTGACAATATTGAGGATTGATGAACTAATGAGTTGAGATGTAAAAGTATTCTATTAGTGAGATGAAATAAATGCTGAGGCGAAGGAGGATAGGTGTAAGTGAAGAAATAGTAGAGAATGTAGGCGAAGTAGTAAACGTGCCACCATGAAAGAAATTACTAGCATGAATTGATGGGAGTTCTAATGTTGATAAGATGGGATTGGAGGTTAGGGGCTAGGGAGTTGAGATGTGGAGATGTCTGGTGGTGAGATGCGATTAAAAGGTGAGGTGTTGAAGAGTCGAGGCATTAAGAACTTGATATGAAGAAAGGCAAGTGTAAGTAAATAAGGGCGGAAATGAGAGTGAATGTTGGAAAACGTTTGTACATAAACTTGGGACCTTTGGTTAGCACTAGGAAGAGATTACGGTATTGAATTTCGGTGAGTTGATCGAAGGTGAGAAGAAGGTTTGGCGTTTAACAGGGTATGTTTGATTGATATATGAGAATAAATTGTTAAACCTGTAAGAGTTAAGGCGCTGACTTTGCCTCGAGGTGTCAGCGTGAAGGTTAAGCCCAAAATTGTGTTGGGAGTGATGGGGTCGAAGAAGTGCACAGTGGTAAGTGGTGTTCTCGGTATAAGTTTATCGCCTTGCCTTTATTTGAACGGTGAATTGAAAGAGCTTCAAAGGAAAAGGAGCATTAGGTCGCTAGAAAATGCGGTGCGTAGTAACCTGAATACTAAGAAGAGGGGCAACAAGTGAGTCTAGAGAGTGATGTTTAGCGAGAGGTCGATTTTAATTAGAGTCTATTCTATGAGAACCCTTTAACAACTGATAAACAAGAATAGTCTTATTTTAGAAAGGCAAACTGGGTGGTACCAACCGAGATTTTCTTGACATTAATACTGGAGTTTGGGCCAAGCAAATCCCTCTCAATTTTTACTCAGAGTTTCTCAGAATCCATTTCGTTCACCTGGGGAATGTTTTCATGTTTTGCTCCTAGGTTTGGGCTATTAAAATTAAGTTTTCAATTTTCTTGATTGGTTTTTGTAGGCGATGTCTTAATTCTAAAAAGGGAGTAGCCAGTGGTGCAAGTCAAGAATTTATTGAGTCCTTACACTTCAACAATCTTCTACACAGAAGAGCTGCAGGGGCAAGACGGCCTCATACTTAGACAAAAGAGGTCACGGCTTTTCACACCACGTTTTGCAAGAGGCTCAGATGACCACAGATGGTGATGTTTGGAGGAGAATAAAGCTTGACCTAGTAAACCAGCACCGTATAACGATGACGTCTCACGATGGCGAAAGTTTCTAGTATTTTGATACAGGAGGTGAGATAGTAATTTTGGTAGTTGGTGAGAAGCGGGCCTTGAGAAAGTCACAAGAAATAATTTCATTGAATACGATATAGAAAGAAGGCTAGCAAGTGATACCTCGATGACTGATTTGGTATCGGTGAAGAGAGATTTGTAATCTCTATGGCTCGAAGGAAAGGAGGTTCTGAATAGGTAGTCAACGCCGATAGGATCAATTGATGGGTGCTGCTTGGTTGAAACCATTATAGGTCTGTCAAGATTAACGCGACAGCCGTCTGGCGAATGGATATGTGTAGAATGTGCCCTCACCCGCTACCAAGCGTTAATTCAGCCCACTCACGCCGAATGACAGCCGCCGGGCCGCCCCTCAAAGTGCCCGACAAGAGTGATTCGTTGCTGATAGCGCCGAATACGAACTATGGTACAAGTTGAATTGGCTTAAAAGCGCATCGTTAGCCGCCACCTTGTACGTCAATACTTATATCGCTGGTTGTGAGCATATTCAGCGGAAGGATGTAACAAGATGATTCTTTCAGCTCCGAACAAACATTAAACAACAATGTTGGTATTGGCCATTTCAAAGCTCGTAAATAGTCTAGTCAGATCTTTACTCAAGTGCTCCTCCATACCATCTAAATGTGATTCTAGGGGTTGCCTAAGCTATGAGCCACCTAGTTAGAAACTTAATACTCGAAATTCAACCCATTGACACTGAAGGAAAGGCAGATAACTTTATACTGGCCATTTTGACAATTCTTGACACAATCTAGAGGAATATTAAGCCTCTCTTGTCCATGAAACACTCAGAGGAACGCCGACATACCTAGAAACGTTCGGATTTGGGAGTCTTGACGATAAGGAAATAATATTCCTTGATAGGGGCAAGGAGCATTTGGAAGAAGGACTGACAAGATGCCATGGGGTCCGGGGTGGAAGAGCAAGCGCAAGTATGATGTCAATAGAATGGAAGGGAGCCGATTGTTCTATGCACGGAACTAGGCAGCCAAAGAGGACTCGCCCTGAAGGAGTCACTGTCAACGGACATGCCATATGGGGAACTGGGGGCTGGAATTAAATTGTCATTCCTGAGGTTGTGGTTGTTAAGGCTGACAAAACACTACTCCAAGTCTTCTCCAACTCTTACATAACACACTCCTTGCAATTATGATTGGATTGCTCGTACTATTTATCCCCTGTTGATTTTGAAGTGGGGTAGACGGTCGTCTGTTTTAAGGTTCCTCAGCCTTGCGGAACATGCAGATTACACGCATTTCACCGTTTACCATTCGAACACATCGGCGCCATCTTCGCGCCATATAGCCAATTATGGTATAGGCTGCCTCTATTTTATGAGCATACAAGATTCTTTTCTTCACCGCTGACCGGGGTCTGTTAATAAGGTTAATTGCATGGAAGCCTTAAGGCCTGGTCTTGCCATCTCACCTGGGTCTGCCCAAGGATAACGCCGCCTGCGCCGCGTCTGAAGATCTCATCAGCAGAATCATCAAAGCTTCATCAATGGAATTCTCCCATTTATGCTCGATTTCTTCTACCACTCGACCTCCATGACTTTCGCTGAAGTTTCAAGAAATCTGCTATGAACTAACATGACAGTCTCGCAACCTTCCAATACCCGCCGTCGCCGACAATGCGGTCCCAAAACCAGGACTGGTTGTCTGACGTGCAAGTACGTGTCCCCCTCAATCCAACCTCTCTCCATTCTACAGCGTCTAACATATCTACAGAATCCGACGAGTGAAATGCGATGAGGAAAAGCCCCACTGCCGCAGATGTACAAGTACTGGAAGGAAGTGCGATGGATATAGTCAAGATGTTTTAGCGCTGGACGCATCGGATCCTATGAGTGGAACCCTTATACAACGGATATCTACACACATACCAGGAACCGCACCAGAACGGAGAGGATTCAGTTTTTTCATGAATCACACTTCACCTGAATTGAATGGCTTCTACTCCACTGGGTTCTGGGAGTATCTCATTCTACAAGCCAGCTATAGCGAGCCGTCTTTACGGCATACGGTCATAGCAATTGGATCTCTCCACGAGAAGTTTTCACAGAAGCTTTTGGGGAAATCACCGGAGCAGGAAAAGCAAGAAATGGAATTCGCGCTCAATCAATATACCAAAGCCATTGGCCACCTCCGACGATCCCTAGCCACTGGAAAGCAAGCCCCAATGACTGCATTGATGTCTTGTATCCTGTTTGTTTGTTTTGATTCTTTGCGAGGTCATTACGATTCCGCTATGCTACACTTGCAGAGTGGTCTAAAGATTCTTCGTGACCTCAAAGTTCGAACTGCACAGGAAGACCATTTAATTGAAACAACCATTGCGCCACTTTTTATGAGACTCAGCGTACAGTCTATCCTGTATGTTGACACTAGACCTCCTGGTGATAGACAAGAGTTTGCAAGAGATCTTATGCGTGTGTCGTCAAGGGAAAAGGATATACCAGAAGCCTTTGAGAACTTAGAAGAAGCTCGTATGAGCTTGAATGATGCGGCAGATGGGTTATTTCGAATGTTCTATCTCTGTGATGGGTCTCTTCCTATGTCTTTACAACCGGAGGAGGCATATGGTATCTTCGAAAAGTACGACGCAAGGTTAGGGTGTTGGAACAAATCCTTTGAGAAATTCATGAATAACAAAAGTGTGGGGTTCACCAGCAAGCAAGTTCGAGGAGCCGCGTTACTAAAGATCCATCATACAACGGCAACAATCATGTCACAGGCTACGCCATCGCCGCATGACCCGAGAGTCCTGGCAGAGTGTGTAAATTCTCCCGACTTCTTCAAGAAGCACACCGAGGGGTTCCAAATTATCATAAATCTCTGCAGATCTGTTATCGCTGCTGCCGACCAAGATGCGCGAAATGGCAAGCCAACACTTACCTTCTCTACAGATCTTGGCCTCATAGCACCCTTATATTATACATCAGTCAAAGCCGCAACTCGGTCCCAACGGCTAGAGGCGCTAGAGCTTCTTAAAAGGTGTCCAAGACGAGAGGGAATGTGGGATAGTGGCACTACAATAAATCTTATCACGGAATTCTGGGATATCGAAGCACGGCATAAGGCAATGCAGCAAGGATATGTGAGCGAAATCAGTGGCCCGATCGCACAACGAATACCGATGCACGAAGTAGTGGATTTAATATTCCACGATGGCGGTCGGTGGGAATGGGTTTGGAAGGACTTCCGCAACACATCGCCTCTGAACACTCTTTTGAGTCGCACAAGCACTCCAGACGATTGTTCTCTTTGGAGTAATGCGGATATTAGCTCGGATTCTAGCTCGGAAAGTTATGGGTATAACAGCTATTAGATTAGGGAATTGGGCATCGGGACGGTGTTTGGAATACCACGGCGTATACAGAGAGGCGCTACCTTCGAATGGCTTTGTTTTTTTTTTTTGTTACGAAAAGCTTGTGGCATGGAGTAGAGATACACACAAGGATACCACAAATACATTATTCTATATTCTCCAACAGCACTAGTCCCTAAAGTGCGTTCAGCCTCACCCCTAAGCTTGCCTTGATCAACTCAGCAGTTGAAAATTAATCTCATTCTGGAACAGTATGCTTTCTCCCATACTGGAACTTTTGTTTCGTCCCGTGTCTATTCATCAAGCGAATTTGAATTTGAGTAGAAGTGGGAGAAGAAACGTTCATGGAGTTCCTGGCATGATGCTTTGTGAGAAGGAAATGAGTTACGGGATAGCGGACTAATAGGATTTTTATGGGAGTAGGCTGCCAACAACGCAAATTACGTCTTGTACGTATCTACCTCTTCTCCTAGAGGATGTATACAAACATGGCCTCATTTGTACCCTGTTCTTCCAGTACATGTGAGTGCCAAAACAACTAGTGACCAAAGTCTGTACCCCCTATTAGT
The DNA here is from genome assembly GCA_021365295.1 of Tricladium varicosporioides. NCBI lineage: Eukaryota > Fungi > Ascomycota > Leotiomycetes > Helotiales > Tricladiaceae > Tricladium > Tricladium varicosporioides. The sequence goes on from JAJTIW010000022.1 coordinate 817,065, forward strand.
CGCGAGATCTCCCATCATTAGAAAGGTGTCCCCCCGGATAAGCACGTATCATCCTTCCCCGCCCCTTCCCCGTATTCCACCCGCCAACTTCCGCCAGCTAACAGGAACCTCTGCTAGTAGAGGGAGTAACCGCGATCGTTCACGGCCACCAATCATCCCCCCTACTTAGTCAACCATGCCACCATGTGCTCTTTATGTCTGATATGCAGTATGCAATGCGGAGGCAGAATAGAGTTGTACTGGAGATATTCCGGCATATTTGATAGGGTCCGATTGGCGGGTACTCGGGGCTTCGGGACTTTCTACGCTTACTGTGTAAAGGCAAGGCGTTTAGAGAATGATTTGTGAAGTTTAAAGGAGTGGGTCGGAGCTTTGCTCCGTGTAGGATTATACGCCTTTAGCGCTGAGTATACAAAACCATGGATCTAGGCGAAATATATACAGAATTATTACTTAACTCGAAGTTGCCCAGCCAACAGTCATATACACGGTAGTGGGCTTATGTTCGAACCTTAGATTTAACATGCCCCCTTTCAGGTACGATCATATGTCTCGATATTCCTCACTCATGGGTGCTCCGCTCATATCGACAATTGGCATCTGCCCAGCAATAGGCCTTCTCGTAACACCTCCGTGACTGACGTTCATCTCGTGTGGATTCGTAGGCGGGGCCTGGTAGCTTGATCTACTTCCGCCTTCTAATTCTTTATCATCCTCGTAAATTTGCTGGTTTGGATTGCTGGTGCGTGCTGTTGGTAATTCGACGGTGCTAGCAATCGGTTCCCAGCCACTATTATTCTCGCTGATTTCGTTCATCATCGCGGCGTTTGGGGCACCTTCAGGATGAGGTGCATCATTGGATAATTGTCTAGGCTGAGAAATTTCTGAGATTTGTCTAGCATGGTGAGCGGCAGGGGATGGTTGGGCATAGAAGGGAGGAGGGGTTGATGATTGCTGATGCGTCACCTGAACGCCACGATAAGCTTCCTGGGATTGCGGCTGATAATATTCTTGTACTCCTGAGGCTGAAGCGTGTTTTTCTACTGCAATAGGTGTGTACACCCTTTGAGGGGGGGCGTATAGACCCTGAGTCTGCTTTCCATCAATTTCAACGGGGCCTTGCTGGGCTTGATAGGCGCTTGCGGTTGCTGCATTCGCTTTTGCGGACTTCAGCTCTCGGCCTTGACGACGCCTCCGGAGGATAAACCAAATGAGAAAAGCAACAAGGCATACCAAAGTAAGCCCTCCTACTACTCCTCCAACAACAGCACCGGTAGGAAATGGCCTGTCGTTATGTGAACCAATATCTGGTACAGAAGTTGTCCCAATGACAATATTTGTTCCTGTCTGTGTTGGCGTTACGGTTATCGTTGGATTCGGAGCAGGCGTGATATATACCGTAGAGGGCCTAGCTGTCGTTTGCGTGCTGCCTCCACCCTCGAGAAAGACAGAACTCGAGGTGCCATCCACAAGTTCGATTATCAGTGCATATGCTCTTGTGGAGCAACCAAAATTCGAATATGTAGCTCCAGTAGAGAAAACAAAAGCGAAGTATCCGCAGGACGGGAAGGCAGAAGGGCTATAGATTATTAGCCTGTACCAACAAGCATTCTTAGGTGGAGATCAAGCATACCAAACCGTCTCACTGATAGTTGCAGCCCCAGTTTGACCATAATTCCAACACTCTATTTTCAGTCAGGACTGGTCTTCCAATGACTACAGAAACTTACTTGTGATCCAATTGTAAATGCTGCTAGGTTCACCACATCCCTCATATAAATACCCGGATATACTCGTGAACAGGCAGGTTTGCGAACTATAGCATGATGGTTGCCCGTAACCTGATATCATTTAGTCAATGAATTTAAAGCTACAGTATAGAAAGAATACTGACCTCCAGGTATCGTCCACTCAGTGCAAACATTTGTCGCGGCTCTTTTCGCCAACTTCGCTTTCACTAAGTCCCTCTCAGGTGCTGCCGTAGGTTGAATGAATTGTACTTCATGACCTTGAATTGTTCGTATTTCAAGGTTTGTTGGAGCTGAGGCTGCGATGACTGATGGGACAGCAGCAAGAGCGCAAAGGCCCCATAGAGAGTATCGCATCGCTAGACCCGATCATGAAGAGACGAGTGAAAAAGGTACCTACTGAGCAATTCGTCTGTATCGACGCGTCGTCCAGCTCACTTAAGCTGCCTCAATTGAGGTGCGACATGGCAGGTCAATGACGAGGCTTGATGGCGTTCTAAGTTTGCCATGATTGGAAGAGAGAATCCTTAGACAAGCGGACCTATCGTCAACAAAAGCAATGCAGGATATCGGATCATGAGGCTGAATGTTTGACATTTGTGCAGTGCTCCTTTGAGGTGCAGCACAAAGCAACTTTACGAGAGGACCTTGACCTCTCCCATGAAGTTAAAATATTCAAACCATTAATGCTGAGAGTTCAATGATTAAGACAAGCTCAAAGCTGCCAAACTTGATGGAGGCTGATGTTTGAACGGCTGACACATCAAAGCTTGGCAGTTTTCTCACTCTACTCTTATCGTGCCCAAAAGGGCTTTGTTTACTCGCGTATTAAGGGGCATTGCAGGAATCCGTCAATGAACTAAAATCTTTATTTGTTCCTTGTGATGCTCCTTGATCCACGCACACTGCCAGAGTAAGCAATGCTTTGATCAAATCATGTTATATGATAAACGTGAAGTAGAAGTTACCTGCCTTCAGAACAGTGTAAAATCCCTGCATTAACAAAATGCATGCTGCAAAATGGAGAGAAACTGAAGAGATCAAAAGCGACATCCGTTACATGTCGGTAGGTTGATGTCTCGCCCCTATCCAGCTCAATTATCAAAATAAAGTGAATCCTAACTTTGCTTACGACCACCACCAGAAACCTTAAAGAGTTATTCTCTATAACTCCTTTATATAGGATCAAGCAACTCTATCTCTCTTCCAAATTTCAAAATTCCCAGTTACGGGTCAGTGATTTGGGACAGATCAGTAAGAATGGAACTTGCTGGCATGGGTGCCGACCTTCCCTGGCCTATTTATTCCCAAAGACCTCACCAATACCGTCATGCCACCGAAGTTAGGCAATTAGATTCTACCGGATGGAAATGCCTATTTGACATCCTATGGGAGGGTGATGTAACGACGAAATTTTTTGCTTAAGTTTTAGTACTGTGTTTGGGGGAGGTGCCAAAGTAGGCCTGGATAAGGAATTAGTGAGGATTGACAGCAGGTGGGAAGGTGCTTTCGTGTGATGTGGGGGATTTGGGAAGGTGCTCAAGAGCGAGGCGGACAATGTGAGATTGTATGGGATAGAGGCTATTAGTGCTGAAGGTGGTTCTATCATTGCTAATAGGGCAGAGTACTCTGGCTCAGGCTTTGACTTGAAGAGGTATCAAGGGCCTGGTTGCCAGAGGTTTTAACAACTACGAAAACCACAAGTAACCATAGCCTGGATAGTACAACTTTGATTAGGAGAGTCGAACTCCAGGTTAAAGCCTTCATCGGTTGGATGACGAACAGAAGTGAAGTCACGACCATGGTGATACTGTTTTTTCCGGCGAAGTCGAGACCTAATTTTCCAGGATTATTCACGAACTTGGCATCGTCAATAATTTTTCGTGCCGTATCCCTAAAGGGACTAATAGGATTTAAGATCCAGAGAGACAAGAAGGTAGGAGCATCCGCTTTTGAGGGAAGCGCAAGATCTTTGAACACAACCATCCATCAACCCAATGCTTGGACACGAGAATTATTGCTAACTTGTAATTATAATTAAAACCCGTGAAAATATTCCTGAATTTCCACTGCCAGTTAATATCCTCCTAAAAAATAATTGCGGATACCGCTGTCGGATCGCCTTAGATCACTATCGGTCGATATTGTATGCCTAAAAAACTTTCAAGCACGATTAAGCTCGATATACAAAAGAAATATCTAATCCCGGAGAGAAAACACGCTGTACCAAGCGGACGTTGACGACCATAGGTATCAGTCGATTGACTGTACTATAACCACCAATCAGGTCACCCCTAGCCTCCCTGGTTCAAAGGAGTTAGTACCAAGGAAAGAATAGTGCAGTGACCCAAAGTAAATCTTGTGATCATCCATGATAACTTGACAACCTATCGAATTTGGAAGTGACAATCCCACGGATAGCATGCATGATCAAAAGTTTACCGAGGACAAAAAATACTACAATTCTTGTTAACAGTAAGATATACTGTGAAAGTTTGCAAGCGGCAACATACCGAAGGGTGCAGCAGCGAGGGCAGTCAATTCTATTGGTGAGAAACTCCAAAATCTTTCTGCCTCATCGTTATTCTGAATCTTTGATCTCTCGTACTCGCTTGCGGGGCACTCGCCAGCAAGGGAGTTGTGTTATCGAGAGTCGTTGTTGATAGGCGGAGGCGTACATCTCGTTCCAGTAGAGGAGTCATTATTCCACTCTTGAGACCGGCCGAGCAGCAATCATGAGTGTGGAAGTGGTCGGGAACTGAGTGATCTCATTACAAGACTACCGATGCTGTGTTCACTCATCCAAGACTTTTAAGGAACAATGAGCCAATCTCTCCGAAATGTGGCGTCCGCCTGCATTCAGCTATATGTATGCAGCAAGAAGATGAGGATCAGCCCTTCTCGCGTTCGGGTTGTTGTCTCTGAATCATGCAACATGATTACCAGCAATCCAATCGCCCTTATCACTGATTGTCGATCAACACAAAAGACAACTCATGAATCAATCGTGCATGTAACTCGTATACTCCTAGTGAGTGTCCGATGCAAACACTGTAGAGTAGGACACACCTGCATGAAGATAATGCGGCATTTCTCCGACAGTTCTCCTTCTGTTTCACGAGAAGTTAGGTTTGCAGATTGACGGCTTCTTCATATCTTAGTGTGACATAGCCCAATGCAAAGAATTTTCCGAGTTCTGCGGGGTTGTGAAATGTATGTCACGGTTTCTTAAAACTTTGACAGAATAGAATAAAAAGTAAAGGGATAACTTTCTAGCACTCGGTCTGAAAATCGGAATAGTCCATATGCTCGTAAGAATTCGTGACATGCATCATCCCTCGGTGTAGGGAATAGCAGGTATTGGACCAGAAGGTTGATTAAGGGGCCCGTCCACAAAATCTGTAAGCGAAGCGTAATATTTTAGAGGGAGGTCAAATGGAGCAGAAAGTATATGAAAACACCCAGGCATCATATAAAAGGGCTAAGCATTATACTAAACGACATGGGGTTTTTTTATATCTCAGAGCACGGTATTAACATTGATGGGTGTTTGTTGAAAACGGCCTTCCAGAAGAAGTGAGAGAAGGATCTTTCGGATACTACCATTGGCCCCTGATGACTATGTGAAGTGGTGAGGTGACCTATATACAGCGAGCAAATATGAAGGTGGTTTTCGTCATCCTTGTTTCATCATTCTCACTCTGATGACTCTCTCAGAAGATATAATCGCTGCCCATAACTTGTACAGTGGCTGGAGGCGACAAAGTCATAAAGTATGAAACTCGCAAGAAAGTAATTGCTTACTGAATTTACGTACCTCGAAACCCGGTGATCTCCTAGAACAACTCTATCATAATCAACTCTTACAAACACAATGACCATTAAGAAAACACTTCCGGAACGCGCTGCCATAACAGCCATGGTCCCATCTTGGCATATATGAAGAAGGCGAACGCCGAATCCGGAAGTTAAAAAGACGGCACTTCGAAGATGGTGCTTGAGACGAGGCTAGGTCGTGAGCATCACGCTCTGTGCACATGAAAGACATCACATGTTGTCAGATATCTGCAACAAAACCCTCGCTTGGTACACCATCGTGAATGTGTAGGACCCGGATCCTGCTTGCTCTCGCAACAAACTATTGGACTGGACCGTTTGACTTTTGAGAACGGACTTAGATGGAGCACGATTCTTGTAGAAAGTATCAAGGGCGGGCCCGAATGAAGCACAAAATTGATAAAGTTCGGCTGATAAACCCAGAAAAAGAGTTTTCGTAGCAAAACAACTGAGGAAACTGTATTATCCAACAAGGGGGAACGTCGATCCTGCTCCAAGGGCAGGTACATGACCATAGCTCTCACACACACAAGTAACTTTATCTTCGGTTAAAGCTTCAATTCTAGGGTGGTTAAGGATAGGTCATTGACAACCGAAACATACCTAGACCGCCGTCGGCCTGATTGAGAGGTTTATGGAAAGTTTCTTGGGAGGGTGAGACTGCATCGACAATTGGTCATTTGCATTGGGCAATATTTTCAGTCTCCTTGTACGTTTCAGACATTAATCCCAATGGCTCCAAGCTGCACTGGCGGGGCTGAAGGTTCTCGAAATCTGACTGTATTGAGGTCGCATGCATAAAGTTGTGGAAGGCTTTGCAGTTGTTTTGTTTCGTCCATGTTGTTGGACGAGAAGGATGGGGGGATATTGTATCCTTTCATTCGCATAACGCAGCGGTAATGTCAAAATATCGGGCTAGGACCATGATGTGCTACAAGCGAGATCTCAGGCTGATCGCCCATTTGCTACCCGCGATCGACTGACGATGCTGCAGTCTTCCCGGGTTGCACACAGAGATAATCATAGACAGAATGGTTGGCAGGGGAAGTGGCCACAGAAGCACGATAGAAGAGTGCCAGAACGCATCGAGAGCTGAATGGAGCCAAGCGCATCTGTTCTCTCCCGCGATGCTCAGGCCTTTCAGCTCGACAGCCAACGATCAACGACGAAAAGGGAACTTTCCGCTACTGCAAGGCCTCAATAATTGGTACTTTCCAGCCGTAGTTCATCACACGTCAAGTTCCCATATGATATCCGATGCCCGCTATCCGCTATCCGCCGTGGCCTGGGACCGGAAGAACCTTGCGATGTTCGTGAGAAGTTTCAACTACGCACTCTCTGGGATCCACGGGGTCCATCGCATTAATAGAGTTCGGCTGCCAGGGGAAATCAAACAAATTTGCAGTGATTGTGAGGACCAGGTTGTCTCTGCAGGCCCTGGACCTGCAAAGGAAGCTTCAGAGCCTTCCCACTCACACCCTGGGAATCCGCACACCCAATCCTCCATCCCCTGCAGGGTCCTTTGGGTTGGGCCAGTGGTAAAGGCTTCTGTGACAACAACGTCATATTTGAAACTCGAGAAGATGACCACGATATTTTGATGCTTCTGGAGGAATGATGTTGGATCAGCGAGGCTGCTCTTCTCATCCCAATGCAAAGACTCACCTGCCTGCTTCATGCATCTGTCGGGACTCGAGCACTGAGGCTGTCCAGAAGGGCGGCTGGCGCAGCGATGGATGCGTATGGTGGATGTGGCGCCTTGTTAGTGATGTTTGAAGATGAGATGTCTTTCCAGGTTCAGCTGCCCAATAACGTTATTTGGCTTTGCATGCGGAGTGTCCGGCCGCCAATGCGTCCAAAAAGCACACCAGCACTTCTGGCGCTCTGTATCGGTTGCCAACGAAGGAAGAAGGGCAAAGAAAGCCAAATTCCCAGTTGTATGCATGTTCCAGTTGCCAGAGGAAGGCGCCGTGCTCTGAACATGGCTGCATCCGGTAAGATTACTATTGACTTTCATAGCGCAGTCGCAGTCGTAGTCGCTGGACTCGGCCCCCCGATACATAATGCGATGCAAAGCCTCCGGCAGGAATTCTAGCGGATACACGTCCATAAAGTGCTGCAGTGTCCCGCCTGTCATCCTCCCCAGAATTCGGACAGAAGCAGCAGGTTGTGTCCCAAGATCCAACAAGCCTGCTCTCAGCCAAAATCCCGGAGTCCCTTGCAACCTCAATCTGCACGCATCGCAAATCATCCGCCACACGGTCCATACCATCGCAAACCCCACATACAATCCAATTTCAATTTCAATTTCACTAGCCAAAGCTCGAGAGCCATCTGTCAGCTAGATTGGCTACTTGCAAACGTTCATCTTTTCTCATCTTTTTATCCTCCGTAGGACCTCGCCAGTCGAATCTCCTGCTCCAGTAATTCCTACGTGGGCCCGCCATCAACTGCGCTGCGACCAACTCTTATTCCCCACCATAGGTTGATAAATACCTTCATCTCCTGGTTGGACATCCCCATCTCCGATATTCCTAAATCAAGCCATCAAAGCCTCCTCATCATGTTGAAGAAGAATTGTTGTTTATAGTCAGCAAGGATCAAACGCCTAGTTGTTTCGAATACTCGAGCCTCAAGACATTCTATATTCAGGTCAACCACTCTGTCAGACAGTCAGACCTCATTAGAATCACAGCCTTTCCGCATTGAGACATACGTCGACTATATATCAATCTCTCCGCCACGCCCACTAGAAACTTTATTCCGGTCGTTGGTACATTGAGAAGAGAAAAAAGAAAGGGTTTGTTTTAAGAGCCTTTTGTTAGTAGACCTGCACTAATTGCCAACTCTCTAGCCAACCTTCACAGGACATTGTCTTGCACCAATTGATGAGCCATTGCTGTTTCACCCTCAGAAAACCTCGAAATTTGTCTCAGGCCGGCCCTGAGAAATAATTTTCCGACAAGATGGATACCGCTCTTATCACTTTCATGGTGTACGTCATAAATTTCCTTCTTATTCCAAGACAGTCTCATCCTCGGTCTCGCATAGAAGCTCGAAAGTATATCGACTTCATCCAGATCATGTCGATCACTGCAATCACGGGTCGTCGTATGTTGCTTTTGAGGAAGAGTACTTGGCATGGGCGATCGAACATCACGCGGAGTTTTTCATCAAGTCAAAACAATTTCGTGGAATGAATGGCGTAGAATGTCCGATGACCAATTGCAAATTATTTGCGGCTGAAGACAATGGAATTGGTGCGAAAATGCTGGGGAAACATTGGCAGGCGAGTTGCCTCGCAATGATTACCTTGGTACTGAGCTTCATCTTGGCTATGTTTCTACCCCTCGCACAATTCGCGTCCACTTATCTGTGCTCGAGAGGAAAGTAACTCGGTAGTCACTGAGTTCCGACTTGAGTGTTTAATCTGGGTCGAGTTGATCCGTGTCCACCCTTGGCGTCGTCGCAAAATATTTCCGATGAGGCTCATCTCCATTGTTGATTGTGGAAAAACCGGCTCTTATATCTCGATCTTTTATGATCAAGTCAAACGCGCCCCATCTGCCCGGAATTTATTGTCGTAATTTGCATGGTGGAGATGCAGAAGTCTCTTGTTTTCAATTGCCGCCCGCTCTTAATTTAGAAGCGACATAATCCCTACAACTCATTCCATTTTCGTCTGATCATCAGTCCTTGTTTCATCCCGCTTACGAAAGGAACAGCCAGACATCTCCATATACACAGTCGGTGCATCTGATTGGCTCGTGGGATAACTTCTCGAAACATTATCCCATGGAACGAGATACCAAGCGCGCTCGCGGCCAATGGCGCGGTTGTTACGCATTTACAGACATCATTTGCGATGGAGAAGGCGGCAATAGCCCCAAACGAACAGGCGGTTTGAAGATGGGCCAGACATATTATTACTACGTACGTGCTCATGTACCCGAAACTAAAAACAGGAACTCGATCTCACTCTTATATAGTACGAGTTGGACAACGGAACAGAACATCACGATCCCACCATTCCTTTCACCACTTCCTGTCCTTACCTCCCAGGCCAACCAGTCAACTATCTCTCGGTACCAATTGAAGTTCAAGCACCACGATATCGCAGCGCCTCTATGACTTCAATGGCAAACGGACATGTCAAGACGATGAATCCCGCCGATAAATTTGTTGCGCCTCGGCCTCCACCGGCACCACCTGTAACCATGCGACGACTGAATACCTCGCCTTCGATGCCGTCGATGAAAAGAGCAGCAAGATCAGTTTCGCCAAAAGCTGAAAAGGCGCCGTGGTCTCCTCGAAATTTCTTCAGCCTTCGATCCCCACCACCGACTCATGACAGTGACAACCGTGGCCGATCATCATCGCTACAGTCAACACTGTTGGCATTGGAGGGAAGGACCGCCCCACAGGTGCGACCAAGTGAAGTGAGGAAGACAAAGTCTGTACCTCATACTCGCAATGTCTCTCCTCAATCAGCTAGGGGATCTCACTCCCGATCCCGCGAGCCTTCTCCATTAAGGCAAAGCGTTCCACGAGAGAGTGGTAGCTTCAATGCATCCGCCCTTCTGATACCAGATGAGATTGCAGAGGAGGAAGATGATGATAATTTCGCTAGCCAATTGAGCCGCAACTCATTTGACGAGCGTGGAATCCTAACACAATTGTCACCTCCACCACACTCGTCTAGACGATCGCCACCTCCAAGTGTTCGCTCATCCACAAATAAATCCAAGCCCCTACCGGAATTACCGGAAGAGACTCTGATGCCCCCACCCCTTCGCCTCCGAGCAATCGCATCTGCTGCAAACCTTCCAAGATCTCACTTCTCTACTTCCACCATCTCAACCACCTCTAGTTCGCCAACTGAAAGCCACTTTGATTTCAGCGAGCCCCCTTCCTTCTCAGATTCAAATGATGAGGAGGATCTCACCGCTGATCTTGGAAGCGGTGACGAACTCACATATAGTCCGGTGTTGGATGATAATGATGGCCGCGGTTTCACTGGGTACAGTCTGCCAGAGGAGGGGTATGCTTCTGAGCAAACGCTCAGGAAAGTTGGACCACTCTCCCCAGCATCTGCGACTCGGACTACATTTGGTGGATCCACTGCCTTTGCTGGACCGGATGCCAGCAACATGAGTGCTCTTGAGGAGCTCTTGAGTGAGGTGGGGTACTTGGGCGATGTTATCATTGGAAAATAGTGCTGGGGCACTTTCTCGCATTCACTGTTTATATTCTAGATGCAACGCATCGCCAAATTTGGCATTTTTTATTTGATCGCTTGGCTTTTTGGCTTGATATTTAGCAGGGAGTTTGGGACCTCAAAGTTTTTGGCAGCATAGCATGGTAGATGTGGATCGAGATACCCCGGATCAAATAAGGTTGGCTGGTTTCGCAGTCATGGTCTTGTGTGAAGATAAAATTATGACGCTATACGTAGCTTAGATGTATAAAGAAATTCACACTTATGTTACCTCATCCTTTTTGAATCCTATCTCATTGTGATCAATTCCCGAACCTTTGGGAACTCACTGACAGTAAGGCTCAAGAGTGTTCAGCTGATTGACATTTCCCTAAATCACTCTTAAAGTTTTGACTTAGAAAATGCCTCACGACTTCAACTGCTCTTGGCTCTAACACTACCTTGATTCGGAACATACCTATCCCAATCGTAAAATAAGAATATTTCAACCGCTTGGCAAAACCTCGCCCTGACAACGCCCAGCACAGTGACATCCTTCAACACACTTTCTCGGACAATTGCGATGAGCGCCTCGGACTTTTCACAAACCCTAGAAGCATCAATCCTCAAATCTCTTGGAAAGCCTTGTTAGACCGTGCTGTAGTCAAAGTCATGTGTTTCAAACACTGAAACAAGTGACACCCCGAACCTTCATGTTGGCGTGACAACGAACAGCTCATTAATCAGCCTGCTGTGAGGGGTATGGTTCCACCTTTCGTCTGATGGGTCGTGGGCGGAAATGGAGCCATCACATGTAGCGGAGGAATGGGGGAGTGATGAATTCGTGGGGCCAGGGGATTGGACTGCGTGCCTGAATTGAAATGGCATGTTGGCAGTGGCTGTCATCTGATTTGGGAGAATTGGGAGGGATTGGTGGTTCCATTGGCGAGCTCGTACACGTTTCCGCATTTCGTACTCGAACCGTACTGAGTGCCGTTTTGTTGCGGGAGCTAGGAGTTTCTGAGTTTGTGTTTGTTGATGGCGTTCAGGTTCTCGAGGTGTGAATGTGATCAAATTCTGGAAGAAAGAAGAAAATGGGATGATCGTAAGGGATATTTGACTGACAGACAGTAGAACATTGTATTAGTTATTAAGGTATCCTGCACCTCTGCCTTGGGAGACTGCATAAGGCATCATAAGTACAGTAAAGTACATTTGCTCAATCTACTCATTGAACAAATCAACTCGTTTCACGCTCCAGAACCAAAACGCCAGTCCCACCATGTGTCCCAGTACAATCCAATCCAAGCCGCCATCCATAAACACCGCTCCCGAAGAATGCAAAAGTGGCATTGTTGCGATATCCGTCCGTAGTATACATTTCCAACACATTCAGCTCCATCTCCTCGAATCTAACATTAATTTTACTCGTTCTTGTCGGCGTCGACTTTGAGTTGCGCGGCATTTCTTGACCTTTCATATCGTGCTTTAGTTTCACCCTGCCACATGGTGCCTAGAAGGCGGTCCCAGAAGGTGAAGAATGGCTGTGAGAAATTGGTCTTGATACCCCAGCTTTGGTGGTGGATATCGTGGTACCCGGCATTATTGCTGGTAATGTGCTGGAGAGGGTCCCATGGTAGAGAGTACCCACAGTGATCATCAACTGTTTTGATAGTAGAGGCCGTGAAGAAAATCATGCCCTGTCGAGCTGTCATTCCTGCCAATTTGTATCCTATACTGGCGCCAAGTGTATCGAGCAGGAATCCTTCGAACCAGTGGTTGTATAGGGCTCCATAAGCGTATGGTACATATAAGCGATGGTGCCTAGAGTGGAAAGTTGCTACATCCAAGATTAAATTATGCCCCCCAAGATTGTGCTGACAGACTTACTGTAAAGCCACTTGTTCATGTGCATAGCACGATGAAGAAAGTATTGCCATGTATCAACGAACAGGATCGCCAAACTGAATTGAATCGCTGGAACCAAGTACCAATAAATGGCCTTCGCTGTGACAACTTCCCAATTCGCGAAAGCCGGTATCGGTGATCCACTGACAACATCAAGTCCCATTGTAAATGGATATTTGCCTCCCGCAAGTGCTCCAGCAATTATTGGGTGAGATACGGAAACGTTCTTGGAAATCGCGGCTGCATTAAGCCCAATCAAACCCAGGAGCTTCGGCAGAGCTCTTTGCGCCAGCCGTAATCTCGTCGCCCATCTCGCAACATCGTAATCCTCCCTTCCAATAACTTCCTCCGGCTCAGTAAGTCCCAGCAGTGCTCCAACTACTGTTTGTATAATTTGTTGAATGATGACATCGCGTGCCACTTCATATCGCGAGACATGATTCCTCTTTAGGATCTCGGCAGGAGTGTGAAGTCTGTATTGTGGCCATATATCGTATACGTCGATATAATGGAATATCATGGACAGAATCCAGTACGCTGCAATCGGGAGGAGGAGGGACAGGTAGAAGTCGGGGATGAAGGAGATGAGCGGCTCCACCGGGGAAAGGGTGTAAGTCGGAAGAGGAGGAAGATCAGAAGGCGCGGACGCATTAGCAATGACTGTAAGGTTCTCCATGGCGTTGACGTTCGTCTGCAGTTATCGTGTTGCGCACGAATGAGTGAAAGTCTCTGTGGTTGCAAGTGAAGAGAAGAGGAGCAGTGGTGTTTTGAGGACGTGATCGCATGGCGCGAACGCCACAAGAACAGTCATCAACCCAGCTATCAAATCTCGTTTAACTTTTTTTACATCCGTCACTCCCGCGATCTCCTGTTCGCAGTTCGTGGCTCCCGAACCCTTTCAAAGCACAATGCGCAGTAAATTGTCGGATCTCGCCAATTTGTCATCTGATGTCTGATGTGCTGTTCACTCGTCCGCTCGTGTCCTCATTCAAAATAACCTCAAATCCTATGCGAGTGCCTAAACGAGTTCCCGCCCTGTAACGGTCTCGTTTGGTAACCATATGAAGCTAGGCCCACTTCGGGTTGTGGCTGAACTCAGAAGGTGGCTAAGGCCGCAAAGTTGTTGCCAAAAGCGTAAGGCATTCAGAGGCTTTACTCTTATCCCACTCTGGTTAGACTAGCAAAACTGCCCCTCCAACAACCATCGTCTTTTTTTGAAATCCAGCCCACCATCGCATCGCTGTACGGTCAAATCCAAATCCGTGATCTGTCAATTCTCAGTTTCTTCCTTTACTTCCTTAGGAATAATACGCACCAAAATACCGCCAGCATGATCATTTACAAGGTCAGTTCCACCTCATATCAACGATGCAACCCCGCTTCTCGTCTTCGAAGCCGAGATCAAATTCCAGATAGGTGAATTCGCGGGGAAGGACTGACGGGAACTCAATATAGGATATCATCACTGGTGACGAGCTCATGTCCGACTCCTACGATTTGAAGGAGATCGATGGCACCGTTTATGAAATTAATTGCGACATGATCACTGAGGGGGCGGTCCAAGTCAGTATGTTACCGCCTTAGCCTCTTTACCCGGGGGCAGACTAACGAATAATCATAGATACTGGCGCCAACGCTTCTGCTGAGGAAGCTGAGGAGGCTATCGAGGATGGAGCCGTCCAGGTCAACAATGTCGTCAACTCTTTCCGTCTCCAACAGACCTCGTTTGATAAGAAACAATATCTCAGCCATCTCAAGAGTATGTGGAAATACTTTGGTTATAGGAATATGTTCTAACTCGGTATAGCGTATATGAAGAAGGTTAAGGAGGCACTGAAGGCGAAGGGAGCTGAGGAATCCGTTATCACCGACTTTGAGAAGGGAGCCCAGGCATATGCCAAGAAGATTGTTGGCGGCTTCAAAAACTACGACTTCTACATTGGCGAGTCGATGGACCCTGATGGAATGTAGGTTGAAAATTTCTTTCTATGAAGAAGCTAAGCTAATCGATTCAAGGGTCATTCTCATGAACTATCGCGAGGATGGAACGACACCATATGTCACTATCTGGAAACATGGTCTCGTTGCGGAGAAGATCTAGGCTGGTCAATTTGCATGGAAATCTTTCTCTTGATAGCTCATTGACAAGTCCTAGAGGAGACCCCTTGTGTTTCTCCCTCGCAACCTTGATATAAATCCAAACCATATCTCTCACATGTTTGATGGCCGAAATTCTCATCCATATTGTGAGGTTTTATGTGCATCTGGATGACCCACAACTTGCTGTGGCAATGATATAGATTGGATTTTTTTTCCATTTTTTCCCATTAGGTAGTGTTCTGCATTTCCCTGGAGTTTCTAAGTATGATCAGTGCTATTTCCTCCTGTCTTATCACACTTTTTATTTTTTCTCACCTCAAAAAATAAATTTGATATCTGCCTTCATAAGCCGTTCGGATATCCCTTGAATCTATAAGTCCTACCGGTAATGTTGTTGTGATGAGATGACTAACTTCTTGTAAGATGGTCTTAAAATCTTTTGATCGAGGTCTTAGGCTGGCACATAAATCGGCATTATATAACTAGTCATATCTAAATTTTGTAGTGAATTGATAAATTAGTAGGGAGGGTGTGGTATTTCTTCTTACCAACATAAATATCGATTAAGTGGTCGTCGATGACTTTCCTAAGGAATAGTTAGGGTTCCCTATAAGTCGAAGAAGCATATGATGCTGGTAATGACCTCCTTATTTTCAAGGCAAATGATGACACCAACAGGTATATCGGAATCAGGAATCGTAGCTGCCATGATTGCAGTGCTAGTCGCAACAACTGTGAAGAATTGTATGTCTGCGATCTGCAATCAAGAATATGGTAAGTTTATTGACTGAAGCTGAGGAGGGTCTTTTGAAAGGAAAGCAATATATTCTTTTCATTCGGGGAAATAGCCAGCATGAACATGCAGGCGAACCTGAGTTTACTTTCAACCTGGAGAAGTTGGTGTTGACCGACGCGTGAAGGGGATAAGTGGAAGCCAGCTGTAAAATTGATATTGCACTTTCAAATAGATATTCTCATCGTTGAGCTGGGGGGATAGCATGGTATCTATAAATTCACTATCATCAAGTTGCGTGGACGAAAAATCCATTAAACCCAAAATGGTAGAGGTGACGGGCCAAGTGAAAATGATACTGCTTTTCTGGGGGGATGATAGTGATAGAAAGAGCCAGAGATCTTGGCAATGCATCAATGACCTAACCAATGGATTTTCAGCATCGTGCAATTATTACTAGATAGACTTTAGCTGGCTCACCATTGTTAATAAAAGGACTCTTTCTTCTCGATGAAGGTTCAAGACTCTAAAAATAATTGGCTGCTAGACCATCGTCCAATTAAACTTAATTATAAACGAAATTCCCGATTCAACCGTAAGAGAAAATAGTAACTAGGGCCTTACTAGTTTAAAAATGTCAAGGCTGGTAGTAGTAAAGTGAGATGAGCTTCCAGAGATCCTGCTCTTGATCAACAGCATTTCATAGTGCAAACAGGTGGCTGAGCGATAATAGAAGCATGAAAAAGGAGGGGAGCCAAAAAGGACGTTACGAAGGTATCTTATTTCTTCCTCGCAACCCAATGACTTGCTTTGTAGGTATTTTGAAGCATGCTATCTATGTCTTGGATGTATGGCGCAGAAATCCCGGAGTCTCTCGATTCTATTACAAATCCAAGCGTCTCAACAAGAGCCACTACCTCGTCATCTGTAAGTTCAACACTCCCAGGATCTGCAATACCTAGGTACGATGTTAAAATCAAAGGAGCAATTTGGTTACACGAATAGTACTCACCCATGGTACTCGCTTGAGAGGTAGAGTCTTTCTCTTTCCTACGTGATCCAGGGGCATTGTTTTCAAAGTGCCAAAGCAGAGGACCAACATTAATAAACAAACCTCCCTTCCGCAGACAGTTCTTAATTGCTTCGATATATCTGATGACGTTGGGCGCAGTGTCGAGAAAGAAGACCGTCGCTACTGCATCAAAAGCATCCTTCTGATCTTCACTGCCGTACAACAATAGAAAATCGCTAGCACTCATGCTCATTTCGCCTGGGTTTTCAACAGCCCCCAAGGTAGAGCCAGGACAAACGTCCGGAATTTGGACTGACCTTAGATGACTTTCTCTGTTCTTATGATTCGAGAAGGAGTGAACCCAAGGATACAAGGTATGCATGCGTGATTCAGAACAGTGATTGAGTATGTATGAACTAGCAAGTAGTTGGTGATAGCTTATCTCATTACCTTCTGAATCAAAGCCAGCACAGCACAGATCAAAGACTAGGCGCCCAAGTCCGGCTCCTGGTACAAGGACTCGCATTTTTCTGGGATACAGAGAGCTTTCTGTGCGGAGTACTTTGATCACTGGACCATAGCAAGCTTCCCTCTCTGCTCTTCCCTCCTCTGACCAGTCTCGGAAAAACTGACGAAGGGTACTTCGTGCTTTCTCTAAATCATTCGAACTTGCCGTTGCCCGCCAATCATTCATGACGCTAGCTGCGCTTGGGGTGGGGAGAGAAAGACCGAAAGAGTGAAGTCCGGATTGCAGAATAGCACCCGCTAATTCTGCATTTTCGTCGATGGCCATGTCTACTTTGTCAAGAGTCTCAAGGTACGAGAATGGCGGCTTCGCCAATAATTCCCAATGAGCTCCTGGCAAAGCGTAAAAGGATTGTCGTCTGAGGTGAGTTGTATTGAAGTGTGCTACTTTGGAATACTGACTGCAAATCATTAGTGCAGTTCACGGGGCTTATTGCATTATACAATCTATGGGATTTCAGCGGGCTGTTTGACAGGATGTAGATATTTCCTGTCACCCGAGTAGATGGGTCAAGTATAAGAAGAGGCTGATATAGCACCTCAGTATTCTAACTTGTGAAGTAGGGGAAAAAACTGGCTTGGCTAGATTGGCGAACGATCTCTCCATAGCCAGTGACAAGAGATTGCGATGTCTTTCAAAATATGTATGGCACTTACTAAAACGAGGCTAATGCGCCTAGCAAGACTCTCCTCTCTTCTTCGTCAGGTATTTGGAGATCTTTGCTGAATTCTGTGTCAGGAGTGGTAGGTGACATGTTGATGGGTACAATAGGGCCAAGTCATATAAATAGAGGTAATCAGAAGACTTGATAGCCTAATATTTATCCTCAATATCCTAGATAATGAGAGGGGATCTTTGCCAGATCACCTGTGATATCAAAGGTGTAGATGTGAAATTGAACTTGTTCAGCCTTGTCAAAGTACCGCCTTGCGGCTGACTAATATAGACTAACAGGGGTGGTCCCTGCGATTTACTGTTCAATGTTGGAGCATTACTTGCTGGGTCTGCGTAATCAAATCCACCAAATCGTCCTCATCACCATTAACCTTTTTTGTTGTCAGCTCCCTAGCCAACATGGCAACTTCTGGCGTTAAGCGTCTGGGTGTGACCGAGCCATTGTCAACAGCTATCCCGACTGAAGCTGAGAATCAAGCTACCTCCGCCCTTGTGGAAGAGTTGCAAAGGCAGAACAATTATGAAAGCACCACCGATACTGCCAAACGGTACGTCTTCATCTTCCCTGCCTTTGTTGTATGAATTCCGCTGCATAGAGGCAAAATTGGAGCTTATTCACTCAAGACTTGAAACTATGCTAACGGTTCTTCTCACACAGAACCGCCGTCCTCAAATCTCTCCAAGAGATCACCGAAGAGTTCGTAAGAAAAGTGAGCAGAGCGCAAGGACTACCTGAAAATGTCGTCAAGTCTGCCGGCGGCAAGATATTCACTTATGGCAGTTTCCGCCTAGGCGTCTTCGGACCTGGCTCAGATATTGACACTCTTGTCGTTGCCCCAAAGCACATTACAGTTGACGACTATTTCACATACTTCCCGGATCTTCTAACTAGCATGGCACCCCAGGGTGCTATTACGGAGCTTACACCTGTTAGAGACTCGTTCGTCCCTATCATCAAATTCGAATATTCTGGAATCAGCATCGATTTGATCTTCTCACGGCTTGCGGTTCTCAGCCAAGTTCCCAAAGACCTTGTAAAACTGGACAAAGGTCTGTTGAAGGGGTTGAGCGAACCAGAGCTTCGGTCTCTGAATGGAACTCGTGTCACGGACGAGATATTAAGCTTGGTTCCCCAGCCTGGTGTCTTTCGCACGGCTTTACGGGGCATCAAGCTTTGGGCTCAACGTCGTGCAATCTATGCGAACATTATGGGGTTTCCAGGAGGTGTTGCCTGGGCCATGCTTGTAGCTCGGATATGCCAGCTTTATCCCATGGCAACAGGCTCGACGATTATTCTTAAGTTCTTCCGTATCATGGAGAAGTGGCAATGGCCACAGCCTGTGTTACTGAAACCAATCGAGACGGGGGATCTTCAAGTTCGAGTCTGGAATCCAAAGGTATGTAATGATGTCTAGAATGATTTAGGGTAGACCTGACTTTCATTTCCTTAGATCTACGGAGCCGATCGGGGCCACCTAATGCCAATCATCACTCCTGCATATCCCTCAATGTGTGCCACCCACAATATTACGTATTCTACGAAGACTGTTATTCAGAGAGAACTGAAGCGCGGTGGTGATATTACCGACAAGATTATGTCTGGCAAGGCCCCGTGGAAAGATCTATTCGTAAAACATACTTTTTTTACCCAAGGATACAAGTATTACCTTTCGATCATATCTGCAAGCACCACGGAAAACGCGCAATTGGTATGGTCGGGCCTAGTTGAGTCAAAAGTTAGACTTCTTGTTGGTGGTCTGGAAAACCACGATTCTATTGCGTTAGCACATCCTTTCAACAAGGGCTTCGAAAGGGTCCACAAATGTCAAAACGAAGAGCAGGTTGAGAAGGCGAAAAGTAACCTCGAATTTCAGATTCCGGCTACGGCCGCAGATTCACCAGTACCCAATGGAGGCGGTCCACAAGATGAAGCCCGGACTAATGGTGTTGAAAAGGCTACTACCGTCTATACGACCACCTGGTACATCGGTTTAGAGTTACGCGAAGGTAAGTCTTCCTTCCACCATAACCCGAAGACCTGATCTGCTACGTGCGTGAAAAGGACCTCTGTTACAGGATTCATGGCAACACTATCGAAGAATCGTGTCTCGGGGCAGCTGCTAATAGATGTAGGTGCCAAATCACTTGACTTGTCAAATGAAGTTGGGAGGTTCAAGGATATGTGTACAGGCTGGGAAAAATACGACCACGACTTAAACGCACTGAACATTAATCATATCAAGAAGTCGGTCTTGTCTCACAGCCATTTTATATTGCTCGATGAATTAACGATTCCTTAGTTATGATCTCCCAGACGATGTTTTTACAGAGGACGAGGTTAAACCTATCAAGCCACAAAGGAGAAGAGCAGCCAACGGCACAACCAAGAAGCGGCCGGCAGCAGAAGTATGTGATATGTTGCCTTCGTGGTAACACGTGCGCAAGCAATGAATGCTTGAATCGGCCCCTGAATCCGAGTTGGCTCAGCAGTGCTAACTATTAGTAGGAGACCGCGGCGATACCTGCCAAAAGACAGCAAACTTGAAAAGCAGATGCTAATTAGTTTCTGTGCGAAAAACCCCGCCTCTCCTCCCTTTTGTTGACCAACATCTAACGACAGGCCCATCTGCACATCCTGCTTCAGAGTGAGGAGAGTCGATATTTTACGCGTAGAAGGGAATCTGTGAAAAATGGTCTCTAGACCACTAAAAATACTAACTCTAAAGCTCTTTTTGATGCTTACATACAAATCGGGTGAGGTGGCCTAGTATTGTAAGAGCTTTTGCTCCCTCATCACCGGGCGGGGCATTTCGTGATACTTAAGGCAACACAGGCGCACGGTTACCCTTTTAGAAGAACAGTGGAATTTATCCATTAGAGTTTGGCGTTGGTAGAGTTGGATGATAGCATATTTGCAGCAATAGTGGCGAAAAGGATCTGGATGGCTCATAGGCTATCGTATGTATGTCTAGCAAAATAATACAACCTCATTAGGAGACTACGAGTCTCACTCCATAATTATTGCAGTTCTATAATTCCATCTTTCTCCGTAAGTGTTTTCGAGTATAATGTGTGATTAGACTTAGTAAGGGTGCTGTCAGAGAATAAAGTAAACAAAGACCAAGGTAACACCAATAGCCATTAAGCGGAATACGTTTACAAGAGGCTTAAAACACGCCTTTACAAACATTCGAAAGCATGCTAAGGTTATACGCCTGTTCTTTCAACGTCAGTATCCCCTAGAGCGCCTTGGTTCCGTGGTCCCCAATTCAGGACAAGGCTACGTCAGCGGCTATTGAATTTGAGCAAGAGCTTACAGCACTTGCATTTCCCTGCAACACCACATTGATACCAGCGCATTCGCACGGCATTTCGAGATTTCCACTAAGATTTTGATTTAGAATGGTTGTCACCGAATAAACCATAAGTTCTAACTCTAGAAACCCTTTGGACATCGTCAATTCCAGTGCCTCTTTCAGGATTGCCTTTTGCATCTAGATCTCACCAACTCACCGTGGCGGGCCCTTTGCGCTCAACGCATCCCCATTCGTATTATCGCAAGAGCCTATTACGATTCCTGCTCCCTCATCCTCGTCGTGTCGCACGCGATCGTCTCGCTCGTTTCCGTTTCGATACCCTCCCTTACTACAAGTACCGCGCACAATCCCGAATTTACAACTACATCGTCAAACACCAGAGGCGGCGGAAAGAGAAGAAGGCTGCGAGGTCGACTATTCTTAATATCCTGCAACGAAGAGGTCGTGTAATATTTGGTCAGGATTTCAAGGAAAATGAGAACACAATTCGGGACGAGGTGACCATGTCTGGCATGCCTGGCTTGGGTGGGCGTGAAGGAAGTATCTATGGCGAAGGTCGAGAGCGGGGAGCAAGAAGGAAAAAGCTCGCCGGATACTTGAAAGCTGCCAACGACATCAGACAGTCCTATCAACAATCATATACTCAGAAGTGGGGCGGGGATGATTATGCGGACGATTCAAATGACATTCCAGGCTCATTTCCTGATGTAGCCATTGTGTCCCACGGGGATGAGCAGCTTGTACTCTTTCCTTCCTATGCCAAAAGACACACTAAAGAGCCCCCGGATCCTACTTCTCGTGGAACGTACGACTCTGGAACAGAAGGGCCTGGGGACGCTGAATACTGGGCTCGGGAATGGCAGAAATTCGAGGATGATAGGGCTATAGTGGATGTCGATGTCAGAGGCTGGATCTATTCACCACATCGAGGACCCATGAACCGAAAGAATAGGCTGTTAATAGGTCTGGCCCGTCAATTGAGTGGAATACCAGCTCCCAATAGAGCGCCAAGTAGAGATAACAGCCCAGACCCGGTTTCGTCATTACGGGCAAAGCATAGAGAACAAGAGGCGCGAAGAGATGAGGAAAGGATTGCTCAAGAAGCAGAAAATATATTACGGAGAGGTGAGGGTGAAGGGAAGGTTGCTGCGGCCGGAGGCTATAGTGAAAAATCACGAGATGATTCTGACGCGGAAAGTCTCTATGGAACCCGAGACCGCACAAGATCAGGTTCCCTTACGCCTTCAAAGGCAACTGGCGAAGTTCCAGGACCAGGAAATTTGTCGAAACGAGCGTCTTGGAATCACCCATCTGATATGAGCCAAGCCGAGCTCATACAAGCAAATACCCATCTGATGGCACGACTGAATCCCTTCTTAACGAACCCTCTTACATCCATACCTATTACAATTTTCTTCTATGATGAAAAGAGATCTGTCTCTCGGACCGTAACCACCAATGATGCTGGCCATTTCATAATGAGAGCACCCTTAGAGTTCATCCCAACCCACATCAGAGTACTAGCATCTGAATATCTTTCAGCTACAGAAGAGGTTAAGGTAACTGAACCAAAGGGAGTCAGTCTGATCTCAGATGTTGATGACACGATCAAGCATTCTTCCATTGGAAGCGGTGCTCGCGAAATCTTCAGAAATACATTCATCCGTGATCTAGGAGATCTCACAATCGATGGAGTAAAGGAATGGTATAACACTATGTACGATATGGGTGTGGGCGTTCACTACGTCTCGAACTCGCCATGGCAGCTGTTCCCGGTATTGGTAAGCTTCTTTCGCAGGGCAGGCTTACCGCCTGGATCATACCACTTAAAGCAATATAGTGGTATGCTCCAAGGGATATTTGAACCTGTCGCAGAGAGGAAGAAGGGAACTCTTGAAAAGATAATGAGAGATTTTCCAGAGCGGAAATTTATTCTCATAGGCGACAGTGGGGAAGCAGACTTAGAGGTCTACACAGATATTGTTCTCGCCAATCCTGGAAAAGTAATTGCAATTTTCATCCGGGATGTCACTACACCAGAAAGCCAAGGTTTTTTCGATTCGGCAATGGGGCCATTGAGTGGAGACCGTCGCAGGTCAAGAGAGCCAATGTCAGACAGCAGAAGATCACAATCACCCACTGCTTCTGATATACCTGCACACCGACCTGCACTACCACCTCGAGTTGTCTCAGAAGCAGTGCTGCAGACGAATAGTCGCCCAGCAATGGGCAAATTGATCGACTTCGATGATGGGTTAGAGGAAAAGAGCTTCCATGAATCTCATCACCGTGTCATACCACGTTCCGCATCTGATTTTGAATCTTTTGAGGTCCCACGAAGGAAGTCTGCTCCCGATGGGTCGGGCAAAAAACCTCCTCCACGGCCTGCCAAACCAATTGCACTTCGGGGCACGTCTACCACTGGAACAGATCTAGAAAATCTAGCCAACAAGAAGAAAACCCCCCCACCACCACCTCCACCCCGGCGTGGTACTACAGCATCAAACAATACCAATAATTTTTCTCATCCACTTTCACAATCACAAAGTGTAGCAGATCTAAACGCCGCAAACCAAGGCTACGTTGCCAGTGCTCGCCAAAAGGTTTCCGCTGCCTACAATGCCCTTCCCGAAGTGCGCTCCTACATGTCAGGCTACCCATCCGACACCCCAGACTCCTCCGAAAAACCCGCACCCCCTCTTCCCCGCCGTCTCCCAGCCGGCACAACTCCAGGAAACATTACCAAACGCCTCTCCTGGAACGATCCCGACTCCTCGGACGATGAACTGACTCACCCAAACCCTAGCATACCTATCAACAAGAAATTGGATCTCTGGAAACGGCGCTGGAAGCGCGCTCAAGATATTCTAGGTCCAAAAGGTGTGGCGTTGAGGAGCTGGAGGACGGGAAGTGATGTTTGTCTTGAGGCTGTACAATTAGTGGAGAAGACGATGAGAGAGATGGGGGTTGAGGGGTATGGAAAGAGTAGTGAAAAGGCTAAGGTTAAGGACCTGAAGAGGGGGTGACATCTTGGGATAGGGATGTGAAGTAAATACAAATAAATGGTTTCAGGGAAACAAGATCCTACTCACGATAGTTTCCCATGCTTCTATGAAAGCCCGTCAGTTGTTATATTAGGACGTACCCTGGCTCCACTCCATTTTGGTACGGAGTGATTGCCCGCCAAATACGGTAATACTGGTGGCAGGGCACTCAATACTTAAGCCAGCAATTGGAGAGGGCTTCCAGGAATAAAGAAGCGTCAAGTATTAACGGTAACAGAGTAATAAATAGTCCAGCTTATGCTAACGCGGAACAGCAACTCGATAGTAGCATAGTACAACCTTAGAGAGTAAGAATTGCGAGAACCTTTTCACTTTTGCAGAGTGCTAGTTCTTCGGACGACAAGGAGAATGCTTCCAAGCCAAAGGGTAGTTGAAGAACAGGTTGGTAGCCGAAACAATACTCCAGAAACATCAGGGTAGATCTTGAATAAAATATGCCAATTTGATATGCTTTTCCACATTGCGTGATATTTCTAACTGCTTAGTGGTACTATCTACAAATACCAGAGATTGGCAAAAATGCCAAGTGATCACCTGACGCTCTCTATGCATCGCTAAATTACACACATTTCCTCTATCCGACCTTTCATAAACTGGGCCAATTGATCCCCCAGACATAACGTGAACTCTATCTAATGCTTTCCGTTGGCCTTTCCATTCGTTTTTCCGTTCATTTTTCCATTTGGCTTGCCGTTCGCGTGACCGTTCGCATAGCCGTTCACGTGGCCGTTCTGGTAAACCTCCCTCTCGATACCCTTCAACGCATCGTTGCCAGCTTTCTCGGCTGCAACATGCTTGCTTTGGTGCTTAGCTCCCTTACTGGAGGCCTTGGTTGTTCTCCGCAAGTAGCTGCGTATGAAGAATCGCACGAATAAAACGGTTAATGGTGCAAGGTATAGCACATTGAACCAGATTGCGAAAGTTTGACCACTTGTGTCGATACATGGTACAGTCTGATATTCGGTGTGGTATGTGACCGTGTTGCTCCCAGAAGCTTGGGAGGTAGCCTTAACCTGTCCGACTGATTTTTGCGGAACAACATTGCCAGCGAGCCCGTCCTCTCCAGCTGCTCGGAACAGCAGTTTCTTTAATACATCGCCAAAACCCGCTGCAGTAGCCGTCGCCACAGCAGATGAGACAATACTCGATGCAGCAGAGGCAGCGGCTTCAAGCGAAGCTGCAGTATCTACCACCTGGACTGGAACCGTATAGAAAACAAATGAGTGTAGGGCAGCATATGTGGCGCCAACAAGAAATTGTATAATTTGCATTGTCGTGAGACTTCGTTTTAAGGTGTTTGGAATTGGGACAGAAAATGCGGTCAAAGTGTAGTAGGTATACTAGGAGAGGTCAGTCTGAACATAGGAGGTCGGAGGTCTGAATCGTACCATAAGAGCGTGAATTCCAGAGTTCACGAAAACAAACATCCATATTGGAGCTGACATGTAACGAATACCAGCCCACATACACATCATCGCACCAGCATGATGGTAGGTCTGGAGCGTAGAGCTCTTCTTGCCCTTCGCCAAAATAATCACAGTGTCGAGAACCTCATAGAACTTGCTGAGATAGAAGAACCAGCCGTAGAAAGCAAGACCCTCATTCCACAGCCTGCCAACATCCGTAGAGTCTGGGAGATCAGCTGCGGTGAGCAGAACTGTTGATGGGTTTTGCGAAACCCAGCCTGGGGCCGAGGCGTTGTATGCAACTGCATTTCCGATCCCTCGTGGACCATGGATTTTGCAGAGACTATCTACTGTCCGGACGAATAACCCAGCATTCGATCCATTGTCCAGCGTTCTCTGTAAGGCGTGCCACATGCCAATGAAGGTCCATCCCGAATATACTGCCAGAAATATGTTGTGTGCCACCACAAACGCGAAAAAAATTCGGGTGGTACTTATCCACCATGGTTTGTTGCTACGGGATTTATTGAACCTGTTCAATGCCGTCACAATGGTAGCATATACGCAAGCAATAGTGATTGGGACTCGCACATCGAGGGCGTTGACGAACAAGGTGGGGTCTATCGAGAATGGAGGAGCAAAGAGTGTTGATCCTGCGACTGGTGGGGGTAGGGCTTGTGGTTCATTCGCTGGTGGAAAAGAAAAGAGACTCCATTCTGGAAGACCCAGGTGAACCGCAGCAAAAGACATCTTGCCTCTGAACTATGATGATTAGCTTTGAAGGTTGAAGTTCTACGAATTGACTTACTAGGTTTGAGGTTGTCGCAGTTCCAGAAAAGGAACGTGGGCACACGAGCTTTCCGAAGCCGACCTTCCACACAAAACCAAGTAAACAATTAATAGAACGAACGAGAATGAGAAACTCTTCAAGCAAAATGTGCTGGATGAGAGCAAAATTATATCTCAGGCCTGGCGCAGTTTTTCCGTCCTCACCCAAAGAACGGCAGCCAATCCTCTTTAAGAAGCCAAAGCTACAGCTGGGTCCTCAACTTCAAGTGTACCGAGGTCTCCACGCTGGAATATACTTGGGTTATTCTGATCAACCTGGCATGTGCAGAGGCGATAACGAAGCAGTTGCGATGGCAAGTTTAAAACTGGTGGTCTGAGCAAGCTGACTTCCATGATTTCTTTCTGTCGACTCGTCCACCACGGCATTTTCAAATCTGCAGAAAATTTTGTTGAGTCTCCAATGACGACGATGCTCATCCCACATCCATGCGTTTCACGACGCATCATGGTCGCTACGAAGGAGCTCGGGAGGTCCCTTGCATAAGGGCTTGCCACCTCCCCTTTCAGGCTCTTGAATTTAACTTCAGCCTCATCCTCACACGCGGCACTTCCTTCTAACAAATCCAAGCTAGATGCCGTGAGGCACGAGAATTTACTACGACGCGCGTGGCTTATACACCGGATTGTCTTTCGGTGAGTGTTGATGACAGCTAAATTTACGTCTATGTGTTCATTATGTTGATTTCTCACTTCGTCAACCAGGCGAAACAATGCAGTCTGTCGGATATTTTCCTTGGGTGCTTGTGACTTCTGTGTGTCTTGGCGTCGCTCTCAACAAAATTCTCAGGCTTTACCCCTTCCAGTACATCAACCCCGAAACCTTCGAAGACGGAATCGCGGAAGGCACAATGAACTTCCAGTCCTCCGTGTATCGCGGTTTTCATATGCACGAAACTCGATAGAATTCTGCCGAGGTAGCGGGGTATTTTCGACTTGACGAATTCTCATACTGAATAAGAACTTCTCATGTTGTACAGGCCGACTTTCGCTTCCCATACCGCTTACTAGGGAGGATCACTGCCATCAACTGCCGCGTGTCGTGCAGTAAGTAAGAGGACCGATTACCGGCTTTACCTGTACCTTGCAACAGTATCATATTGATTTGTTGGTTGGATTTCGAAGTTCAAGACTGAGGTTTAAGGAGGAAGACGGTCTTTATTCATGGCATGGCTGGAATTCATCAACATGAGAACAAATCCACCAACACTAAAGTACACTTTCTCATTCAAAACTGGTCGGCATACTTAAAGAATGCTCGGAACTTTCCCTTACATATAAAGAGGAATAAACGGAAAGTAGTAGGTCTATTTTCTGTTTTATTTTACATACAACCCGATCATCGTTTCCGACGAATACCGACTCGCATATGTCCCTTCCCACCTCGATTATCTCGAAGAGCATAGGGAATAAAGTGCAACTTATCAATACTTGGACGCTGTTGAGTGACAGCTCCTAGTGGGACATGGGGAGCAGGGTAATCGCTTACGGCCAGAAGTGAGGTTGCTCTAAGAGCTGCCAAGCCTACATACGGCTCTTCTATACCTGGGATGGACGCGCGGGTCTCGCTGACTTCGCATGCGGGATCAATTAATACATTCTTAAAATGATCATCACTCCCAGGGTTGTCGACGTCTTCCACGCAATACACGATCGGTCCTCTCGCAAGTGCCACGATATCCTGGTTTGTGTGTGGGTGAGGCGAGATAAATCTTGGTACTAAGGGAATGTTGAGATGGAATTTTGGATTCGCCTTAAGCCATTCTGGCGTGAGTGTCAGGTAACCTTTCTCAGGTTGAGACTCGGGTATGTTTGGAGATAACTTCAAAAGAAAATTAGCAAGCATATCATTAACATTACTAGGGAAACATACCTGCCAACTCGTTGCCCATCCCGGGATTCGCAATTTGATAGTCACAGAAACTTCGGCAGGGTTGCGTAAAGCAAATTCGATTTCCCCATCCCATGGCCAATTGCTCTTTTGCTCAATTTCTACAGTTGAAGATTCAACTGGAATTGTCAAGATTGCTGAGGAGTACATATGCACGTTTACTTGCACCGACTCCTTTTCAACTTGATGCGTCCAGAGGTATCCACCAATATAACCCAGCAGTCTTGTCACATTCGGGGGACAGCACGCGCATGTGAACCACTCTGCTCGTTTAGATAAGTCTGTATCGCTGGAAGCAAGTTGATTGACATAAGTAAACGCCTTCCCATCTGCGGACATGCCAGTCATTACTGAATTGTAGAAGCACAACTCCATAATATCCGCATATTTGCCATCCAATTCTATCTACGACCTGTTAGCCTAACCAGACAGCTTATAACAAGTTTCACTTACTTGAAGCATTCTCTCCGCAAGCATCATAACGCCTATTGCAGCACAAGTTTCTGCATAACAACCGCCTTCATCTGTGCTAGACGGGAGGAAGTAGTCGATTCCGAAACCTTCATATTGCTTAATGGCTCCAATGCCACCAGTCAGATACATTTTTCTTTCCGTCATATTACTCCACAATCGCTCGAGAGCCGCCGTCCGGGCTTCGCACTTTTCGTTTGATTTCCCACGGATAGACACCAAATCGGCCAGTCCTGTGAGGAGGTACATGGCACGAACAGAATGTCCCTCGACGGTCTGCTGCTCTATTATTGGTTCATGCGCCTGCTGGTACCTACTGCGGTCAGTGCATCCCACATCTTAGATCAACAGGACTTACCAATAACACCGTTTTGTAGGGTAGTACACTGGTCTCTCGGCCTCTCTATCTCCCCTTGCTTCAGCCTCAACATCATAGTAATGCCGGCCATCCTGGCCAGTCGGATTTCCTCGCTCATCCAAAAAGTACTCCGCAAGTGCAGCATGCTCTGGGTTCCCCGTCTTCCTATATAATCGCAGTAGAGCAAGCTCAATTTCTGGGTGTCCTGGGTACCCGTGCTTTTGCTCTGGTCCTGGCCCGAATGTGTCAGATATCAAATCAACATATTTGAGCATTGGTTCCATCAACAGGTCGTTTCCATAGTATTGATTATGTGCGAGTGCTGCTTCAATAAGATGACCTGCATTGTACCTAGGATGAGGTATCAGTTCCAACTCTTCAGCGACCCACAGGGGAAGTTTCTTCTCTAGGACGAAAGGATTATGTACTCACAACTCATGCAAATCCCTTAAATTACTCCACCTCTTCCCCTTCTCCACAACCGTAAAATGAATATTCAGATACCCATCACTCTGCTGCGCTCCTCTAATCATATCCACCAACTCCTTGACGGCTTCATCCAATTGCTCACTCTTCCCCTCTATCAGAAAATAACAGGCTCCCTCAATCCACTTCGCTACATCGCTGTCCCAAAACAAATGGTTGGGGACGGGCCACACATCCGGTTTATCGCTGTAGGAGGGGTGCCATATCAGCTTAAAGGCATCGTAACGGCCGGTGGATTTGAGGATGGAGAGTTGGGTCAGGAGGGTAGTTTTTTGGACGGTAAGGCGACGGCGGGATATGAAGGAGGGGTGTGTGAATTTTGTGTTGATGAGTGAAGTCTGTGGATTGGACATTTTGTTGTTGTTTTTTTTAATTTCTCCTTCAAGATTTATCTCTCCCGTTTTTGACAGATTGTCAATTCCAACACAAAGTTCTTGGGATTATGGTTGTCAAGAGCCTCGCTCTTAAGCTCAAGCTCACCCCGACGGGTAGCTTCGTCCGGCATATCTTTCAATTCTCATCCCCCAGCACATGCATTCTTCATGATCCACCTGCAGCTTCTCTACCAGGCCCCGGCGTTTACGACAGGATTGCAAATCCAGGGTGGTGGATGTGATCCAACCCACCGGATTTGAACGCCCACCGGACTTCACCCCGCCATCCCCACCTTTTTGTCCCGCATCGTGCCGGGCCAGGGGTCGTGGGGTTGCCCACAGGATTTAAATTCATTCGGTAGGAGACTAGGCTAAGAAATCAAATTATGGCGTTGGCTTGTATTGCGTAATGGTGATTTTAGAATGGGATGTGGTTGGTGCGCAAATTTTGGTTGTGAACCGTGTTTGTGGATTTTGTGCAGATGAGGGAGTCTGGGTGTTTGTGTTGATGCGGTAGAGTTCACACCCGGTACTAGATTGAGCTTCTCAATAGCCACGGTAAGTATCTATGGATCTGGCATGTAATAATCGAAGCCCTTTTTAAAAAGATCTGGCACGAAATTCGGACTTTGACGGCCTGGGAAAGCCGTTGATCCTCAGTCGACATCCCTTTCATTGACCCATAACATGTCAAGTTCTTAAACTCTGGTGTATTATTGACATAAAAAAGGCAATTTTCGCGATGTAGGAGTAAATTTTCTAGATAATATAGGAATAATGGTTCAATTTTATCTATAGGCCTGTATGTTGAATTATGTGACTAGCGCCTCACCCACCTCTCCCTGTTTCAGCTAGAGCTTTGAGCTCCCTCCTAAAGGTGAGAAGTATTACTGTTTGAAAGCTAGATTTTCCTCGGCATGAGAAACTGACTATGCCTTCTCGCCATCCTAATCTTCATATGTGAGGGCCTCGATTTTGTTTGCGGCAGTGTCCTTTTCACGCTCGGAGACAGCGCTAACCTCACCAAATAGCGCATCTATATGCTTGAGAGATATGCCTTTGATTTCGAGGAGAATAAATATAACTGAGATCTAAATAAATACATACAAAATTAAGTTAGTATCTCCATGTTATTTGAGTAGGCCAGGGGAGGAGTTGCAAAAGCTACCACATTCAAGCAGAAAAGAAGCCAATGGCTCTTGGCGCGAACTTCAGCATTGAATCATAGCCACGGTTGGATCAAAGATAGTAAATAGAGCTTTGTCCTAGAAGTGAGAAACCGTACTTTTTAATAGCCAGCGAGGTAATTCGATATGCCGGAACGAAATGATTATAAAAATCACACCCATGAGAATCTGGATGACGTTCGATGTTTGCCAGGCGATGCTGTTGGATGAGCTATAAAAGGACATTCCGTATTCGTCTCAGAAAGTTATAAATGTGTCGAGTTGGTATCCAAATCGTGAGATAGTCCGATGAAGCTTCCTCGTAAGGGCCGAGGAGCACATTTTGCGATGTAGAGATCCGTTGCGATATCTAAAAGAATGCAATTAGTCTTATGTAATTCTTACACTCCGGTACACATAGCCAATATAGAGATCCGAAGTGTCTCTGTTCCATTTATCATCGGTTTCTAACTAGTATGGCCGTTAGGAAGTCTAAGGAACTCACAGAGTCTTCCGACCTACGCAACGAAATTACTACCAACAAAGAGTTCGAGCAAGACGTGAAAATTTTGTAAGAACGGAAGATAACCTAACTTGAAGAAAAATTAACAGAGTAGAAGATCAGTGATAGTCTGTCTTGATGATCTAAACAGATACAAGCCGAGAGAAGAACTTGGACCTGGACCTGGACCTGGACCTGGACCTGGACCTGGACCTGTTAGGTAGGAACATATTTCTTCCATGGCACCAGCCTGGTCATACACCTTTGCGCAAGGGGGGTCCCTCAGCAAGCTCTTGCAACTGGAGAGCGGAGGTGGTAGCGTGGAAGCCGGCATCTGCACCTACCCCTGAGGGCTCGCTAACCCACCGGAATGGCGATGCAGATGTGCCAGAATCACATGGGCCTTAATTTTCGACCAGGGTAGCTCCAAGCTTTCAAAAAACATCGTTGTCAAAACGCGACTACTTCATATGAGCAGTTCAAAGTAATGATTGCATCAAGAGCAAGGGTGTATTGTGGCATGCTAGTATCGTGCTGGCCCTCAAGCTCTTCTCCGCATTCTTTCCCCACGGGAAAACCCCGAGTCACGAAGTTACTCCCAAAGCTTTCGAGGCCATCGCCGAGGTGTGAACGGAGAAATAGCCTTCTTTTTGCTGTGATGATGGTCCCTCCGCTTTTTAGAATGCAGCAATTATCCGGAGAAGTTTATATAAGGACCGCGTGGTAAGTTGAAGTTCTCCTTTGCTCACGCCCTCCTGCCTGGCCGAAATTGCTTTCATCCTCAATTTCATCAATTCATCATGATGTACCAATTCATTCCACTCCTCCTGGCCGCTTGTGCCACTGCCAATCCCCTCAACAAGCGTGTTTCTGGCACATCTACGGTCAATCTTGGTAATAATACCGGTGCGATTAAGCATCTTGCCTCTGGCATGATTTACGGAATCCCAGACACCCCTAATCAAGTTCCTGACCATTTCTATACCGACATTGGCTTCAATTACGCGAGAGCTGGAGGGGCACAGGTTGGAGCTCCAGGCCGTGGGTGGATTTGGGGACTGACTGAGTACAAGGTTTGCACAATTGTGTCAATTTGCAGACTCCCTACTTACTATCTTCTCAGAACCGCTTCGCCTCTGCCCTAGCCAACTACAGGACCACTCGAAAATATGGAGGACAATTTATTTTTCTTATTCATGATCTTTGGGGCGCAGATGGTACCCAGAACTCGTCCGCCCCATATCCAGGAAACAATGGTGATTGGACCAGCTGGGACAATTATCTAACTCAATGGATATCCGACATGAAGGCTAATAACGCCCTCGATGGCCTCTCGATTGATATTTGGAACGAGCCAGACTTGACGTTTTTCTGGAATGCACCACAGAGCCAATATATTCAGATGTGGGGAAGAACATATCACCGTTTAAGGAACGAGCTACCAACTGCCAAGCTGATTGGGCCAGCTTTTGCCGGATCTCCCGATGCTTCCAATTCTTGTAGGTCTATCTTCTTCTTGTTGATTTATGAGAGAGATGCTAATAGTTTTAGGGTGGACCAACTATTTGAGCTTCGTCAAGACAAACGCCAGTGTCCCAGATGAGTATGTGTGGCATATGGAGGGCGGTGGCGGAGATATGGGAACTGCCTATGGAAATCTCAACAGCCTTCTCAAAACCTATGGTCTTCCCATGAAGCCAATCAACATCGATGAATATGCGACATATCCTGAGCAAGTGCCTGCTGGAACGGCTTGGTGGATTTCTCAACTTGAACGGGTCAATGCGGTGGGTCTCCGTGGCAACTGGCTGAGCGGAAACCAGCTCCATGACTTCTTAGCCTCTTTGTTGGGGAAACCAAATGCCGACACCTCAAGCTACAGCGCGACTGCTGGAGGATATTGGCCCAATGGCGACTTCCAGGTCTATAAGTATTACAACCAGAACATGACAGGTTACCGCGTTGGAAGTTCTCCTTCCGCGGATCTGAAGCTCGATACATATGCCACTGTTGGTTCGGATATGGTCCGAGTCTTGACAGGTGTTCGAATTACTTCTGGCACATGGCAGGTAACGATCAACGGTCTTTCGAAAGTTGGTCTGCCTACCTCTGGTACGCTAAATATTCACACGTGGGGATTTCCTTTTACTGGTGGACATTTTGGACAAGTTGATGCGCCAACTGATCTAGGCTGGTATGGACATACTTATTCGGGAGACAGTGTTACATTCCCTATATATCAAACAGACACAACCACTGGGTATGCCTTTGAATTTGTGAGGGGTTGAAAGCTTCTACGCGGGAACGAGATGGACTTATGGGATTTGAGAATTCCATACGAGGATGGCCTCTTGTAGCTTCGGTAGAATTAGTGCCTCGACCAGCAGATCAAAAGTTTCTAGTTATGTTCACAAATTGTGTGCCATCCAAGAATTCATATGAATTGATCCGGTTTCAAGTAAACAAAGTGACCTTGCTTGGAAAGTATATTTGTTGATTTGTAGCCTTTACTTGAAAACCCTGGTAGACACAAGTGCTAAGTGTAGGACTAACACCGAGTTTACAGGGGAACAGCCCAGGGACAGACGCCACCACCACCCCGCTTTTTCCCCTCATCTCCACAGTGGTTGTAAGCCTTTCGATAAAGATTGGAGCGCTTCACCGCAACAAATTCACACTTGATTCTCTGCTGACTTCCGGTCAGATTTTCCATGAGCGTGTCTTCATGCGACCATGTAGCTTGAGCTAGGAATGGCGACTGCCGACAGTGCTGCGCCTTCCAGATATGTATAACTTCCATGGTATGCACTCGAACTTGCGCCTTCCATGTTCTATAAACTGAATGGTTTTAGGAAGGGATGAACGCACAGGTTCAGTCGGGCCACCTGCCGAGCCTCCACGGTTTCCATGCTCGAGCTGCTCACAAACTTTTGGTCGAGTAGAACACCTCACTCGCCATGCTCGAAGTCATATGCCAGATCGCATGTTCAAGTGCCCACGATGCAGTAAAGGATTCTACCGTGTGTGAGTAAACGGACAATCCACCTGTGTTAAATCGTTTTGTCACGTGGGAATTCTAATCACATACGCCGTAGGGATGCTTTGAGGCGGCATGAACAAGTCCACGATGAAGCAAAACGCAGCTTGCGTGGGAAAGGTGCAAGAGCTTGTTATCCATGTGCCACTGCTCGACGAAAATGCTCTGGTGGGAACATATGTACTGGTTGCGAGCGTCGGGGTATCCAATGTGTGTATCCCAATACCAGTAAAATCTCAAAGGATGAACCTACGGCATCACCAACCGGGGAAGGCCCTATAGGACTCAGGCCTGGTAGTATGGCGGGAGTGAGTGACCATGACTCGCCAATGTCTTGCTCTAGTACTCTGAGCTCCCCTCGTGCAAATATTCAAAAAGAATCTGAAATGGACATGTCGGTCGAGGGTATTAGCATTACTCAAACCCAATTTACGAACCAAGAAAATGCTGCTCATGATAGTGGCTCTAGTCCTGGTCTACGAGGGGTATCTCATGTGGATACAACAGCCCAGCTCGAGCACGCTTACAGTGGTGAGGGCAATCCTAGGCAATATCAACATGTAGGGCCTATGGGTTCTTCTACTCTCGTTAATCAGCCAGTTATGGATTATGCCACTTCTTTGAACAGCACAGAGCCGCAGAGAAACCTCGACCATGTCTTGCTACAGAATCCTCAAGACATATCCGATTCATGGTTTGAAGGCAACACGTCGTCAATAAATTGGTTACCTTATGACTGGACCCCAGACCTTCAAGTTGGCATTGGAGGTTCTTTGCACTCTGCAGAAAACTTGTCTCCTCTCCATACACATAATCCTCACGTTTCCTCAGCTAGCTTTGAGACTACAGGTCAAGACCCCTTTCGCTCCTACAACCTAGCGAAAGGTGGTAATACTCAAAATCAGCACTCGAATGTTAGGACCGAGCTTGGAGATGGGCTTAGTATGTCAAGTCCTGGTTCTTTAAGTACACAAAGTGGTGGCCAGTATTACGTTAACGGAGATGGCGCAAGGCTGCCTCGTGTTAAGAAAGCCCCTTACCAGTTTGGTGATATGGATGTGGTTCCGGATGCCGTTGAGACTCGAGGAACCTCTTTTGCCTTCCCGGATGCAGATGAAAGCATAATCCCACATTCTCAAACTTCGCGGCTTGAAACAATACGACCTAGCGTGTACAACGACATATGTAAAGCCTTCGAGCTTACGTGCCTTACCTCAACGGTTCATTCAGCCTTCTCCTCTCGTTCCTTTCCCTCCATACAAAGCCTTGGCTATTTCGTCAGCCTCTATGTCGAAAATGTTCAGGGAATTTTACCATGTGTTCATCCAGCATCTTTAGATCTGTCAAATACCCATTGGTTATTTGTGTTAGCCTTAGCGGCAATCGGATGTCATTACGTGGATACGAAGGATTTTACCCTTTATGCAATACCAATGCACGAGTTCTTACGTCGTGCGATTCAAATGCTAGTAAGTACACAGAAATCTCAATTTTTAGTTCCAATACTAAGAGGATGAACTAGCCAGAGAACGACTTTTCGAGACCGGATCGGTTACGAATGACGCAGATCAAGCTTTTCAATTGCATTGGAATGATGTATTGCGGTGATGTGGGCTTGTTGGAGTTAGCAAAGGGCTATCACGCTGATTTGGTTGGATTTTGTGATCAAGACTGGAAGATAAGTTCCATAGAAGGAGAGGGAAAATCTTGGAACTCGTGGCACAGGAAGGAGAGCTACAGGCGAACTGGTTACTGTATCTGGGTAAGTTCTCTTGTTACCTTTATCAGCGTCAAAAAGTCGCGCACAGCCAAACTCAAACCTGCGGAATTTATTAACGCAATTATACAGCTGTTAGATTGCATGCTGGTGTTCCACTTTCAAGCACGTCCTCTACTCGCTCTTGAGGACGCAGGCACGCCCATACCATGTCAAGAGGTAATATGGGAGGCAAAAACAGCCATGGATTGGGAACAGTTATATGGCGTCGCCATTCGTAAGTGGGCACATGACTTGAGCATATTACCACCGCTGACAACCTCTAGAAAGTCCATCATTACAGGCAACTCTCCAGCGACTCTATGTCGAAAAAACGATTCCGTCCTCGACAGGCGAATTTAGCCGAATACTATGTATTCACGCACTCTTTAAGAGGACTTGGGAAGTAGAAAACTACTTGAGCCAGCCTCTTGCCCTTTGGGATCCAACGGTTGAGAGACAGGATATGCGTGCCATAGAAAGTTCAGGCCCTGTATGGTTACCTGATATTCCAACATATTCTAAGTGGAGAAACTCAGCCTGCGATTGCCTCGATGTCCTCCATTGGCACGCAAATAGTGTAATCGGAGCAGCATCTGGAATGGAACACCCAACGATTCTTCACCTCCACCTGGCAAGAGTAATTCTCCTTACCCCATTCCGCAAAATCGTTGAGTTAGCAAGTCTTATGACAGACGGATCAGCAATAAGAAATGCGAGTAAAATTGCTAGCCTAAAGAAACACATTCATCGATGGGCTACAGAAGATCAATACAAGGCAAGGCTCGCCATGATCCACGCGGGGGTGCTCTTCTGGCATGTTCGTCGTTACTCTGTTGACGCTTTTTATGAACCCTCGTCTGTTTATCTAGCAACTCTTGCTCTTTGGGCCTATGGACGGTTTGCAGCTCATACATCCGGATTAAATAGTAATGCAGAGGGGGAATCCCCGCATAATGATGACGAAGATGCGGAGTCGTTATTCCCAACTTCGATGCAACTTGATCGGCCAGCAGATGATGAGCTTGTTCAATTATTTGTAAAACGTGGGACAATGATGAGGGCCAATATCATGGGCGTAGGTAATCTCTGTAGTGCAAAGGGACATGTGCGCGTCCTAGTTGAGGGGAAACGACTCTTGAGGGGTCTGAAGAAATGGGGCAGCGGAAGGAGTTCTATGAGAACTTTGGATATGCTGGCTGAAATATGCCAGCAAGAGGCAATCATATAATGGAAACCTTAATAACGAAATTATTTTCTAAATTCTTATTTCAAGTAGTCTTTTAACAGCAACCAAATAACAGCCATGTGCAACTTAACCAGCTACCAAAACATAGGCACAGGCTCATTCCTCCGCTAACCCCTCAGGTTACATTCATTCCATACCCCTCTGGTTTCGTTCCCATACACTCATCACATAAAAGTCTATCTAAGTTCCATCCCTCATCCTCGCTCATCTTCTGCGCAACCTTTACCGGCGCCATCTTCACACTGACCGTCTCCAACCCTCTAATCATCAAAAGCTCATCAAGTCCCCTTGCCTCACTCAACCGAACCTTCATCGTCCTATGCTCATGAAAATACCGATCCATCTTCTCCGCCCGTCTGTTCATATAATACAGTGTCATCTTGCTTATCCTAACGCTTAAATTCTTAAGCTCACCGCATCGACGAAGTTGATTAATAGCAACATCGGACTCCTCACCGCGCCAGTGGAAACGCAGATCTCGGATATTCTCCCGCACGAAAGTGTTGTTGTGGATAGTGCGGAGAAGGACGCATGTGCAGCTGAATGAGAGCTGGTGGGATCTGTAGAGTTGAGGCAGTGCTTCGGAGCGGATTCGTGAGCAGGTGAGTGCAAGGGAGATGTCAACCATATAGCTGCATTGACCATCCGCTGCTGGGCATTTGCCGGATGGGCAGGACACGGGTCCGTTGACGTATTTGGTGGGTGCGAAGTCGTGCCGGACGAGGGTTTTGCTGGGGTGAGGGAAGGTTAAAGCATATATTTTGTTGCGGATCTCCGAAGGGAGTTTGAGGAAGAGGAAGGCGTTTGGGTGAGGAGGTTTGATATCTGATCGACTGTCAGTCTGGGTGAAAGCCATGGAAGGAGTGTATTAAATTGACTTACCTTTGATGCGGAGTAACTCGGCGACTTTAGACATCATTGAGATGTAGATTTGGGCTTCTTCTGGGTGCTCTGCTGTGTAGTTGCAGCTTCGAGTAATAAGGTGTTGAAGAATTTCATCAAGGTTGGTAGTGAGACGTAGGTGGCGGCCTAGATCGACCTCTTCTAGTATGCCATGCTTAACCTCGTCGAGATTACTGAGGATTCTCTGAGCGTGCTGCGAAAGTCCGAGGCGTTGCGGAACATTGTAGAGCTTGTCAACAAAGAAGGATTGAGGTTGCACTACTAATTGCGACGTGCTTGTTGAGCTTATTAAAGTGGATGAGGTTGAGTGCGCGATCGCAGTCGATTTATTATTCTTTCTGCGCTTCGCTGGTGGTGCCGAAGGGCTCATGATGCTCGTAATGCGTGGATAGTGGTGCAAGATTGATACAATTCTAGGCCTAAAGGGGATGTCAAGGTTGGTCTCTAGATGTCAGTCCGGGGAGCTAGTTGAGGTCTTTCTAGATGGTTATGGGAGGAACTCGGATGTACTTATGACCATGTCTTATAAGCGAAGATATAGTCGGCCTCTCCTATTCAATATGAGAAAGATAGACACACCAGGATCAAAGAGCTGGGATCTTCCCCACAATGACAAATTGAAGTTGTGTATTTGATAATATGCGGATGGGAAAGGTAGGTATATGTCAAATTGTTGTTGCTATTGCGAAAGAGGACATGGAAGTTGACGGTTCAAATAATAGAATTCCTTCGGCATGCCTGCGAATCATTAATATCGAACTGGAGTGTGAATCAGACCTCGCAACAAGACACATGTTCTTCAGATCCACCAGCGACAAGCATCATCCCGAGCGTTGA
The DNA here is from genome assembly GCA_021365295.1 of Tricladium varicosporioides. Classification (NCBI taxonomy): domain Eukaryota; kingdom Fungi; phylum Ascomycota; class Leotiomycetes; order Helotiales; family Tricladiaceae; genus Tricladium; species Tricladium varicosporioides. The sequence goes on from JAJTIW010000022.1 coordinate 856,465, forward strand.
GGTACTACCTTGCGGACAAATTGGGCCTCGAAAACTCCATTGCCATGTCATCAAGGGTGCTTGTACTGTTGAGTCAAAGTAGTGAGAGGCCGGCCTGCTAGTCCGTTCTAGATTCTCCCACGGAAAGAGATATGCTCCCCCTCTAATATAGGAGCACATTAGCAATGAGAAGATATCACGACTTTATACACGAAGAGTACTTCTAGGTGTTTGGCTCATACTGCATCTACGAGGCTCTTTGCTAGCACACAAGCGCCAAGATTTGAGAACATAAGCTGCGACAAGAGTCAAATGATTGGGGAGTATAAGATACAATAAAAAGTCTAAGTATATGCGAAGTGATGTTAGAGATGGATAGAAAGGGCCTCGAGCGAGAAATAGGGGAGCATACATCCTCCAGAAACTAAATGCTGCTCGTAGGCTAACAATGAATATGGAAGGCTTGTATGACACTAGGCATATTTACTGTAGGGCCCAAACTTCAATGAGAGTAGGAACCTAAAAACTTACAAGATATTGCGCTTATTGAAAATAATCCACAGTTAAGAGCTTTCTGGCCAGTGAGGACTTTACTACGAAGAGATTCAGGCCTTCCCTGGTTTTCCACTGGCAAGTAGGGACAGCTGCGCGACGACATAATTTTTAAAAAAAAAACATTCAGACTCTTCTTAGTCATTTCGGCAGCTTATATATATCAAGAACAAACGAAGGAACAAGAGGGCCTTTTGGAAAGACATGTCAATGAAGTTCCAAAACACAAGACTCAAGACGGGGTAGTTCTTTTGTTTCAACACTGTTGACAACTGTGCTTTAAGCTGAGATTCTACCACTTGTATATCTAAGCTCTTGGCAAAGAAGAGGCTCTAGGAATTGCTTGAGACCCTTGAAAATGGGGACGTCCATTTTTAAAATACTGAAAAGTACTCAACTAGAGCACAAAAACTAGATCTAAAGGCTCGATAGTAGAACAGGGTAGAAGTTTGTACAAAGTTGAACGATACTCCGTATAATAGCCCCCAGGGAAAGCGATAAAGGAAAGGGATGGTCAGTGGTTTTAGAGTTTAGGCCCAATAGAAGTGTCCCATAGTTTTGTACGTGTAACCAAGACTGCTAGCTTCACTCGAATGATAGCACTGACTCCTTGGCAAACCACCAAGCCCCAAAGAAAGTTGGCACTGGAATTAACAAGATATTCAGGTGATGTTTCCTGTGGAGAAGACAAGCGATCTGGAACTAGTATAGATGGGATAATAATATGCAAGGAAATGAATTTACCCAATAACCGGCACACAAGTTCCGATCTGACTCTTGAACAAGGTGAAGCTGACAGCTTTGGCTGGTGCCTTGAGTGTCGATATCGCATGCCTGCAATTTTGGATTGTATTAATGGATGAAGGGATGCCGATCAAGCCGTGGCGTCCTGATGATACGAGTAGTTTGGTTAAGATGGGTATTGATGATATTTTTAGATTTATGCATGAGAACAATCATAATTGAATTTTAAATGTTCAGAGAAGTTCTAAATACTCGGAATCGGAGGTATGATAATCCGATAGCTTCACTAATCTCCCAGTGTGGCATAGTGGCTGGGGATTTATTCCTTGTCCAGGGCCAAGGCTGTAGCGGCACAATCATGAACCCACGTTGCAGATGACAGAAACAGGTTTGTAAAGATTGCTGAAGTGACCCCAGTCTTGCCTCAGCTATCTCTAAGAAATGTGAGTTTTGGGGGAGCACATCTATTCTCCTTATCAATGTTTGGTTGAGGGTCAAGAGACAGAAATTATGTAAGACATGTTGTGCTGCTATACAGCTGTCTATACAAAAGCCATCTATGTTTCAATGGGGAATGCAGAGCGACCAGCTTCATTGCTTTTCCATCCATCTCGTCAAGATCGGCAGCTACCCGGCTGGGCGTCAGCTGCCCGTGTCTTCCAAGTGGAACAGGCACACGACCAGTTGCCCATTTGACAAATTCATTTGACAGGTCTGTTGTTTATAGCCTCTCCTCCGGATGGTTCCTTGCAACGTAGTTCCAGAAAAAGGCGGCAAAAGCCAATGGCAAGACTGAAGATCTAAGAGTGTCGCCAAGAGCTTCAGAGGACCACTTCCTTCCAGATGACCTTCAAGGTACTTTTCGCCCAGCCCCTCTCTATATGTGGTGTACACAAATGAATGTCAATTCATCCCACGACCCACTAAGTGTAGCTCGCTCTTTCCTCCTTATTTCCAAACTTCACGCAAGGTCCTGATTCAAACCTTCTGCTTCCTACAGATCCAATGCCATCATTCCAGGCCACATCACGGTGTGAAAAGCAATGGTGCGCCCTAATCTTCTCTCCACTACAAGATTCACCCGGCTTCGATTTGAGGTAGCTCTCCAATTACTATTGTTCATTGTGGTCGGGGGAGTGATCTATAGATACTGCTGGCTTGGTTTGTTGCCTCATACTGGGATATGGCCGTAGCCTATGCTAACTTATTGTGCTACTCTAGATATCACAGATCCCTATAAATGCGGCGCCCTCCTCAATAAAGGTCAATGGCTTGATCCCGGCCCCAAATGGACTTCTCGAAAGACCTTCCAGAATTGGCAGCCGCCAGGTTGCATTATGCATGAGTATAAGAAGAAGGACATCGAGATATGCCTTCGCGGCTCGCGGATGGTGTTTATTGGTGACTCTACAACTAGACAGGTATTCTGGGCGGTCGTGAAGAAGCTGGACCGTGACAGAGCGGAGCAAGCAATTGAGCGGATGCTAGATTCGAAGGAGAAGCATAATGATATCGATTTTGAATCAAACGGGGTTACAGTGCAATTCAAATGGGATCCCTGGTTAAATTCTACTGCCCTGGAACGGGAATTGAAGACGTTTAGAGCACACCCAAGTCGTGCTAATGACGAGGTGGAATTAGGAAAGGAGGCATCTGGATCTAGTGCTGCATCAGTCTTGCTAGGCACTCCCGGGCTTTGGTATGCAAGGCATGGACAAGAAAACTTCTTCAAAAACTTCAGAAATGCGATTGATGTCGTCATCCCGTATATGGATCATGGCCCTGATGATAATGAAGCCTTACCACTTCGCCCCATTTCAAGAGGCAAGCAATCACCGAACCTTCTACTTTTCGCCCCTGTTCAAGTACCCGATTACGAATTTCTCTCTCCAGCTAGAGAGGAGACAATTATACCGGAGAAGATTGATCAGATGAACGACTATCTACAGCAAGTATCCGCTCATTCCTTTGCGGATGTCATTTGGAGCTATTCTTTGATGACCTGGCGTCGTCATAGCGCGTATGAGGAAAGTGGTCTTCATGTTGTTGAAAATGTAGCGCATAGGAAAGCCGATGTTCTCTTGAATCTGCGCTGTAACGCAAACTCAGCCAATGTTGGATACCCCTTCGATAAGACATGCTGTAGCAATTACAGGATATTAAATACTACACAGTGGACAATTCTCGTCATGGGAATGCTGATACTCCCGATTTTACCATTCTTGCAACGGAGACACATCGCAAGGGTATCTCATTCTCTACCATCAACGAACGTGCTAAATGCATTGACAATAATCGTCTTAGTGGTATGTTACTGCTTCTATGCAGATCGAACCCAGATATTCGAAAAGGCACATAAGCAATTCCGACGCCATGAGTTCTTCTGGGCTTGTGCTGTTGTTGCAATTGGTGGCATCTCTACCGTGAGAAGGAACAGTGGGCCACGGACTGGTCATAGCAGTGCGCGAATAGCTGGTGTAGATGGCTTTCTGTCACGAGATCAAACAGATGAGTGGAAGGGCTGGATGCAATTCTTCATCTTGATCTACCACTACACGCATGGGTCTACAATATTGCCAATATACTATCTTGTGCGACTCTCAGTGGCGTCTTATCTTTTCCTCATGGGGTTTGGTCATACTCTTTACCTTTTGGAAAAAGATGACTTTTCTTCCCAAAGAATCATCCAAGTCCTCCTTCGCTTGAATCTTATTAGCTGCATCTTACCATATATGATGAGCACCGATTACCTCTTCTACTACTTCGCACCACTTGCCAGTTTCTGGTTCCTCGTTATCTACACCACCCTCCGACTAGGGAGAAGTAGGAATTCGAGTCTGGTATTCCTTATTGGGAAGGTTATACTTTCGGCTATGCTTACGATGGCGTTTACAATGATACCCGGTATTTTGGAGTTTGTTTCCCTTTTCCTAAGATACACATGTCGAATTTCCTGGAACATATCAGAATGGCGATTCCGTACATTCCTCGACATGTATATTGTCTATATCGGCATCCTCGTTGCCATATTTTTCGCAAGAATTCGCAAACTTAAGTCAATCAACACACCTCCCTCTACAATGATCGACAAAATCTTGTCTTTCACGGTAACTTATAATCGACTTTACAAGGCAGCACTCACCATCTGGGCGATTGGAATCATCTCTGGATTCTGGGCCATATCATCCGTTCATACGAAGAAGGAGGACTTCAATTGGTGGCACCCATACCTCTCATTCCTTCCAATCTTAGCCTTCATTGCTCTTCGCAACTGCCATGATATCTTGCAAAGCTACCACTCTGGTCTGTTCGCATGGTTAGGCCGGTTCTCACTTGAATCGTACATTCTTCAGTGCCATATCTGGCTTGCCGGCGACACTCGGGGTTTACTACGACTTGGACTTTGGAATCAATGGGTGGAGGCAGCAATGTTGACAGTGATATTCTTGTGGCTAAGCTACTTGGTTGCTAATGCTACTCAAGTCCTAACACATTGGATTCTTGGATATTCAACAAACCGGGAAGCGTTTAGGGGAAGGGACAGCAAGACGGCCGCAAAAGTCTCTCCATATTTGCTGCCGCGGGATCAAGACGAGGGCTGTACCCCTACTCCTTCGAAAGATATGAAATTCGAGCTTAGAAAAACTCGATTTTCTCAATGGCTTCCACAACAAAACAGGATCACTTTACAGTGGAAGGTAGTATGGATCCTTACTCTGATGTGGATAGGTAATATAGCATATAAGCAATGAAGTAAGGTCGTGTCAATACATAGACTGAGACAACACGAATAAAGGATAAATGAAGCAATATTGAAAGCCCGTAGATGGGGGGGGGGTTCGGATATACACAGTATGGCGTTATTTCTACATGCATTACGTGTATGAATACGATTTCGGTGACTGATGAAGGAGAATGTTTATCTTTGTGTACCTTATTAAGAGAGCAAGGGTTTAAATGCGGGGCTGGCAATTAGCCTCGATCAAACAGCTGCCAACGGTGCATCCTAGGAGCGCTTTACCTGTCGGCCACTCAAACTTCACTCAACACCATCTCTCAGGCTTAATGCTAGAAACCTGGCTGTAAATGCAGGAACATATCGCATGGTAACCATGGTTGTGATAATTTCCCCAGTTAGGAAAAATGGATCAACCCCACTGTCACGAAAAGCCTCTTCCTTATCGCTCAGCTCGGTGACTGTCAACAGTGCATGGTCGGATTGTTGTCCTTCCTCGCTACAGCCGTGTAGCTGCCTCTTTCAGTATAGTCTCCCGGCGCATGTGTAAATTTTCAAGGGAGGAACGTCAAGGTATAAATAAATTGATGGAAATATAAATATGAATATGAAGGTCTAGTTGACCTTCTTCCCCTTTCCCTCTTTACTTTCGTCCTTGAGGTTGCGCCGAAGTCAGCTGGTAGTCATTGAAACTCGTTACCATGTTTTCAACATCTCTATTACTGATTGCCCTCAATATTGCGCCTACCCTCACACAATTCGTCCCTGCACCCACAGACTTGACGAAGAAGCTCGGATTTGCAGGTATTCCCGTCCAGTACAAGGAGGTTCCCACCGGTATCTGTGAGACTGCTCCCGGCGTAAAGAGTTATTCTGGTTACGCAGATGTCTCTGAGAATGAGCATATCTTCTTCTGGTTTTTTGAAGCGCGAAATCAAGATCCGACAGAGGCGCCACTAACGGTATGGATAAATGGCGGTCCGGGGTCAAGTTCGATGATTGGGTTATTTGAGGAGAATGGGCCGTGCAGGATTGCGAGTGATGGGAGTGTTTATTCAAACCCTTATAGTTGGAATAATGCTAGTAACATGCTATGTAAGAGTCCTCTTCTCTTGTGAGTTACAGACAGGACCGCAATTCCTCATGTAAATATGGGTCGTTTAGGCTTCGAGACCTGTAAAAATATTTATGAACATAAACTAATTAGAACGATAGATATCGATGAACCTACTCAGGTTGGTTTCTCATACAGCATTCCAGTGAGCGGGTATGTGGATGATTCAAGGTAAGTGGAAATCTGAAATTACTTAAGAGAGAACCCTAATATCTTACAGCGGTTTAATCGTCACCCTTCCTGAAGCTGTCTGCCCAGACTATGCAGAAGATTCCAAATGCGGAACTTACAGCTATCCAAACCTAACCTTAACTTCAAATACCACCGCAAATGCTGCACCAAACTTTTGGAAAACCCTTCAAGGTTTCATGGGAGCCTTTCCTCAGTATTCAAGAAATGGTTTCCACTTCGCCACTGAGTCCTATGGTGGTCACTACGGCCCGATTTTCAACGAGTACATCGAGGAGCAGAACGCCAAGAATATCAAGGGTGCTCACAAAATTTCTTTGGAGTCAGTCATGATTGGGTATGTGAAGTTCGGGGAATTTTTGAGCTTTTGACGTGAAACTAACATAAGCTCAGAAACGGCTGGTACGATCCCGTAACCCAATACCAAGCCTACTACAATTTCACCGTCTTCCCCGGAAATACCTACGACTATGCTCCCTTCAACGCCTCTGTGGAGTCTGAATTCTACAATAATCTCTACGGCCGCGGAAATTGCATCGATCAAATCAAAGACTGTGCAGCACGAGGAGAAAACGCCATCTGTGCTTCGGCGGATAATTTCTGCGCTAATCTTGTGGAGAATATATATGATATTTATCTTGGGAGAGACGAGTATGATATGAGGGAACTTACACCGGATCCATTTCCTTACTCGTACTACAACGCATACCTTAACAGTCCCACGGTGCAGAAGGCAATTGGCGCGTATCAAAATTTCTCCACGAGTTCTAATGCGGTGTACACGGCTTTCACTGCAACAGGTGATGACGGGCGAGAATCCGGCACTATTGAAGCTATCAGGAAGTTGTTGGATCAAGGCGTACAGGTTATGTTGTTCGCAGGGGATGCAGACTATAACTGCAACTGGCTCGGCAATGAAGCTGTAGCATCAATCATTTCACCACCCCACTACTCCACCGCAGGATACACCAACATCCTAACTTCAGACAACATAACGCATGGTCAAGTAAAACAAGCCGGTCTCTTCTCCTTCTCCCGAATTTACGAATCCGGCCACGAAGTCCCCTTCTACCAGCCTCTCGCTGCTTTAGAAATCTTCGAGCGCACGATTAGCGGGAAGGATATTGCGACTGGGAAGTTGGATATCAAGGATAGCTACCCAGTTACTAAGGGGACAGTGAAGAGTTTATACAGGGAGGGGAATAGGACGATCCAGTTTGAGGTGTTGCCAAGCAATGCTACTTACAATACTACGTTGAATGGACCAGATGCTGTGCAGAGGAGGTTAGAGTTGAGGAATGTACCGAGGAGGAATCCTGCAATTTTGGGTGGGAAGAGAAGGAGGGGGAAAATGCATTAATGGATCACGAGACTGCTTATGAGAAATGATATGTACATAACAAGGCAGTGGAAACCACTGTATTCGTATTGCTAAAATAACCGTAAGAGGCTTTTACTTCGATGTTCGATTAAGAACTTTTTCAGCCGCTGTGCAAGAAAATCACATTCGAAGCCTCATGAAAGGATGAAAACCTTCAAGGTTCCGAAGTTGAGATCAATTGATGGAGTACCAAATTAATAAACACAACTAACAGATTCTGCAGTCGAGTGAGAACAAACCAAACCAAAAAATATTTTAAGCAATTGAAAAATTTCTTACGAGGGAATTCGATAAAAATATCTGAGCGAAAAAGACTTTCGACATGAGAACTTTTGCAGCTTTCGTCTCATGTTGCTTAAGAGAGGTTTCTGAAAGGGGATATTCCCTCAATTATCTCACACCAGGACAGACTGTTTACTCGTGAGTTTTGAACTTCCGTCCAATCTTTCATGGAGGAAGTTATTTCGTATGATTAAAATGGCATGAGGAGCAATGGAATAGACAACTTTACATAGAGTGGACGTGCTCAAGAGAAATCACATGTAGACGCATATTTACACTCAAAATGTTCATTATTGAAAATCATATATTTCACTTCCGACTCTAAAGTCTATGTAGACTGAACAAAGAAAGCCTGACGCCGATGAGACTATTTCACTTTACGAAACCGTACCCTATCACCACATTTCATATACATTTAAAACCACTCTCCGGCGACCCATCTATTGAGGAAGTCTAAAGATGGCTCTGGTTGATCCATAGGAACCCTAAATTTAAAGTCAGTATGCTTGAGTATTCTTTGGTGTTAGATAAACTTACATGTGTCCGGCTTCGAAAATTCTCATGAAGGTGAAGTTGCCACTAGTCTTGACCTTTCCGTACTTCTTGCCTTCACAAGATAAGTCCTGAATATCGGCCTTGTTGAAATCCTTCTGACCTGGCCACTCAAGAGCGTTAGTCCAGGCCTCGTTACCGAGCCAATTGCAGATGAAATCCTTGTCGCCTGCATAGATCAAAACTGGGATTTGCTCTAAGATTCCAGGTACAAGGCGGTGGAATGGCTGCATCCAGTCTCCTTGGAAGAGGAAGTTTCTGTTGATATCGAAGTTGCAGCTGTCATATGAGCTGACTTCAACGCCGAGTTCAGCCTGGACATCGGCCTTGTTCAAGAACTCACTGATCCAGCCAAGGGCGGAGTAGCAGAGGTTGCTAGAGTCCTCACACTTTCCTCGGATATCATAGACATTCTGTCCAGTCCTTTGGTATGGGCCGATCATAGCATTATTGCAGTAGATGCTAGCAGGAACACATGACCAGACGCTCTCGCTATCGTAGCAGTTCTGAATAAGACTCTCGCAACGGGGAAGGGAGTTCTCCATAGCCCGGCACTCGCCCTCATCGAGGACAGCCTTAGCACCACCCTTGCCACAAGCCATTGGCTCGTAGTATTGATACTGGGTTAGGCCATCTGTAAGACCATTGCCGATCAAGACGGACTTCAGGTTGATGTTGCGCTTCTTGTGTGACAAGATCTCAGAGGTGAAGACTGGGATATAATGACCGGCGTATGACTCTCCAGCGATATGGAAGTCCTGCTTCGCATATTCTGGGAATTGCTTGAAGAAAAGAGTGAGGAGAGCGTAGACGTCCTTACCAGCGGCGATAGTGTTACTAACTTGGGAACCACTGTATGAATATCCGACGTTGACTGGTTGATCAAGGAAGATGACCGAGGCATTGGCATTCCAAGAGTATGGGTTATTGTGAATTTTGAGGTTCTTATCGATTGAAGATGGGCCAAGCTCGAGGAAGAGGCCAGTGAGGGATGAACATCCTGGCCCTCCGTTCAACCACAGGATTACGGGGTCATTCTTGGGGTCATTTCGCGACTCAAAGAACCCTAAAGGTCTGTTAGAACCAAGTCATAATGAGGGAAGATATCAGTGGCATACAGTAAAAGAGATGCTTGTCATTCTCGTCATCATCAAGATAGCCACTGTATTGCTTGACGGTATCAACGCCAAGCTTTGAAGGATCAACCTTCTTGATTCTCATGCTGTATGTATCCAGCTTTCCATCAATCTCTCTCTCTTTCTCGCCCTTGGCATTCTCAACCCAAACGCTTTGCACTTCTGCGCCCTTAACAATGTGATCCCACTTGTTGTCGGGTCTGCGAACATGCGGTTTTGGCGATGAGAAGAAGTTTGACTTGTCCATAGCCTCTGGGAACATCAAGGTGACCTCATCCCAGATGGCTTGAGCCTCGGCAGTCATGCCCTTCATGGCTTCCCCAAGAGAATGGAGCGGCTTCGACCAGGCATCATGAACAGTTTTAGCAGCATCTTGGAGAGGAGTCTGCTCGTTGACTGGGTTCTTCAGAACCTTCTGCTGCGAAGCAGAGGCGACTGAGACCGCTCCCAAGAGGAAGGTAGATGAGAGCTTCATCGTGGGAGCAAGCAGCTATGACGAACTGATAAAGTCAAGCAGATAAAGAGAGTCGTGCTCAACAGACACAATAGAATGAAGGAATGAGGATCGGCGATGGCAGAGATGTTGGAAGAGTTACCAGCAAGTCTCGATGAGAGCGATGATGGTGATGTTATTGAAGGAAGGCAAAGGAAGGATGAACGGTTGCTCTCCAAGCTACGAGGCAACGCCTGGTGACGCCGTCTACGGCACGGAGCTTCTTGTTTCAGTGGCTGGGTAGGGATGTCATTGGCTCTCCTAGCGATAACACCCAGGCCGATAAGGTATGTGTACCTGAGTCAGGCTAGGCTGCTGTTTCCAGGCAACGAGCACATGCTCCAAGTGAAGGGTGCACCAAGGGCACAGATATTGAAGATCAATAATAAATACAACACCATTGATGTTCAGATGTTGATGCGCGTGCTCTACGAATTGAGCCGATGCAAGCGAGTCCAAAGATGGCCTGTTCAGGCACAGATGCTTCCCCAGAAAATGGGCTGTCTTGCTGTCTCGTTACCCCTCTATTGACAACAGTCATTCCGACTCATCCCCCACACCAAAATACTAGCAACTACAAAATAACATAACCAACTTCCCATCTACATCAATTTTATACTCTTACTAAAGCATAATTTCTGAGCCAACTAGTCTGCAACATGCCTATCAACCAGCCCTCCAACCAGATCAAGCTGACCAATGTGTCGCTGGTGCGACTCAAGAAAGCCAAGAAACGCTTCGAAATAGCATGCTACAAGAACAAAGTCCTGGAATGGCGCTCTGGGGTCGAAAAAGATCTCGATAATGTCTTGCAAATTGATAACGTCTTCTTGAATGTTTCGAAAGGCCAAACAGCCCCATCTGCAGATTTAGCAAAGGCTTTCGGTCCTAAAACCCCAATCAAAGATATCATTCTTGAGATTCTTAGCAAAGGAGAGTTGCAGGTGGGAGAGAAAGAGAGGCAGGCGCAGTTAGAGCGGGTACACAATGAGGTTATTGGAATCGTGGCGAGTAAATTGGTGGATCCGAAGACTAAGAGGGTGTACACAACTGGCATGATTGAGAAGGCGCTTGATATGCTCAGTTCGCAAGGTTCGCAGGCACAGGAAGACAAGGACAAACCCGCTGCGGGAAAGGAAGCTGCTCCAGCTGTTGGAGAGGAGGGAGAGGCGAAGGAGGCAAAGCCAAAACCTGTCCATGCTTGGACGGGTGTTGTTGCTACCAAGAGCGCAAAGAGTCAAGCGCTGGATGCCATGAAAGCATTGATTGCAAACCAACCCATACCTGTTGCACGTGCTCGGATGAGGCTTCGCATTACCTGCCCAACAGGCATTCTCAAGCATACTACAAAGAGATACGATATGGCGCACGTAGAGGGGGAAGAAAAGGCTCACGGCACCGTGAAAGACCACATTCTGAGCTACATCGAGCAAGTGGAAACTCAAGATGTTGTCGGTCCCGAGTGGGAGGTTACTGGTTTTGTGGAACCTGGTGCTTTTAAGGGATTAGGAGACTTTATTGGTAGTGAGACGAAAGGTCAAGGGAGAGTGGAAGTATTGGATATGGCTGTTACACATGAGGATTGAGTGATAATAGATATTTAGGTGGGCTTTTTGTGCAGGTTAGCGAGCATAAAAGGAGTTGTTGAATTTGGAATTCCGAGTACCTTTCCATATGTTTCTTTTCGCCCTACATGCTATTGTGTTCAATTTTGAGTCCAATGCTATACCTCTACCAATGCTGGGCGTATGCTGAAGAACGACTACCGGAAGAGACCAGGAAATGTGAGAGGAGGCGAAATCAGATGTGGCATATCACGAAGATCTAGGGATAATTTATGATGGAGCACAATTATGCCTTACCATCTGTCAGTGGCAAAAACGAGGCGCCTGTATTTTTCGTGGATGCTGATCCTACTATGCAGAATCCATGATTGTACGATGGTGCTAATAAGCAGGACTTTCGCAAATACACAATGAATTTACGGTTCCTGGGTTAACTAAGTGTATAGGCAACACAGGTTGAACGGAAGAACATAACTAGCTGGAAGTACGTATATGCCTAAATCTGTTCTATTTTGCTTCAGGGCCAGAAGAAACAATAAACTCATTAAGATCCACGAGTAGGTTGAGGTCCATACTCCAGGCTCAGATCGTATTTTGTTGTTGATAAACGGCACAAGGGATGAATTTTGATGTTTTGTACCATTGACCAGATGTAACTAGCATACATGAAGCCTTTTCCTCATGCTAGCGCGCATAAAAGTGCAGTAAAGCCAGGTGCAACGCATCAATCCATCGCAAACCCACACTCCAGCCAGCCAATTTATCCCATGCCCGCAAATGCTTAACCACCCTTCTTCTTGGAAACACCGACGGTACGACCTCTGCGACCAGTTGTCTTTGAGTGCTGTCCACGAACACGGAGTCCCCAGTAGTGACGAAGACCACGATGAGCGCGAATCTTCTTTAGGCGTTCCAAATCATCACGGAGCTTCGAGTCAACACCGTTAGCGAGAATCTGAGAGTCCTTGCCATCGACAATATCACGTTGACGATTGAGGAACCAGGTTGGGATCTTGTATTGGGTAGGGTTTTGGATAATGGTGACAATTCGCTCGAGTTCTTCGGAGGTGAGTTCACCGGCACTATATTTCCAATCAGTCTCCAGAAAATCTAGTCTTCTAGGTGAATCCATACCGTTTGTTGAGATCGACATCAGCTTTCTTGCAAACCAAGTTGGAGTAACGGCGTCCGACACCCTTTATCTTGGTCAAGGCGTACATGACCTTTTGCTTACCCTCAACATTGGTATTGAGAAGACGCAAAATCTGTTCATTGTTAGGTGATTTCGCGCAGGCTCGTCGTTACAGGAGCACATACGTATTGGAAGTTCGACTTCTCGCCACTATTGAAGAGATATCTCATCAGCTTTTGTTCTTGAATTACTCACAATGACTTTGCTCATTGCTCTCCTTCGGGAGACTTTTGGACATACCTGACGAGCGACATGATGGGCGACTTTCTGACGTTGTCGCGAATCTTGTCCTTGGCTTTGATTTTTCGACGTTCGGGAGAAAGATGACTTTGAAGTTTCGTGAATCTAGCGCCACGCTTGGCTTATTATGGTTAGCGTAGTCCACACAGACGAGGGCACACTTGCCCTCCAACAACTGCAGGTGCGCGAAGGTCCAGTAAGCGAATTTGGAGGAATTTGGAACCTCAGAAAAGTTCGTCGCCAACTAACATCAACAGACAGCACAGCATCACCCAACGACAAGATGGTACGTCTAGATCAACCTTCTCCTAGCAGAGAAAATATATCACCTCAGTAGATTTTCTTCGCTTTTCTACCTAGTGGCGGAGTGGCTTGGACATTGACGGCGACTTATGCTAATATACATCTTCATTGTAGGTGCGCTACGCTGCTACAGAGATCCATCCCACCAAGTCGGCTCGCGCCCGTGGTGCTTACCTTCGAGTCTCCTTCAAGAATACACGTGAGACCGCGCAGGCGATAAATGTTTGTGGACCAGAATTCCTCTCGAAATGCTGCCAGAATTCAGCATATCTTCGTTGGATTCCAGTTTGAGGGCTGACCGGTTATACCAGGGCTGGAAACTTCAACGCGCAGTCGCCTTCCTCGAGAATGTCAAGGAGCATAAAGAAGCTGTCCCAATGAGACGATATGCCGGTGGAACTGGACGAGCAGCCCAAGGTAGGCATTCACCAATGTCTGCTGGAAATTAGGGGTGTGAGGAACAGTGCTGATGGGATTTTGATACAGGCAAGCAATTCGGTGTTTCCCGCGCAAGATGGCCCGTCAAGTCTGCCGAGTTCCTCCTTGGTCTCCTCAAGAACGCCGAAGCCAATGCCGACACAAAGGGTCTTGATACCGGAAACCTGATCGTCAAGCACATCCAAGTCAACCAAGCACCAAAGCAACGCCGAAGAACATACCGTGCTCACGGTCGTGTAAGGAATATCCACTAAATTGAGAATGGAATTGGCTGATGTTTATATATAGATCAACCCATACATGTCGAACCCATGCCACATCGAATTGATCTTGACTGAGGGTGAGGAGGTTGTTCAGAAGTCAGAAGCAGTCGTTGGACGAGAGGTACCACACTTGAGCTCGAGACAACGTGGTGCTCGTGTCCGCCGTGCTATTACCGCTGCATAGATGATGATTTTTATGGTTGGGGCGTGAAATGGGTTCCGGATGGCATTGTGATGTCACCAATGAAGTGCTTCTCAAATGGATGGCTTGTACTTCAGTAGCTTTTGCTGGTCACCCCGGGAAACAATATGATTCATCAAAGCAAAAAATTTATATGGCTGAACGCTTTGTGATATAAGTAATGAGAGAAATTGATGAGTACATTGTATTCGAGGTGAAAGCAGATACCCATGTTGGCCACGTCCTTCTGGAATTCCATTGCTCTTTTGGGGGAGGGGGGGTTATTCTACCGCGAAACTCTCAGGTTTACTTTTATAATGTCAGACTGTTAACTTTCCAAACTACTATCAACGGAGGTCTATATTGTCCACCAGCTTCATCAACACCTAAGTGGGTGTCGAACCTAAACAGAAATTCCACCTTGCTCTAACACTATCAACTAAAAAAATTATATCCCAATTAAAATCAACACTTCTCGGATAGTACACTGTCGCAGAACTTGAAATTTAAATAAGGCCTTACTTAACCTTCAAAAGCTGACCCAACCTCTAAAGATCAATGTCTATGTTTATTTCCACTTTCTCACCATTTTGTCTTGTTTCGCCCCTACCTCGGCATACTGCCACTGTTTCTTCACGTCGTTATGGCAGAATATCTAACTCCCTACCTAACTCTCACTTCAAGTATTCGAAACTACAGCGCACACCCAGCTTCTATAATCATCTTAGCGCTTCCTATCCTGGACACCCCTTAGGGTTTACGCTGCGGCACTCCATATCCTTCATTTGTTGCGTTCATTCCCCGCCAGCCATTCAGCGGCCCAGACCTACCGCAATTAAAAAATTTAAAGCAATCATCTCTTGTTTTCTTATCCAATTTAAACCTAGGAAGAAAAAAAGACCTCGTCTCTGGCCTAACTCATATTTTTTACCGAGGCTCAGCAGCAATAGGAAGATAGCAGGGTGGGGTGTTTCTCACCCTGCTTACCTGACTTTATGCTTAAAGTAATTCTCGATCCGAAAATTGCGTAAGGGTCTGGTAGTTGTCTACTCAGACTTATGAGTTGACAGCTAATCCTTGAAATGCGGGAACCATACGTTTAGCGCAATTGAGACAAAGCTACTTTGATTTATACATTTTTATTCTTCCAGCATTCCTAACGAGGAGCTTTAATCTAACTTTTCTGAGGCTCCAACCCAGGTAGCCCTTAGGCCCTAGACTCTAATTATATACGTCCATAAACCGATCCATCCATTGCTTCATTTATTCGTGACTAATTGATGTCCATCAGATGCCCCAAGCCAACGCTATGCTCAAAGATTGTACATAATATAACAAACAAGAATGACTGGTCCCATTTTATGGGACACAAGAAATCAATTTGAGGAAGAGCTAAACCAATCCTTGCGGCAAATTCATCTAGGCGTGTCCTGGGAATGTCTAATAACTAGGAAATAGTTTGGCAAGGAGTGAGAACACCATGAATATCCCTAGGCTGTGTAAGATAAATTAGGAGCCCTATGCTCGATAAGACCGTCAAAACGGCCTTTACCTGCATCTGAGATACCGTCAAGCTTAGCCTCGGCCAACAGTTCGGACCGAGACAATCCCCATCCAACGATCATGTTCCAAGCGCTTTCAAGAGTGTCAATCTCAACAGGGGAAATATGGTTAACAATGGAGGCCAAATAATGGTCTCCAGGTTTCATCATGTGGCCTTCAATCTCGCTCATGCGTTTCGCAACTGTGTTTGCATGAGCGGCAGGAATAGCTCCGTTGTCAATCATAGTCTGATCAAAATCAAGAGGTAGCTTGATGTACCCACAAGACATGAATTCGATCTTACTTAGTTTTGTAGGGTAGCGCGCTGGTGGTTCAGGACCCAGATCACGAGCATATCGAATATCCGCTAGTGTTATACCTGGAGTGAAACCGTCGATTGTATGAGTCCAGGACCCAGCGCGAGGAGGTTCAAGCCAGGCTAGAGCGTGAGGAGCTGTAGTAATAACTTGCTGGAGTTGGGGGGCGGCAGCAGCAGCGATTGCAACCGGCTGTCCATTTTGCCCATTCATCCAGGCAGGATTTTGTGCGTTTTGCACATTCTGAATATTTAGAGGATTTTGCGGGTTCAAGCCGTTAGGTATATTTTGTACATTCTGTACATTTGGTCCTGCCAAAGCCTGCCACATGTTATGAGGAGCTTGTTGGCCCCAGGGTGCCACCACGTTTTGTACATTTGCATTATGATGGTTGACAACTTGTCCGTTCGTAGGAGCAGGCTGTGTACCCATATTGACAGGAGCGCATAAAGAAACCGAGTCTAGTTTGAAGCCCTCACAAGAACCATTTCGGAGAGCAGTTGCAAAGCGCTCCAGGATGTGGGGACTGACCCAACAATTTTTAAGTGATAGCTGTTCTACATAAGGTAGCTCCAGAACTGGATAGATAGCGCCTCTGTTTACCATATCTGCAGCGTTGGACACAAGTGGTGCTGGCAATATGTTCTGGTTGCGTGAGAATAGCCCAGGAGCATATTCACCGCCGCAGAGCCAAGCAAATTGAAGAGTCTTAATGTTTTTGCGGTGAGATATCTGCTCCTTTAAAAGTTGATGGGCCCCAGAGACTGCTTGTGATGGAAGAATCTTGATATCTTGTACAAAGCTGGTTGGAAGCTTGGCAACTTCACGCCAGTCGGGTATAATTGTTAAGCATAGCTTGGTAAGCTTCGGGAGGCTATCCCAAAAGTCCTCGCGTCGAAGTGTTGGTAAGTGTCTACTTGGAAGGCGTGCGATTATAAGTGACTCAATATTACCAAATGTATTTGGGTTATCAATGACAGCAATAGCATATGACTGCATAAAAGCGCGCTGGGCCCATTCAATTTCGAGGAGCATCTCTCTCTGAGCATTTGTGAGATCATTAGGTTTTAAGGAATGGCCCTCGAGCTTTGCTTTGTTGGCATAGGCTGCAAGATTTGGGCTTTGATGGTCGATGTCTTCCTCATCTGATACTGTTGATGCAACCGTCAGAGCATCTTCAGAATTTAATGCCATTGGTCCATTTTCCAGACTTCGTGGTGCTCGGATGGCTCGTCTAAATCCTTCTAACGAAAGGGGGCTGGTGAAGTGGTTATCGAAGGTTTGTGTTTGCGAGGCATCGGGAGTAAGTATTGTGTCTTCAGTCTCCAACAGCATACGAACAGAAGGCTCGAGGCTTTCTCCTCGATATCCTGCCTCCTCTAGCATCCTCTCAAAAGCAGCGTACAGACTGTTGCTAGACGTAGGATCGGACGATCTAGAGCCCTTCTTTCTGGTGGATCTAGGCTTCATCTCCGGAACAAATCGAGACTCGCCAAATACCACAAGTTTCTCTCCACGCTCGATGACCTTTTGGTTGGTATCAGGGCCTGCTAACCAGCCTAAGCCTCCATCGATCGAGAGGCCCAGCTCTTTGGCGCATTCGACATATCGTAGAGCCTTCGCCATCGTCCTTGTCTCATCCGCAGTTTGCTCAAGACCCTCTAATTGAGCATACCTGTTGTACTTCATATACGGCCATCGATATATACCCCAAAATGCTGTGATGGCTTCCTGGTCGCTTTTGATCGGAGGATTGGCTAATTTGTTCTCGTCAAACTCGAAGCTCATTGCAAATTTCCGAATTCTTCGACCAAATCTACCTAAGTGGTTAGCGAGACCGAAATTTGAAATTGCGGAGTAATAACTCTTGCCCTTGGAATACTCTCATGCCTTTATCCTGCAGCATTACAGAACCCTGAAGAGAGTCACTAGGCCCATTCTCTGACATACCCCCATGCAATGATTCGGGTGCGATTCCATATATCTCGGGTTTGAATGGTACTACAACGACTCTGAACAAGTACTCGGAGACTTTTTCCTCGAACTCCTTATTAACTAATCGCATGTTCTGGATGTTCGATCGAGGGAGGTAAGAGATAATTAAGGTGAAAATCTCGACCGGGAGTCGCTTTTCGGGCCATGCTATAGTCGCGTTAGCATGTGCATATTTTGACATAGGGGAGGGTTTTGGAGAAAACCACTTACTCATTTTGCTTCCTTTGCCAAAAGTGCCTTTGGTCTTGCGGCGTTTAGTGGGAGAAATATCACACATATTTGTGCCCTGCACCCGCTTCCTCATATGTTACTAACCAGATAGTCTTGAACAGCGGTTCGTATGCGCGTTCGAGGAGTGCAGCCTTGTATCTAAAGCAGAGAAGATATCGAATCGTGTGGTTGATCAGGAAAACACAGCTTCCATGACATAGCCAAAGGTGAAATTTTTGTGTTTTTTTTTTTTGGAATAGCACAATTGCTAGTTATTAGCAAGCAAGTGGCAATTGCAAACTAAGGGAAGGTTGAAGTCCTCTTGGTAAGACGAACTATTTCTCGCGATGGTTGATCAAAGTTCGGAACTTTTGACGCTCGTCACATCACACTAGAGGTCGGTAACTTTACAGTAGGTGGGGGAAGGCTGCACTAAACCTATTATGTCACCAGGCTTTAGCTGGAGGCGGTGGCGGCTACCATTGCCGGAAACCTGCAGATTAGATGTAAATGCTGATCATCAATCGTCGCTTCAGTTAGACGCGAGGTAGGTAGTATAAGGTACAATACCGAAACCACAGGGAATATCCTCAGTAGCGTATTGGCGTTCTCTTCTCTAAAGAGCTTTTGCCAAGAGGCTGATGAGTTGGGTCATTCAAGCTCCACACACAATACACAGTTTCTTGACCAGAATAAAAACAATCTCGATTTATTCTGAAAATATCTAATAAGAGAAGGTCACCGAGGCTCTTGATATTACTCTATCACATTTGACTGGCGCGTTACAACGCGGTAACAAAGAAGATGTCCATAGTCGTCATGAATTTAAATGTTCCCAAACTCCGGTCCAAAGTATATCAGGTATCATATCCTCCATCTATGCGCCGATCTCCTTACGCCTAGCATCAATGCCTACAAAACGAGAGAGCCGCCCTGTCCTATAGCACAGTCTAAGGGTCTTGTGCTACAATTATACTAAACCGCTTCTGCTCGCCATCCGACCACTTCCACATTTGCTCCGCACTTCCTTCTCATTTTTTCCCTGGTCCCTTCTCCATCCGTCGAAGAACCAAAGCTTGAGGTCCGGGAGATTTCGGATGCACTACGTTTGAGGGTAGGTGACCAAGCCGTGACGAGATCACCCGCAGCTGGTCGTTTTTCCGTGCTGTCCGGATACAACGTTCCCGAGTTGGAAGAGTCCTTTGGGCCATCGAGAAGATGGTCATATGTCCAGGAAGCTTCAAGGCCTGGAGTGAAAGGCGCCACTTCCTTCAACTCTGCCCAGGAGATCGTGTCATTTGACATTGCAAGGTACAAGTCGAGGATTTTCCCCGTCTCATCAGTAACAGCACAGTTGCTTCTCAAAAAATCGACGTCATAGTCTTCACCGACAAGTTCTTCCGGGAGCTGTCGTAGCATTGGAAGACCACGAAGGTTCTTTGCATCGCAGATCCGAGCAACAAGCGGTTGCCAGGGTCTTCCGAGAAGAATCTTTGAAAATGCCTCATCGACAGCGTTCCTGAACGATTCGCTGTCGGAGTTCGGAATGACAACCACCTGATGAAGTCCACGGGAAAGGCACCGCTTATAGGCGGCTGTGTCCTTTTCGAAAGGGAATGGTTGTGATGAAGTTGGTAGGAGGGAGACATGGACTGTCCATGCTTGGGAGCCAGCTCCTGGAGAGCCGACTTGTCTCCGGAATATTTGAATGTGTGATGTATCGTCGGTCATGGTGGAGAAGGGTGATGTTGATCCGCGATTCTCTGGGGTGGAAACATCGGTTTTCATGAAATTACCTGTCATGGAGGGGGGTGTTGAAGCCTTTCGTCGACGACTGATTGGTGTCGCAACCCGAGCACTTGTAGTTTCATGCTCTAAAAGCTCAACCCTCTCCTCCATCCGCATCGATGCATCGTCAACCTCAATCAACCGGCAACGCAGATTATGGACATCATCTGCCAGGCCTTCGATATGGTCATCGTATTGGGGTATACGTTTCGCCAGTGCCCCAACGTTTTGCCAGAGCCCACTGACGCCTCGATATACGTTTTTGAGTTGGGTCTCTGCTTCTGCTTGATTCTTATCAACTAACTCCTCAAGTCGGTGAAGTCGGTCCACCAAGCCTCCCTTACCCCCATGTCTCTCCCGATCGAGTTCATCTTCCAACAACTTAATTTTCGCCCTTAACGTCTCCAGCTCCTGCCGATCCACGACCCCAATGTCCGGCGTGTGGTAACACGCTTGGTGACCACAGTCGCACATGCTGCCGGGTACAGCCTTATTTAGGGCAAAGCGCACACAGGCACAGCGCAAGCCTTGGTATTCTGGATGTAACAGAATATATCGACAATCGCCTTGTGGAAGGGTCACTTCCTGTGCTCGCGCCTTCTCACGACGAGGCGGAGAGAACATGTTCATAGTAGCCAGTTTGTCCGAATCGATGGCCCCAGCGAGCAACTGAAGGCATGGAAATGCAACCGGTAATGACAGAAAGTCGTGGGCCAAACTGAAAATGAATAGTGGAGGTGGGCGTTTTTGTATGGCATGTATTTCCGGGCTCGACACAGTTATAGCCAAGGAGCTTTGGTCAACTGCGGTGGGAAGCAGCGGCGGAGCCGGGTCTGGGATGAAGTTCAGATATAGATAGAGACAGAGATACGGAGCAAGATACTGTCGGGATTGTGTTCGACATCGGTGGGTGGTTGTGGTCCATGGTCGGGCCTCCAGGGGACGGGGGGAGGTGTTTAAGTGAGTACAGACGCAAGTTTATCAGTCCGTGGTGCAATGCCCGTAGTGGACTGCGCGAGTGCAGCCGTACCCGCGAAGTCGCAGCATTGGGGGGCAGCGTCAGAGGGCAGCAGCTTTCACGCTGCCATGCTGGACAAAAGACGTGAGGGAAGGACGTGGGCGAGCACAGGGTCGACAAACCCTGCCCGCAAAAGCAAAGCACGCAGGGATTTCAAGACTGGTGAGTGGTCACTTTTGGCCCTTGTCAGCGTTATCAGTACCCTTGCCGCCCCAACACCCTTTACATCCCTCGTCTGTGTCTACGCTGCGTCTACGTCTGCGATTCTTCTCAGGCCCTTCAACACCG
The DNA here is from genome assembly GCA_021365295.1 of Tricladium varicosporioides. NCBI lineage: Eukaryota > Fungi > Ascomycota > Leotiomycetes > Helotiales > Tricladiaceae > Tricladium > Tricladium varicosporioides. Next base: position 877,963 of record JAJTIW010000022.1, read on the forward strand.
TGACCGACTACGATGTTGCCAACACCCTCCGCAATATGATGCCCATGAAGGACCCTCTTCAAGACACACCCTCGCGGCGCTTCAATGTCAATGCCAGTTCAAATGCCAGCGCCTGCACCTCAGCGCAATCGACGGAATGAAACACCTCCCCCCCCACTCCTTTCGCACAGGCTGGTCAGCGCTCGTCTTCGCGTCATTAACATGGTGTGTGGCAGGATCTTCTTCACGTCGCAGGAATACACAGATCTATAGAGCTCCTTTGCGGCCAGTCGACGGAGATCGCGGCCCCAGTTGCGCAGTACCGCAAGTCCTTCATATCATCCCTCGCTGTCTTCCCCCTCGCCGCGCCCGTGGCCGTCTGATTGTCTTGCGGGTTAGGTAAGAACCGCTGCAGGTAATATGTGCTTCCAGCCAGCGACACGCCCCCACACGCGCGTGGACAAGTTACACCGTACCATCATATGTAGAGTACATGGTATCTACTTGGCCTATTTGCCCTTTGGATAGAGGCCATCTCTCATTCCGGTACTTTCCTCTACTTCGTGTAGATGAAATGCCCCATTCGAGAGCAGGCCTAGAACAGGCGCCCGCCCTATGCAAGACGGAGGACCGTACTACCGTGGGCTATCTACCCAAGTGCTGGAAGGACCGGGACGATCCGCAACCCCTAGTCCTATGGCTCGCCCTGAGCAAGACGAAACTCTGACGAACGCTTCCTTAGCTGGGTCGAACTGGTGGTGAGAGAACACGTACATACAGTTGTATTGAGAGATTAGTATCTGTCACTAGAGCCATCTTCCTGGAATTCTCAAAGACGACGTCAGTGACAGGCCTAGCGTTGAGCTTCTCTTATCGCCCTTGATGAGGCGAGGCTGAGATTGAATTTGACCTAGTTACTACTACAGTCTCTTGTTGTTGAATCTTGCACACCAGATTAGGGTGTGTGAATCACCCAGGCGTGTTTCCGGTAGCGTATAGGTACCAAGACCAAAGATTCATTCACATATAAGCCCGAGAATAAGATTCCCCGGATCAAGCCTCATTGACGGGATTGATTGCAACCAGAATTTCTGCCGACAGAAGCGCCGAAAGTGAACCAGGAGCAATCCAAGAGATGCGACTTGTTCCTCAGAGATATTCTGTTCAAAATGGAAAATCATACCCGCAGACCAAACTCAACTCGCGCCGAAAAGAGCTCCGTTTCTCTACTTTAGGATGACGTGCTAATCGGATACCCAGCCCCTGCAGACTTTTCCGTCAAGTGCCAGAGGGATGTGACATGGACATGGGTTTTCACTATCGGTCGTATTTGGAGCAGTCACGACCAAGCAGCCACGCCAAGTTGCGAAAGGGAGCATGGGTGTGCGATAAGCAGAATGCTGGAAAGGCATTCACACCTTCCGGGCTTGCAACAACATGTGAAAAGTATGCCGATATTTCGGCATATGGAGAGATGTTCGGGATGGTCTCGGGTTGCAAGTATTCTCAATGTACCGAGAGCAGGGGAGACATCCTTCTCTGCGTGACACCGCAGCCGATCCTTTATCTAGGCTCCAAGATTACTGAGTAATGTCCCGTCAAACGCATTCCAACCATACCCACGGGTCTTTTCGAATGGCTCATAAGTGACGCCGTTTTCGTACTAGTCACAAACGACAACCGTATCAACCCCCCCATTCGCACTCCACTCTCTGTCACTCCTCGGATGCTGTCCAAGCTGGCTATGCTGATATAGAAACTTCCACTCGTCCGTAATCACGAAAGGTACTTCGGAAAGGCATAGAGTACTAACTACGGATCTTAGTGTCTCGGGCTTTGTGCTTCTGGAGATAAGTGCTCTCTAGGAGTCTCAAAGGGTTGCATCTTCGACAAGTACGACCGATTCTTTTCTGACACAGTAAATATCCCGCGGGAGGCTGGCTGGATTTTGCGGGTCGCGAGACAGCCACACCAATGACCAACATCAATATCGCGCCACCTATGCGACGTGGGTGTGAGGCACTTTTTTCTTCTTCGCGATGTGAAGATCGAAGAGAGCACAGATGGTGATCAGATCAGTATCAAATCTATAAAAACTTATACTACCACATGTCAACGGGAAGAAGAAAGGCAAGTGCCGCTAATCAAGGGGTTCGAGGATAAGGTTTTCACGGCTGATGCGATGGCTTGAGGCTCACAGCTTCAGGTTGTGCGAGATAACCCCAGTGGATGATCCAATCTCGAAGCTCTGCTGTTGAACGGTTGCATGTGGCGAGACACTGAGGCGGTACAAAAATCCTGATGCAGTTGAGTGATACGACAGAGATGTGTTGAGGACATTTCATTCGGTAGGTGTTAGGGATACAGATATCAAACTTCAAAGGCCTGAATCCGGCTTCCAGGACCTGCTTCCGAGTACCGTCTGTGGTTGTTCTACACGACCTTCTTCCTGGAAGGTTACTGATAAGAGCACTCGAAGGAGGAGGGTTTAAATGCGAATAGAGATTACAACGAGGTCAGACGTCAGTTGAATGGACGAGTCTCACGCGGAAGCCGGGAAACAACCCGATCAGCGCCCATCGCGATAAAGACCGGCAGTCAACCCCCACGTCAGGGTGAAGAGCCTGTGAAGCGTGGTTTCGACTGGTGGTACCTTGCCAAGACATGTTCCCCTTGATACGCGATAGAATAGGTTGAAGATGAGGGCGCCTGTTGGGCTGAGTGCTGCCCGTCAGAGTCGCCAAGCTAGAAAAAGGCTTCCAATGGTGGCGATCAGGGCTTCGAAATAGTTGATCATTTCTCGAACAACCAACACCCAGAAAAGTGGTGGGAAGAAGCAACATCGGAGTTGAGCCTCCGTTCGACCTTTCGAGAAGCCAGTATCAGCGCACAGAGGATGATGGACCAGCATGCGGCTCCTGCGCAACGCGGGAAAAAGCACACCATCACTGCAACCTCCGATCTCGCACGTGGGAGCTGCAAAGGTTTTCACACGTGATATTCCAATTGCCGAATCGAAAAGTTGTCATGAAGGGATCTGTGGAGTCTTGATTAACTCCATAGTTGACTGCACATTTTGAACTCTTTGACGAAGAATCAAAATGTATTCAGCTATGGTTATCACGTGAATGTAATAATATTTTGTAATCATCCCTGATTGGATGTGAGTAGACTTCTGCATGAGCACAGGCAGTTTTTCAGCCACTCTCAATCGTTTTGTAGCCGCGATGGCTTCGAAAGCCTCTAGCTAGGGAAAGGGTGAAAGGTTAGCTCATGACCTGAGCACAACCACCACAAAATTAAAGCTTTCATCCTCTACAACTAAAATACCGCAAGTCTAAGAATCTTCTCACCTAAGCTTTTCAATCGTGAATTATTTCCCAATTCTGCTCCTCTGTGTTAGCCGAGGCTCGCATCTCACTCAAGGCTGAAGCCGGGCAAGGCTGACAGGTAGGGGAAGACGATGATCTCGATGGTTCTAATATACCGGTACTAATAGTTTGACTAGCAAAAAGGAAATCCTATGGTCTCAAATAAGCATGATATGATCATTTGAATCTCTGCTCAGGTCGGAAGCAAACATGGGCGAGTTCCACGAAGCAGTGTCAACTCTTCTCGATGCATTCGCACGAGGAATATCAATCATCAAAATACAGAACCGTCAGTTAAAAGATCCTCAGATTACGACAGCTGCCGATACTCATTTAAGCAAATCTCTCAGTAAGAATAGAGCTGAGGTTAAGAATGCTTACCAAAGAGATCTGGACCGCTTTGGTGATGGATTTGCAGCTGGCGATAGTATGATTTACGTGAAATAGTGAAATATTTCGTATGGCTAATCGTGCATAGCTGAATCCCGTTCCTCACTCTCAACCATCTTATCTCGCCTCAGCACTGGCTTCCTCTCAGTCATTGAGAGGTTCTCACGCGGCAAAAGCACTCCAGCAGATTATCAGGCTTTGATGAGCCTTTCAGACTTGACTAGACGAGAAACTCTTAAAACTTTCGAGCAGCTTTCGATAAGGCTTTCAAATTCGTCTCTTGCTTTGGTACCATCAAGTGCAAGTAAGGAGAAGCAAGTTGCTAAGAGCTTTGGGAAGAAGAGATCTGCTACGTCGAGGCCGGCGCATACGAGGGCGAAGAGTGCACCCAGTCTTTCGAGTACTCCGTTGGGACCGGCGACGACTAGTGGTGTAAGTAATTTTCTATCCTCATATCATTGTTTTAAAACATTCACCCGGGACAAATAAAAATGAGTAGAGGAGTCGAAAATCTACATGTTTGGGCTCCTATCAACAAAACTTACAAGCCTGTCTTTCGTTTAGCCCAGAAGCCTAGCCACATATCTCTTCTATCTCTTCTATCTCTACGTCTTAGATAAAAATTACTCAACGAGAATTAGCGAGCGTGAAGTTACCATTTCGAATACACTGACTTTTCATCACAGTGGGTACGTCCCAAGAAGTCTAGAAAATCATCGTCAAAATCACAATCAACGAGCTCTATGCGTAGCAAGAGGGAAGAGCATTCTCGCTCGCCTCCTCGACTCAAGATCGAACCCCCACCTCCACCTCCGGCATGCTTACCCTCGCCGCCCCCCCAGAGACTACGAAGAACCCCACCTGCCGTAGCATCGCCTCGGGATAGGAAGTCCTTTATGTCGTTTGCGTCCAATAGTACAAGTAAGTGATTCAACTCTATCAGTCTCCTAGCCGAGTTGGTACATATTGTAATTCTAATTGAGCATGAGGACAAGCTGACCATGACCTTCTACCAGAGCTTGGAGAAATCCCGGAACACAAGTGGGCGAGGCCACCAGGATATGAACAAATGGATGCTTCTTTGCCCATCACTGCTTACTACCCACTAGAGCCATATCAAGAACCAGCCAAACCACGATCCCGGCTAGCCAGACTATTTAAGCGATCCTAACATATTCGCCCCTTTGTGGCAATCAACTCTAATTCTATGTATGAATGGAGGATATGACTAACGATACATGACACCTACCGTGAGCGTTGGAGTTTGGCGGGTATCTCTGCTATTGAAAAGAAAGAGGTGCAGGCAACACAGAACTATATGAGAAGTGTTTGGGAACTTGTAAGTTTTTTTTTATCATGGCTGGACCTTTGGTAAGGTGAAACATATATATATATATATATTGTAAGGAGTAATCAATACAGATTAAACATCAAAATCACGATCTCATACTTGGACACTAGCGGACTGAATGCCTCCTCACCGTTGATGTTTAATCCACTAGACACAAGGAGATGAATTCGTGAGAACTGTGCAACATTCATCAGAAACCATGAATGTATCTTTGTGCCAGAGGCCCTGGCCAATCTCCGGCCCAACATCACGGTCGAGCCGAAACCACTACTTGAATGCTACCATTTCCTTATCTGTCGGACCTGAGCCCCCCAGCATTTTTTGAAAACCTGCTATTCTCGGGGTGGGCCTAAGGGGTAGTTGTCCTCCCCCAGGTAACCGCATAAAGGTTTCTATGCCTTTATGCTTTGAACGGTGTCCTTAGCTAGACAAGAGGTTTCTAAGCTAACTAGATGATAAGGACTTTCTTTCGGACAAGGTTTTACTAGTTTATAGAGTCTTAGGAGGGACCAAGAGCAAAAAGATTAGGAAAGTTCCTAGCCTTTAATACCCGCTTCCCTCCCTCTCTCGTAGCCCCTTAACTTTGCGTGGTATTATTTAAAGACTGGCATTGCTGAAGTTAGGGGAGTGGCTAAGCCGTTCTCCTGTGTTATTAGAGAGGCTTCTATTCTCGCATTGCTTATGAGCCTAATTCTGGGGCTTCCCGTTTAGGGGGGTATCCATCCACAAAGCAAGCAACTAATTTGATTGACAAACTATAGTTATTATTATCGTAAAAACAAGCTATTGCCGTTATTATTGGCTCAATTCTCCTGGTGTTCATCCATATCATGCCATCGACTCGTAACATCCACCTCCACAATTCTCCTCTATCCCCTGGTTTTGTTTCCTTTTACCATACCAGGAGTCTTACTGTCCAACCCAGAAATATTGGCTTCTGAATGGTTCTCATTAATATCTAATGTATTGTCGCGTGAACTTATCATTTTTTAATTCCTTCTCCCATCTTAGCTTGGAAGGCCTTCGAGGCAGCTGCAATGGCATCGCTACTTCCGGGAGAGTGTCCCGTAGAGAAATTTGGATGTGGTCGACCAGCTCGACTAGTAGTCCGCGAACCAGCTACGCTACTCCGACCAGAGCTGTCACGTATGGCAGTTATGACACTACTGCTATTTGAATCCTCACGGCTATGTGGACTAGGGGGAGGTACTGGATTTGGCACGGAAGAAGATCGTGACTTCGTCTCGGTCTGTGAAATAGAACCCTGGGCTTCTTTCTTTGATTTTTCTTTCGGTTTTTCTGTCCTCGGGATGGTCGTTGCGGGCCGTCCTGGCGCGGTCGATCTTCTGTGCCGAATATGTTCTTCTAAAACCTGCCTCTTTTGGATCTCCTTGGCTTCCCCCTTCATAAGCATTTCGTTATCATCACCTGGATTAAACGAAAAACACATTTCTCGCTGATATTGAGCTCCAGGACTAGATATTGAAGGATCTGTGTACTTGAGTTCCGCTCGCTCTTGAGATCCATTGCCAGTCTTGATTGTTGGTATTTCCGGAAGAGGTTTCTCACATACTCTAAGACCAAGACTTTTAGATTTTCTCATTGCTGGCTCTTCACCTGCCGAAATACTGCTCGATTCCGCTGACGATGTCGATGAGTCAAATATAAATGCTTTCTGTCGCTCCTTCTGTGCTCGGTCCATATCTGCCAACCGCGCTCGAATAGTCTTTGGAGTTTCCGAATATCGTTGTGGCTGTGGCTGTTCCAAACACGATGCGTTTCCTGAAGAGTACCGATTCGAACTACCCCGACTGCTTCGAGACTCGTGCCGTTGTTTGATATTACTTAGACTCCGGCCGATGGACTCGGCAGCTCTCTGCGATCCATGAACCAAGCTCCTTGATCGTGCCATCGATACTGTTTCCATGCCCCCTTCGGTCTTTGCGAGTAGGACCTCTAACTTCCTTATTTCGGTCTTGTAGTCTTGCTCCTTCTTTTCCCAGTTGATGGCTAGTTCCTCGAATTCCTTGATATCCTTCGTATGGCTCTCCTTCAGTTCATCAATGATGTTTTGACTGGCATTGACCTCTAATCGCAGGTTCTGATAGGTTTCTAAGACGTGTAGAATACAGGCATTGTATTCTATTGGAAGCGGGTCGATGAGAGATGAGTTCATCATAATGACCTTCAAAGTCTCTGCCATTTCTATGAAGTTGTGGATTAGCAATCCTAAAATAGCCTGCAAATAGAAAAAGACGGAAGAATACTACTTCTAACAGCAAACGCATATGTTTTCAAGGAAGGTAAATAAATGTTTTTTTGGGGGGGGGGGGGGGGGGGTTGACCTACGATCTCCAGAGGGCCTATGGTAAACATTTTCCGCATGCTTGATGCCCTGGAAGTCGTCTGCTGTCATGACAGGAGGTGTATTTGGGCGTGAGATGAGGAATGAAGAAACCCTTGAAGTCGTGCGCAATTTTCCTGCGGCTTTCTCCTCGAGATCCCATAGGTCATCGTGGGAGGCATTAGATTTATCGAAGTTTGAGGGGGAATCAGGGACAGGCGTCTTGACCCTCGTGAAGACGGGCCGCAACCAATCCGCCATGGTGAAAAAAACATGCCCAGGTGGCCCACAAGATCGATCCAGGGAAGATGTTGTATTTCGTTGGTGAGGATTTTGCACGCGCTGTAATTGAATTCACCTCTGAGATGGACAAGTTTAGCGAGATATCCAGGTTGCTCCTTCTGTATTTAGGTCTCGAGAACAGCTGGAGCTGGCTGATATGAATAGAGGACTACGATCGGAAGGAAAGTCGAATAGACTACAGTTCTTAATCATTTAAGAAATGATGTGGGTGCTTGAGGACACTTCATAGTACTTGAAGTAGTAGCAACAATAAACTAAACTCCACCATGGATCAATATATCAGCGCTGTAATTAAAAGTGATGATAACACACTCTATGTGTGATAGTCTGTAGCCGATAATGTAGGTAGGAGAATACTATCTAGTTAACTTGCGTTCTCATAGATGAAGACCATGAATTCAGCGTGACTCTTCCCAGTTCAACTAGGGGATTTAGACTTTGAGGAGTGCTTCGATGTTTATCTTGTACGTGAATCTTCCTCTTCCGCCCTATTTTGCAACCTCTACTTATAGAAAATTCGTTTTATCTTCAATAAAATAGATCTTCCGCCTTTTGTCTCCGCCGGCCCCTGCCCTCAAGTTTTCCTGCAAATAACTCTTTCCCGGAATTTTCCCCGAAATGCGCTGGAAACAGCTCCTTGACCTGGGCTGCTCCCTTGATACTGAAGCCATTGCCCGAAGACGCCTTGGAAGCTCCACGAATGGTGAACCCAATATCATTGTCCCGATTTTTGGTGGCTGCTGACAAATTCGAGACCGAAGGTAGAAGGCGCCGAGAGTGTTCGTCACCACTTCCGTCTGTGAGAGGTACAGCGATTTTGTGTGCAAAGAGATCTGCGGTCTCGTCTGTGGCATCTGAAGCACCAAAGCGGCGGCTGCTGACATTTGCCTTCTGTGGAAACAACTCTTTAGGGCCCTCAGAACCTTTTAGTTGCGTCTTGATCATCTGTGCTTTGAGACGATTTGCGGAGGCAGCTTCATTTCTCCTTTTCTCCATAATCTTTCGAGTTTGCTCATCTCGATCCACGTTGTCATCTCGAATTGGCGACGCACTTCGGTCTCTTAGCCTACCAGAAACACCGTCACCTCCGCGCTCTGGAAATAATTCTTTGCCAGCGTAACCGCGACCCCTTGTACGCCGAGAGTCGCTATCAGACGATGAATCTGGTCTCCTCCGCCCTCCAGCTCTCCGTGCCAACGCAACCTCGTCATCGTCATAAAGACTAGGATCAAACCCCGAATCCTCATCTGCTTTCATGCGATCTCGTTGTTCCCGGTCATCATAGCGAGCACTGCGATAACCTCCATCATCACGATCCCTATACTTTCGACCCCCATTGCCCCCCCTCCTGCGCCTCTCTGCCCGATCATATTCAGGGTTGAACAAGTAGAAACGGCTTCTTTCGCGTGCCCCTGCTTGCTTTCGGTCGCCTATGACAGCCCGTCGAACTTCGAGATTTGCGTGTGGATTGGAGGGTAGAGGCTTTGCTTGAACAGTTTGTAGTAATGGTAGTTGGGACACGTCTAGAATTTCAATCGCAGAAAGTGCCTGGAGCGCTTCCTGTGCAATATCCGAATCCTTGTAGATCAGATTGGCAGATGTATCATCAATCCACTCGACGTGCTCTGGGGCATTGGCACCATAATGCTCTATCGCGAAGTCCCGTACATCTTTCGTTGTCAGATTGTCAAGCCCTCGAAGGTGAACTTTGTGGGGTGCTGGTTCGAGTGCTGAAGGATCATCTTTGTCATTGGGAGAATTGAGGATTGGCTTCGCACCCTGCTTATCGAGCTACAGAGATGTTAGTTATCATGTATGTCCTTAGGGAAGGATAGATAAAATAGGTACTGCTGATTGAGCGTCAGGAAGAATGTCAACCTCTGGTATCTGAAAGTCTGCCTCTGTCAGGCCCACATCAATATCCATCTCAATATCCATATCTGAAGCCATTATGGAGGTGTAGTGGCAATGTGTTGGTGGAGAAAATGCCCCGTCGCGTGGTTATATTTCTAGGCAAAGGTGTAGGCGCGCTGCGAATACGGAGGATGAGTTGGAGATTCACTTGGAATCTGGCGCACTCACCTCTGGTAACTTTTATCGCGTATTGAGGAAGAACAAGAATGATGATATTCTAAAGGCTGCTTTGAAAGAAAGAGTGGTAATATTGGCCTTAGCGTCGCTTACGTTGTTTGGAGATGTGCTTGACAAAAAAAAAAGATAAAATAAAGTAATTTAATTATACTTATTTACTAGAGCAAAAACAGCTGTCGGTTTATCAACAAAGCTCAATTTTTCCAATTATGTACATAGAAAATCAGAGCCTAAAAATCAACGGAACGGAGGCAGCTACGTAGTGCGGCTCTGCCAGCTGACAAAGCAGAGAGCACCGAGCTGCAATATCAATTCAAGCTCAGTCCAGTGCACTCCAAAGACCACCACAGCGACACGATTTCTAAAGATCGTATGAAGGAAAGAGTCCTCATTAGTTCCTTTCCTCTTAGATGGGAAGTCGTGCACATATTAACCCACAAAACAAAACGCGCTTACGTAGAGGTCCTATGATTTTTGAGAGACAGAAGTGGGCTGTATTCGTTAGAATCCGACCAGATGTCTAAGGACTTTGAAAAGTTCTTATTGAGCTAAGAATGCCCGCCCAGTCTATTCCCAGACACTGCAGTCGAGTCAAACGCTCTTCTCGGTTACAGGCATTACCCCCTAGCATACAGCTAATACCTAAATACTCAAACTACCTGGTGACTTGGCCTAGTCATCAAGAATTCGATTTATATATGATTAGCTCCTTCTAAAGATACAATCCTTCACTTTGCTTGAAATCAAGGGGTATATATTTACTGATAATAAGCCGAAGCCCATAGAGTTGACGGTGTTGTATTTAGAGTGAACATGATGAGATTCTAATATCCTAAATTTATTAATTGACGAAAGCTTCATTTTATTAACAGCATGAGGATTAGCTGCATGTGAATAAGATTAATATTACATGGCTCTACTATCTCACAAAGCAAAGACTGCTGCAGTACAGTAGTATATTTGCTCAGGATTGGATGGGATAAAAATCTAGTCCATCCCACTCCAATTTACGGAAACTACGTCAGCTCGGTAGCTCAGGATTGGAAGTTAGGTCTAACTTAGTCTACTCTAGCCCGGGATGGGGAAGCCCCACACTGACAGTGTAGTTCGGGGTCGGATTGCAATATCAGCCCATCCTAGTCTCCGGAGACATTTACAGTGACCCAACCACTCAAAATTAAACTGTCATATCAGCTAAGCCTAGTATATAAAGACCACCGCCACAATACGATTATTTAAGATTGGATCTTGATATATATTCAGTCCTGTTCACAATAATCAGTACAATAACAGTCATTCAAAACCGGAATACAATTTAGTCTAGCCTAATCAACAGACTACCACACTGGCTTGGTAACTCAACCCAACCACTAAATTATCGTTCATTCGGGGACCAGCCCCGATACAAGAATCCATTGGGGAAAAACACAGGAAAATTCCGAACGACAACAAATACACTATTGTCCAATCTTTAATTTAAACCCCCTCCCCATATCTGTGCCTCTCGCTACCTCCTACTTCCTTACAACTTGACCTTTCTGGCTGCTTGCCTTTGGAACTTGGGCAGACGTAACCAGAGACTTAGTGTGCTTCCCAACTCTTTCCTCAAACTGTGCGTTCTCTCGTCCCTCCCTATTCCAGTGGTTCTTTGCAGCAGCGTGGGTTCTGTAGATACCTACCGCTTGAAGCTGAGAAGCTACTAGGCGGAACAACTTTTCATCCCGCAGCACTGGCATTCCCGGAGTTTTCTTTTCAAGATCCCGTCGCGCTTTGATGAATTGTGCGAGTTGAAAATCTTCGTACGTGGTCCATCCGCCCTTTTTTGGCAGTGCTCTTGGTGTCTTTGTCTTGGCCTGCTCGGTCACCCTCTTCAGTTGCCCATACTCTGGTTCCTTCTTGGTTATGCCGTTGGTAATCTGAGCAGCCTTTTCCGGGGAGCCAGTCTTGATCTTCCTTAACCCAGATTCTTGATTTCCCATGTCCTCCACATCCTTCCTGTCTCCTCCTATACTACTGTGGTCTCTATTATTTGAGAACAACATAGATGCTGGAGATCTTGTCTTTGGTTTGTTTATGGTTGTTTGTTGCTCTCGAGTATTTCCTTGGGAAGTCCTGTCGTAGATGCTTGCTGTTAAGACATCTCTTGAGATCATGTTGCCCATTTTGGGCTTCCTCATGGGTAGTTCTTGATTAGAATGCTCCTCGGAGTTTTCGGTGGACATTTTAAATGTTGAATATTTTCTGCGATTATTTATCTTTGAAGATCCGGCCTGTAAAACCTCGAGGTTGATATAAGGGTTGCGATGTGGTGCACGGATCCCGCTACCTGGTTTCAATATATTTTGTTGCCCTCCTTCGTTGGGACATGGTTGATGGGTTGCAGAAAGGCTAGATGAATAGGTGGGGTTTGAACAAATTCGCAAATATTGTTGTGGGCGAGTTGTTGAGTTAGATCTAGAATCGTATCCGGCTTGAGCTCGCTTATACTTGGCGAAGTCCCTCCTCGAGAGACCCAACTCCTTTCTTAAGCTTTCGTCCTCCTGAGAAGTAGGCTCGGTACCTCCGGCAATAGATAGTAAAGATGGAGGATTTTCAATACGCTCCTGTCGGATTCGGTTGTTAAGGGATGATACCTGAGAGGCGTCTTTTGGGGTTTTTTTTTTATGGCTGCGGTTTTGGCGACGCCTGTTAATGCGAGAATGTTTAGGTTGGGTGGGAAGTGTGTACCAAACCTCATGGTAACCGTCAGTCCGGGCTTCAATATATAGTTCTTCTAGGTCACTGTCATCTGCATTGCTGGGTTCTCCAGCATTATTTTCATGCTTTGGAATGTCCTGAACGTTCTTGTATGGAGCTTCGAGTGTGGCTTGACTGTTATTGTGATGTGGTTGTATTTGCTTGAAATGATTTTCTGTACCAGTATTTTCTGTCCCATTATCATTTTCTTGTGCAGCGATATATTCTAGGGTGCAGATCTCCCCTATGTCGCCAAGACTATCTGCATCCCTCTCTTCTCCTGGATTGCCGAGTACTCCTGTAAGTAGTTCCCCGTCTGTCATATAATCTCCACTCTGGTTGTACCCTTCATGGGTAACATACCAAGGGTCAATGTTTGACACTGAGTGGTATCTAGGAAGGCTCTCTCCCTCGGTCTTTTTGACTGTATTGTCGAAGTTTGCCTTTGTTCCATAGGCCGTAAACATAAATTTAGAACTCCAATCAATATTGAATGGATGCTTGAACTCTTCATCGCTCTCGTTACCGGTCCCGCTTTCTTGTCGAATACCGGCCATCTGAGTGGGGCTTTGCTGGGAATTTTGGGGTGTGCTTTGTCTCTTTCCAATGGTTTGGCTCGTGGCCTGCTGGGGGGTGTGCTTTGAATTTAGTTGATGCCAGGCAGGTTGGATATCATCACTATACTCTATGTCGTAAGCCAATCCCGGTTCAGCACACCACATTTCTTCTGGAATGAGGCCGAACTGGTCCTGGACGCTCCTGATCAGGCCAGCCCAAGTGCCAAATCGTGGATTCCATGAAGGATGCATTGGTGGGAGTGGTTGCAATAGTGGTTTTTGCTGGCGTGATGACCAGAATAGTGAGTTGGATGCCATGATGGATAGTGGTTGATGTAGGATATATGGGTTTGCTTGAGCAGTGGAATTAAGCCCGAGTATGGCGTTCTTGAGAGGAGTCTCGAGGGATTAAAAGGGGAGTCGACGAATATGTCTTATCGGAACCACTGAGCAGGGAGAAGGCAAAGGCAGAAGGCCTTAAGCTAGAAACGAAGTGTGGTGGGGAAAGTTAACAATAGAAATCATGGCCAATTTGTGCGGCGACTTCCTATTGTGCGGACTTAGGGCATTGTGACGCTTGGCCATCATTGATATTGTGCTTTTCTAGTTACATAAAAGCTATCGTCCGAATATTCAATTTGAAGTGAATTCTGTAAAAGTGACACCCCACAGAAAGAGCAGAAGCTCAGACTATAATCATGGGTGTAATATTGATAACTTTCGGATATTTGAATTACTGGACTCGCCACGCTTTATGATATAGCTTTTCAGTTTTCTTTGGAATTGCTAAAAGAGTTGGTTTAGTTCCTTGGAAGTTGCTGAGACGTGAGCATTTCGTGTTCAGCTTAAGCGAATACCTGGAGGACTGCACCAGAATCTGGTTCGAACATCTGTTTTATAGTGTATACTCCGCAAGGAATACGGATTATTTTTCATGTTGATAAAATTACCACTCTTCGGTATTGGACAATTTAGATAATGCGTGGTTGATCTTGCCCGTACTTGGGTTGAGGAGGTCAAGTTAGACTCACGTGATGGATACGCTTTTGAAGGCTCACAAATCGTGGAGGACATCCCCTGCCAGGGAGACGAATGTCAACAACGCTCGAAACGAGAAGATGCCGCTCACAATCAGTGGCCCTCATCAAAATATCGTCCTGGAGCCATCGCGCCTTTGTCAGAATGCCTTTGCACCTTTCGGAACTGTGATTGAAAATCCTGCCCCATCTTTGCAACCTTCATCAAGCATCCAACAACTACCACCAAATGCAGTCCATGCAAATCAGGGAAGCGCACTCAAATATCTCGATGTAACACGTATGGTCAATCTCTATTCATCCGCACCAAGCGGCAAACCTGGGAAAGCACTGGTGAATATGTTTGTTTGTGCTCATCGATCACTTCTTCCTCCTCCAGTAGAGTCCCAAGCAAAACTGCTAGGTAACTTCCCGGTCAACATACTCGAACGTCACCCATACACTACCCAGACATTCATCCCACTCGGCCTCTCCCCATCAGAAGCTCGTCAAGCACGGTATCTAGTCATTGTTGCCCCCTCTCTGGAGCCATCTCCCAGGGATGAGAGCTTTCCTGTCCCCTCCCATCGTGGCAGTGACATTGAAGGGTCTCTATCGGGACGAGGCCTCCCAGACCTGACGAAGATCATGGCTTTCATCGCAAACGGTGCACAGGCTGTCACGTACGGAGCGGGAACCTGGTGAGCTTTGTTTCAACTACTCTAGATATATTTTCTTCCCCACAACCCCAGCACAACCCACAGACAACCCGAGTCAGATTTATTCCACAATCACTCAGACGTGGTTTTGCTAATACTGGGGTTTCTAGGCATGCGCCAATGGTTGTTGTCGGCAGCAGCCCAATTGATTTCGTCGTTGTGCAGTTCGCCAACGGGGAAGCTATCGAAGACTGCCAGGAAGTGGAATTACAAACGTCTAATGTCACCAGCCTCTTGGTTGCAGTGCCAATTGCTGGATCTAGTCAGAACGGTGGCGTCGTTGAGAGGCCGATGTTATAAACATGCCGAACGACGTGGCACGATAACAGGCTTTCATCCAGCAACGAAGCTGCTGCACGGTTCGCCAGTCTCATGGACAACTTTGTCAGAGAAGCAGGCTACTACTAACATTGATGACTCGCCAGGGCGTTCAGGGTACTATCCGTTAATATTTCTGGTTCAGTTCATTCAAGAAATCAAGGTCAACTCGGAGATCCATAGGGAGAACGACCATTACTGAGACACGATGGTACTTGAAATTACTTGCTTTAGCATTTATGTTTTCTTTTATAGGACCTGTATCAGCATAGATCTCGCGGCATCGCCTCCTGTCTGAAAAATGACACGAGTCATTCGGTTAGAAGTACTTTAGTTTGAGGCACTATTTCACGAGTTTCACCAACCAAATCGCCATGAGCCCGTTCTTTTGCCTATTAGTAGCCGTGATCGCAGAGTTCGTTGCTAGCAATCTGCAGTCAGGACGTCTACTCTTCCTCATGAATAACTGCCATAGAAACTTTCAATCAAACCTCATCAAGTGCAAACTGCTTGGTGCTCCTTATTAGGGGGTGTATGAGACACAAGAGCGATGGCCCAACGACCTCTGGATCACCTTCTCGTATTCTAGCGAATTGCGGACTGCAATACAAGCCTACGCTTATTCCAGACCCTCTTTAGAGCTCGAAATCAGCTAGACAATGAGACCAGATCAAGCCAATCTCGGGAGCAACCGATCTTCAACTGAAGTTCTCAAAAAGGCTGCACATTAGCCGCTATTGGTAACCTGAGACTATGCATCATCAGAAAAGTTACCCCGGTCTCGATTAGCATATCCAAGCTAGGAAAAGGAGTGGACACAAAATCTCTTAGCTGCGCCAGTAGTAGCAAGTAAGTCTAATCTAAGCCTAGACGTTTGGCACCCGTTTACTTGAGATTAGCGAGTATCATTGTGTCGATTAATTTACGCCCTTCACTACTTTTAGACAAATGTCCGAGATCAGTGTGCGGATCTTCGAGACGATCCCGCCATGCCGTAGCTGTTAACATCCAATCCCCAAACCATAAAACGATGTTCTGCCGGCGATGTTTAGAAGGTTTGAACGTAACGGAACAAAATGAGATTGATCTGTCATTCGTGGGAATATATTCCAAACACGGCCCTCGTGTACCAATCAATAGCTAGATCGACGATCGACAACGGAACTGACTGCAAGGTGTGTTTTGTCAGTGGGTCAGCGTCCTCTCGGCAGTGAATTTGTCGTGGTAGGCAAGGATTTCGCTGAGGAATGAATTACTGATGAGCTACAACCAATTGGCCTAGAAGTGGCGAACTTTCAAATAAAGAGACCAGGTCTTCAGGGCTCAGCCGCTGGCACGGTCTGAAATGTCCCCGTTTCTGGCGAATTTATGCCCCTCTTCGAGTCTCCGAGCGCCTCGAGCTACTCTGCTTTCGGCGAATATAGACGACTCGAGGCGACCTGTGGCTTTAGTTGCCAGCGCTCTGGGTCCTCCATTCCAATGGCAGACTTGGCAGCTGTGGCTGCGTGTCTCATCATTTGTCTATGCACGTTGAAGTTGTGCCACCCTTTCTTTCAGTCTTGTCCAATTACAGTGAAGGGATGCTTCTCAAACACCCACTTGCAAACCGGAAGTCATTGGTAACGGCGCCCCCGCAGTCAATCAGTGAATGGCTATCCCGTCTCCCACCGCACCGGATTAATCATATGTGTATTCCCATGTTGCACTCAGCTGAAGTAGTCGAGTGGAGATGGAATGCAAGCTGCAGTCTTTGCTCTTCCAGACAATGGAAGTTGCGCTTGAGTCCCTACAATCTCTCGGAGTGAACGACCGGGTTACTAAGCATATCTTTGGAGGGGGTGGGACGTTGGGATCTCCTCAACAGGGTTCCTTCACATCCCGCTTTACGGCACACAAGAATCTAAGAATAGCTTCATCATGCATTATTAACAGCCGCCCCAGCTACGAATGACCTGGAGGGGCTTCTCATCCATGCGAGAATGGCCTCCCTGCTCCAAGTCAAATTGAGGGGAGGGAATCCAGCTACCAAAAGATTCCATGCATTATGAACTTCAGAAAAACAACATCAACTCGCAAGGAAAGTGTCGAGTCTATTGAATTCAAGATCTGAAACAAGTTTTCTTGAACCCGGTTGCCGGAAATTCCAAACTCAAACCCGCATCTTCAGGACCTTGGTCAGGAGACTAAATGTAGCTTTGATACTCAGCAAGGTTCAGCAAACCATGTCCTTGCTGAATACTTTATTTGTTGTTCTGGCTTCGGTGCCCCACTGCTGGAATATCTGCAGCATATGGTTTGCTGGGTCAAGGAAACATGCTGGAGCTGTTAATTGTTTATCTGCAACGCGACACAATGCCCCTGAGTTATAGTACATATGCTGTATGATTTTAGAGCTGGTCGTGAATACTGGCCAAGACCTGCAACATGAACACTTCCAGATTCCAGTGGCTAGGAAACCAGGAAGATTTTGATGGGCACGAACGAGATCTGTAGTATTTTATGATGCCGAATTGAAATGAGATAACACAGTACCAACAAAGTTGACAGCTGGCAGTAGGTATAGCTCTCTGATTATTAAATCGGATGTTGATCGCTTCCAAAAGGCCCATGGAATATTAAACTAATGAGAGCAGTTGAGTTACACCTCGGAAACCCCCCATCACCATGTGTTGATACAACAAAGGCTAGTGAACTCGAGTATCATTTCTCGATCCTCATGGTCATCGCTGGACTGGATCTTGACTATTTCATTAGGGTGCCTCATGCCATTCGAAGGACAGGCTCTGAAATGATGGGACAAGAATAGCAACAATTAAATTCACAATTTACCTTGCCGCACGCCAGCTTCGAGGGTGGTAAACCTCGATCTTGGGATTTCATGGAGCTCACCAGGCCTTAATCATGCACCGTTGCAGAGCCATGCCCAAATACGACCTCTCAACGGTTTTTCCGGTGACATATACCGTCAAATGATCAAAGCCTGGGGATCCGAGCCCGTTGATTTGGGAACAGATGATAATTGCAGAGGCGAGACGGAATTCTCCTGTGGCTTCCCCGACCGGATAATGCCACGACGGAGCCTGAGCCACTGGGAAGCTCAACATCATAAGGGCACAGCATGAAGAATTTCACAACATTTATCAGTTGAAGCTGAGCTAAAAGTTTTGGAAAATCATTTTCATCTCTATGGGATGTCGACATGGATGAGATGAATATCTTGTTTTCAATGGGTGTAGTTTGTGGGATCCGGTATGGTATACTCACCACTTTGAGTGTATTCAAGAGTCCAGCATGTCAGCATCATTGAGTGTTTTTTCGATTTGCGTGGTGTTTCATGCCTCCGGCCGGGCATCGGATGAAAATCACGATGCGCAAAATATGATTTGCCCAGGTCTCACACCCCTCAATTCTCACCCCGGCAATGATCGGAAACTCTCACCACATTCGATATATGCATGGGGGGGGGGGGGGGACCCCTGACTTCGGCGACCAAACCCAACTCTTAGGATCGCCTCCGCGCACGACATTTGACAAGGTCTTCACTGCATGGAGCACCTGGTCATTTGGCGATACTCCGTGCGACGATACAGAATGTTCGCGGGTTCGTTTTGTGTTTCAACCTGGAGACTTGATCGGATAAGGGGAACACATCTGAACGCATTGTATTGTTTCTTTTGCTAGAGAGGCAGTGTTTAAAGCTTCACTTTGATGGTTGTAAGCATCGCCAGAATGATGAGGAAGTGCCTGTATCCCATATCCCATAACGCTATTCGTTATAGCTGCGGTCTTGTGGAGTCATTCGTCAAGATGAAGTCGGCAACATTGGATCCGGCTCATCACTCCTGAATCTACAGTGGGATTTGAGCCAGCACCAAGTGGTCGTAGTGTGAAGCAGAAAATTGGCAGACATCGAAGCATCGATCTTCTGTTTTAGGACGTGCGCTACGTGCAGATCATCTTCCGGCACCCTACGGAAACGATTCAGTGGGCACAACATCACGGATGGGAAGAACGACAGCCAAGGCACAACAAGCTGGAGAAGGTGTAGGAGAAACGTTGATCAGCTCCATAAAAGCGCTTGGAGCCTGCGGACATTATTTGTGGATCTTTTCAGCTTTGCCTTATTGGAGGCAAGTCCCGCGAACCATATGCCGCTAGGGACTTTTCACGAGACTTGAGATTGACAGTGCAGATCTGAATTTGGAGTAGCAGTGACCACAAAATACTGTACAAGCCCCATGCCACATGTCTGGGCCAGTGGGCAGTCTCAGGGTTCAACGTTGAAAACGGGAGTTCCCAGCAGTACCATACAGGGCACAACGATATTGATATTGGGAAGATGGCGGCCATGGGGAGGATCACAGGGGATCTGGGTACTTGGAACAGAAAAGAAAATGGTGTTCATGGGAACGATAGCCGCTGTCTGGAGATGGAAGATCTCAACAGGCTTAAAATAGAGTCTTCTCAGCGGAAATCGCCTTGAAGTGGAGGCTTCTGGGGGATGCCAGTCATATATTGATCAGGGCTCAGGGGTCTTCGATCACCCCAAAAACCGGTAACCTTAGTTCTATGTCGGTCGAGCGTTCTCCTGCCCTCCCTTTCCCGTTGATTTCGGGCTCCGACAGACCCTGAACGCCCTCCAAGCCAATCTTTAAGTTCTTTTCTCCCACGGCACGGTGACGGCGATGGTGCAGCCCTTGGCACCTTGGCCACACATATTGTCGGCTGGTGTGAGCAGGAAGGTTAGCAGGGTTAAGTAGTAGTGCTATTGCGACTAGGTCAAGCCAGGTCACGAGTGACACCAGCAACACCAACGCATCATCACGGTCCACTTCGACGTTCTCACTGACACACACGCACTCTCCCGACCAAACAAAAGTCCATACTCGATGTCTTTTGCTTCACGGCAGGATCAGATCTCTGTACCGACTGGCTCCAGCCACAGCCCGTTTTCTTTTCTTCTGCCCTTGACAGCCTGCAATGCAAACACAACAACGTCGCTCCCTCATCCCCGTCCCTCCTGCAAAATCAACGCAGTTCCCAAGCGTCAACCATGCGGCACCCGTGGCCGAAAGGAAACACTGGCCTGCACTGAAGAATGAAGTTGTATCCGTATGCGCGGATTTTTGAATGCAGCCTGCGAGACCTGATTCGTTGGAGTTAGTGTAGACAGTGCGGCTGGCGAACCGGCCGCTGCTCGTCATGGTGTCAGCGCAACAGGGGAGGAGAAAATTACTGGAGGAACCACCCGGCAGGCCAGTGGTCTCTGAGGAGTTCGAGCTTCGAGCTTTGATAGGGAGAGCATCTTGGATCTCCTTCTAGAGCCGTCTACTATCCTGCGTCAATCTCAACCGTCCGCGCGGCGCTCGGACGACCGAACGGCCAGCTTTTGCTGGCAGCGGTGTCAGATCCTGGTGCTGTTGCTGTACAGGCGTGACTCGCTCCCAGGAGACGAACCAGGGCTAAGGAAGTGTTAGTGGGAGTCTCGAGTACTTGTGCTTTCAATTGCTACTTCATCTGGTCAAACTCTGGTAGCTTTTGCTCCAACAATGCAGCCTCCTGCAGATTCTGCTCTTCACCAGGCTGCACCGTGAAGCCCGAGCCCGAGCCAGCGGCCCCAGGTAAGCACGGAAGAGTCCCAGGTCAGTGGGAGAAGCTAAAGCCTCCCGCGCGGATCAGCAAGGGCCGGGGCCAATTACTCTCCCATGTCTATGGCTTGTCCTCCAGAGGCCCTTGGACAGACCTGAAGCAACTCAAGCAACACCGACCAATAATCACTACTACTACTCTAGGACTAGATCGTCAACAGAGGGCGGGTAAGGGGAAGGCCAGCAAGAAATTCACTCGCAGTTGTGGCCACTCAAAGCTCTTTTTTGACCAAACATTGTCTCCACCTCCACCTCCACCACCATCGCCCAGCGCAAAGTGGTTCTCCACTTCCCCTGCTCAGTTCTCTCCGACCATGTGTGCCCATGTCCATGCTCACGCTGCTGTTGCCATGCGCTGCCAGTAGCTGTGGTCAATGGTCATGAGAGTCAGACAGAGTCCACCCTGACAAGGGGGAAATCAAGCTCTCGAAGTCGTGGAGCAATGGTTGCAGAGCTAGAGTCCGTCTGAAGAAATCACCGTCTAAAACTGTGCTCCTCATCCAGCCTTCTCCATGAGACTACAAAGCACCATAATCAATTCTACCTTGCGCCATCCGCAATAAGCCTTGCAATTTGTCCCGCGCCCGGCGTCTTGATCGTCGTTTTTCAATATACAACGCCCACACCACACCCAAGGCTGATCCATCCCAGGGGGACCCCTTCTCCCCTCGTCCCGGAGAGGCCCTGTTGGCAAACCTGGCTCCCTCTTCTAGCCCTGATCGTTGCGTTTGCGCGCTGGCCGCATCCACAACTCCTCCCCCACCCACCTGAGTACCATTAATACGGTCTACCAACCTGACCACTACAAGCATTTAGTGTCATATATGGTTCTACTGGCGTCCGATCTCAATCTGCGACCTGCCCTCCTCGATCCCAACTCTCTTCACTTGATAATTTCCAGACAACAACATTGTCTGTCGAAAGTCTAAACTCTAATTCATTTCACCACCAACGAAAACATCACCTACAGTCCGGCTCTTCCTCTCGCGATTTGTCACCCCATCACATTCGACTCAGTATACTCCACACTCCGAGCATCTTCCAATTCCATCACGATATCAGGTCACCATACAAGAAGCAAGTAGCATTTGACACCGTCACCACAGTACTAGGCTATCCGGAAATATCACACTTTATACTCATCTGGAACACTTCGTGGGCTCCGGCGACACCACTAAGATCAAGCCACTTGCAGCTTCACTGGGACCGTCGTTAGATGTGGTAGCCATCCTCAGCTCCTGTCTGCATTTACTGAGCAACGATCTTGTTCTCGAGTGCTTGGAGTCATACTTCGGCTGATACCCCATCAGATTCGTTCCCTTACAATCATACACACCCATAATTCGATTGCTTCCACCATAGCAAGTGGGACAAATCATTAAAGATCAGGTTCTTGTTTAGAGTCTCAAACACCTGTCACAATCAACGACTATTTAAATCAGATATTACAAGGCTACAATGTCTTCACATCGACGCGGACCTTGGTCGCAGGGAGAGGATGCGTACCTGGTTCAACTGGTTCACACACAAGGTGCGCTAAATTGGGTGAGAATCGCACAGCTTATTGGATCACGATCGCCAAAGCAATGTCGCGAGCGTTATCACCAGAATCTCAAGCCATCATTGAACCATGAACCCATCAGCCCTGAAGAGGGTCTTCAGATAGAGCGATTAGTAGGCGAAATGGGGAAACGCTGGGCAGAGATTGCGCGGAGACTTCATGGAAGGAGTGATAATGCAGTAAAGAATTGGTGGAATGGCAGCATGAATCGTCGTAGGCGCCTTGTTCTTCGCCGGAGACCTTCTGGACCTTCAAACGGGTTTGATGAGCAAGCTCAGTCTCTCTCTTTTGCCAGACCAGCCTCCAACCGACCTCTTACGATCAACTCTGCTGCCTTTTCATCCCGACAAGGCATTGATGGTCCGCTTCCATCACCAGCCGCATCAGAGACCTCTGGGACTGAGTCGATGGACGAGCCTCCTTCTCTTATTTCAGATAACGGATCTACATTCTCCGTTTCACCCCGTTTAGCTTCATCCCCAAGGCTTGAATTACCTCCTCTCACGGGCTTCCAGAGGCCTGATCACAGACGTCCAAGCCTTCCATTGCTTCAATTTACCACTGGACCTTTTCGATCAGAAATTGACACACAGACACAACCATTCACACCGCGCTTCTACAACTCTTCCAAATCACAGGGATTCTCACCATTGGCAGGTAGATCTTCGACCGAAGCACAGGTATCAGGCTTCTCCCCTCGAGAACACAATCACTATGACTCCCGGGTCCACTCGGTAACAGCACCGCCAACACCTGTACAGCTTGCTCCCCTCCGAATGACTTATCCCCCCCTGCGGCCAGAGCCAATGGCCGAGCGGGATTCGAGGATGCATCTTTCAACACTACTCGGCTGAACAATAAACATCCGCAGTTGTTATCATTATGGGTTCGGGTACAAAAATGGGAGGCATACGATCTTATGTTTTTAATGTGTTGATAGCTCGGGATTGGCGGTTGGGAATATTGTCTGGGGGCGCAAGGGTTTATTGGGTTTTACGAGCAACGTCTTTCGTTTTTATTGTTATTTTGCGACATTATTTGTCCTTAATATCAGATGTATTTGTTTAGCTAGATACCCACTCCCACGCACAGCCCTACAACTCTTACATGTATCTACTAAACGATATCTATATCTTAATTGTTATATACTACAATTGATACCCTGAAAATATTAGTTACCTACGATTTACCATCTACATGCAAAACCAAAGTGAAGTGAATACGTTTGGAGGGATTGCTCCCCGTCCCTCTCGCCTAAAAGACACAACATGGATAATCACTTCTCAACACAGACTATAATAGGAAAGAAACCCATTCCTAGTCTATTCGTCCTGGAGTAATCACACTCTCTTGATGGGTATCTTCAAGAAGTGAGGATGTACATGGTACAATAAATTCTCAAAACCTCAATGATTTGTAAAACGTGTGATGACCGAGCACGATCGGTCCACTCCTCATCTGACTGAGCCTTACGCACTTGGCGCCAAACGGCGAACGGGCAAATTATCCTCAAAACGGGGCGGGTTCAGACTCAGATTGGAGACTCCAACGGACTGTAGCACATCGACACGATCGATCACCGATGCGCTACGAATCAAGCCTCCCTCGGAACAGATCACCACAACTGTCATCCTTCCTCACCCGACAAATGTCTTACCACCACTCCCCTAAACCGATATTCACTCAAGACAAGACAATCGAGACGATCTCTCCTGTCCCGCCGAGCCCTCCTATCCCCCTCACAAAGTTATCCCACCAGCCAATCAAACGCGGAGCCAATCAGCACCCCGATCAACCTGCCAGCCGCCGCCGCATGCGGCAGCACGAACACTAAGTCGTATTTTCTTTTTCGCAGACATCGAGGAGGAACTAATGCGCGCTGAGCCAGGAACATGCTTCAAATCTGTGTCTTAGTTTGCATTGCATTTCACTCGAGGTCTCTTCTTAACGGGGCTGTTAAGTTTTGGGTTTCAAGTGAAGCGAACGCGAACGAAGGCGGATGATCCGCTCGCTCTGCATTGAAAATTGCTTGCATTCAGTCCGATGTTGTAGCGCTAAAAAGCAACAAAAGACAAAGGTTTGCAGCTGGGGTGGCCGATGACATGGTATGGTATTGTTGGTATTTCGGGAGAACTGGGGTAGGCAAAATCTACTGGTAGCAGCCCAAAATCGCAGCTGTGCAGGTGATCCTGCAAGAGAAGGTGTTGGCGTAGCGATCTTCCAGCAAGTACCTGGTGATATTACTTTGTGCGGACTCTTGTTCTGTGGTGAAATGAACTTGTTTTTTCTCTGCATCCTCAGTCTATCTTGGGCTTAAGCCAGACGAACCTCCACTTCTCATCCGCCGTCCAATGATGTGACATGATATTGGGATGGAGATTACTTGCTGGCTAGGGAAGATTCATACTTTTCGTAAACTCTATGAGCATGTAGTGTCATCCGGAGGAGGAAGTGAGCTGGAAGGTAATGGTTCTAAACTTCGACCCTTTTCTCTCACTGTCATCCCCCAGCATGTTTGTAGACTTTATCCAGTGAGACATTCTTACTATTCATTTCTTTCCTGAGTAGCATAACGCGTGTCGCAGTGAAGCCCGAACTCGGTTTTGTCAGAAAAAGAAGACATGCATTGCTTCTACACAACTTCATGGGGTATCTAACAACACATTACTGACAAGGCAGAACACTTCGCCCGTACTCCAATTGCGAGGAGACCCGTCTTATTTGGTCGCAGTATATCCCAAGCTCAACTCCATCGCTGTAACGCTACATATCAACGCTATCCTAAATTTCATGCATGTCCAATATCCTCTATAGGTAAATGTCACCTCCTTCATTAGAAACCCATTTGCGCCAAGCCTCATCATATGCAGACTCCAAATCAGTAACCCATCTTCTCGTATCAAAAAGAGCACAAGTGTATCGACTGTCAAATAGAAGCCGCCGAAGTTCGCCAAGCCTGCCCACACCCTCGCCTTGACCAGAGGAGTTTATCCTGTACGAGAAATTTCCAGCAAGCTTGATGGCAAACTCCTCGTACTGGTCATCATCTATCGCAATGAGCTCTAAAGCAGCTTTCCGGCCCTCTTCACTTCTAGGAAGTGCTCCTTTCAAAATTGATGCCGCCATGCGGGAACACATCTTGTATTTATAACGGGGGAGAGTCAGAAGGGGCGTACTTGACCAGAGAACGTCGGCGGCGGTGGTATGAGCATTGCACTCAGGAGTATCCAAGAACAGATCGCATACTCGGGCTCGAGAAATATGCTGGTGTTTTGCGGCGACATCGGTAAACCAAATACGAGATGCGACGTTGTCCCCAGCCCATTCCCGAGCTGTACGCTTCAAGTTACTCTCGCCCAAATCTGGGAATCGAAGAAGCCAAAGGATAGCTTTCGGGACTTTATCCAATATTCTTAGCCACGTACGAAACGTGGTAGGTTCAATCTATAAATGAGTTAACTACTGTTCGAATGTTAACTAGTTAAATTACGAACCTTGTAAAGCTGGTTGAAATTTCCAAGAATAATAGCATCATCAGATAAACTTGGAAATAGTTCCTTTCGCATCTGCCACCGTCGAAATTGTTCATCTTCCCAAGAAAGCCTCCGTTCGCGCGGCTCTGATTGAGCGTGGTCACAGCAGAAAAAAGTGTCCCTGCAAAAGATGATGTTTTCGGAGTAGACCCAATTCTCCGCTTCATGAGACTGATGGTCAAGTAATTGATCCTCCAAGTCAATGTTCCTCCTCCAAGGACGCAGCGTGTCAGGTGGAATGGCAGTCTCATCAGCCAAAATGTAGTCACACCACTCCGCACCCAATGTGCCTGCAAATCCCATGAAAGACATCTGAATGGGTGCAGCGCGAGCTGCAAATACCTCGTTTCGAGCACCTCTTGTGTATCCATTCAAGTTTATGAGGATATGGATGCCGTCGTGAACGATCTGCTGGACAAGACGATCAGCAGGCCATGAGCTGGCGTCATAAAACACAGGTGCTTCGCGTTCAATCTGCTGTCGATGGACAGAGTTGTCACTCCTTGTTGTGGCATAGCAGAAGGCTTTGGCACGAGAAGGATTATGAAGTCCAAAGACTGATTGCATTCTATGAGGTTTAGCATTTTTTCAATGATAATTTGCGTAAAATGATGACTTACAGATGGGCGAGGGGATGATTGTTGAAATCCGATGATACGTAGCCTATATTGAGATGGGGCGATGGAGGCGCTGGTGGTGGAAACACAGACACCGGTAACCATGGCGCCCTCAACGTTGAACATGATATTCTCAGAGCATTCCGCTGCGAGATCATACGAATATCTTTAGCAGATAGCGGACATGTGAAAGTGTGAAATGGGAGAACTGTTGGGGCGGTCGGTATAGAAAGACTGTTCGGGAGATGTGGTCGAGGATAAGAGGTGGCCGGAAGTATCCTCTGCTTCACATATTTATCTTGGTACCACCTGTGCATTGCTCTTTTGATTGCGCGCTCGATGAGTCGAACAATACGTGAGCCTTCCCATCGCAGCCCAGCCCATCCGGCGAGAGCTGCTTGAATGTTAGCCTTTTTCTCTGCAGGCCAACGACCACCTGTATCTGCTGCTTCTAGTTGCTGAACAAAATGGTGAAGAGTTTGAGCTTGAAGTGTGCCACGGCCCCATGTAGAACCGTCCTTGAGTTGTCTCGCAACTATGTCAACAACTCGTTTCATCCAACCATTTCCGGCTCCGTTGGTCCTTGCCTCTAAGATCATCCCTCCATCATCAACGTGCCACCGATCCTGTCTGCCGCCATCGAGAATGACCCCTCCACGGCCAGCCCAGTCGCAAACAGAATTTAGAGCATTGGCCAAACCACACACAGCTTCGGCAAAATCAGGACTCGATGCAACCGCACGTTTGTAGTACTCAATGGCATCACTCGTTCGACCCTGATCCTTTACAGCATTTGCCAAGTTCGCGAGTGCAATATCGAATTTATCATCGCACGCAACAGCTTTCTCATACATTGCAATTGCATGCTCAAGTTGCCCGATATCTTTCAACAGACTTCCCAGGTTGGTATAAATATGGGCATGTCTCGAATCCAAATTGAGACCATAGTTGTAGTATGCCAGAGCTAAGGCAATACCGCTACCTGGCGCGACTCCGGGGATAGCCGGGGTAGATGGTGCATCTCTATAGGCGACGGGGCGCTGGCCAGCCGGCTGTTGCACGCTTGCTAACAGAATACCTACGTTATTGGCTGTTGATGGGCTGGGTGATAACGATAAAGATAGATAATAGAGGGCAAGAATATCACCAACACCGGTGGGTGTTCTTGATATCCTTTGCGGCGAGGTACTGTTTGACATGGCATCTTGGAATATCTTGGCAAGAGAAAGAAGGCAGTTGCTTGTAATATTGACGGCAGCTTTTCTGGCCATCCCTTCTGGCACATTTTGGAGACCTGGCATTTCACCATTATTGGAGAATACCAGTCTCGAGGTCTGCAAAGCCTTGTCTGGTGGAAGCAAAAGCGGAGAAGACGATTCCACCCGGGGGGACCTGAAGTCTAGTTGCATGCCATTAACCCCATCAAAAGATAGTACGTTGACGATTCTTCGGATGAGGCCTTGGATGCCATGAGATCCTCTGCCCGCGCTGATGAGCACTGCGTCTTCAAAGGCCTTTGACGCACTGGTGATGTCTCCGAGGGTGTATAACAAATTTCCTTTGGCATGTACGAGAGCAAGTATTCGACCATTCTCCGAACCTGGCACAGAAAACCCACTAGAACCAAACCCAGGTTCACCAGACGTGTCTTCGTGATCTCTGCCTGACGGGGTTCGAAACAAACCTTCGACATCTCGATCGTAATCTAGAGAAGCGATTTCTGAGGACGCTCCAGCGGACACGCATGATTCGCGATCGGTATTACTGGACGTCTCACTGAAGTAGTCGTGAGGTTCTTCGTGCTTCGGTAATCGGAGTGATCGCTCCACGAAGTCGATAATGTCAATTGCTTCTCTTTCTCGATGATCTCCACAGAGAAGCCCAATGAGATGTTCCACGGCTTCAAAATAGCCTGGTCGAAGGTTTACTGATTTCCGCCAATGTAGTTCAGCATCTTCACGCCGGTTAAGGCATAAAAGAGTAGCGGCAAGATTTGAG
This sequence comes from Tricladium varicosporioides, assembly GCA_021365295.1. Classification (NCBI taxonomy): domain Eukaryota; kingdom Fungi; phylum Ascomycota; class Leotiomycetes; order Helotiales; family Tricladiaceae; genus Tricladium; species Tricladium varicosporioides. The sequence goes on from JAJTIW010000022.1 coordinate 906,495, forward strand.
ATAGCCTCTACATGTCTGCTTGAATGCTTAGATTCATCCCAAAGAACATAATAAAAAGACTTACTTTTCATCTAGAGCTATTATCTTGGAATACCAATCAAGAGCAGTGTCATACTGCTCAAGTCCATATGCCAAGCATCCACCTAGTAACATCCCATCAATCCACTTCCAACCACTTTGTTCGCATAGACTTGTAAGAATATCAAGGGCCTCTTTCGCTTTATTAAACGGAAAGCTTGAGGCCTGATTTGGTGTCTGGAATGGAGATATATATGGTCGCATCTCCTGGCCCCCGGAAGTCCGCATATCTCCCAAGGCCGCTCCAGACCAACCTCCGGTGGCTTTGTTCGAGATTGGCCGATAGCTAGGCACAAGCATATTACCTACATGCCTCCTAGATGGGCTTGTCTCGCTTGATCCCTCATTTAGTCCGTTCCATTGTGGTGTAGTCAGGTAAGAAGCTGGTTGCCGAGGGGGTTTTGGGTATATGCTACCCTTAGTATAGGGTCTAGAGCCGTAGAGCTGACGGGATACCTTATTTTGCTCCTTCTTCGACTGTTGTAGAAATGCAAGCAGATCGACATATATACTATGAGCCCAAGAAAGGGTCTTCTCTTTGAATCGGAGGCTGCTTGCTTTATTTGCGGTTTCTGCAACGGGGGTCCTCGAGCCTTCTGACGTTGGAATATACCCATTAGTATCAATATGCAAAGGGTGTCGCGGTGTGGGGGTTCCATAGCGTCGATCCGAAGCATGTAGTTGTTGGTCTGTAAATGAGAAGGTCGAATTGCTAATGTTGACATTCCGATTGCTGTCTACTGGCATCGGAGGTTGTCGAAATTGTGACAACAAATCTCCAGGAGGGTTAATGTTATTCTGGAACCTTCCATCCAAATAAGAGTCGTTATGGGGATAGTGACGTTCTGGACCTCGAAAAGCTGCGGGTCGATATGGGACGAAATTACCATCGGGCCAATAAGGACCATATAATCCGCCATCATTAGAGGCCGTTGGGCCAGGGGAAGGCATATATGCTGGCTGCAGAACTGTAGGAATTTGTGTACCATTATGAGAATAGTATGTGGCAGCTTGCTGCATGCTAGTATGATCCCACATGTTGTGAGAAGGATCCGGTATCGCTGGAAGATGTGACCAATGTTCCCCATCTCCGATAACACGCAAGTCATTACTGCTCGCATCTACATACTGGTCCATTTTTTGATAATTCCAGTTTGAGATACCGAGTCTCTGCCGTGAAGGCTGTTCGTTTGTGCCAAGTTGAGGGTAGGTGTTGCTACGAGCTGCGGACGAACCCGTCAAGGGAAGTACTACGTGCTTCAAGGCTGGGGCCTTGCTCGACCACTGTACGGGGGTTCCATCATATCCCGCTGCTAGAGTACCACTAGGGGTTTTTCGACGAAGCATGTGTTCGGAGGGGTCGTTATATTGTGATCCGAAGCCATGCTCAGAAGAACTTCCACGCGGCAGACCAGTTCGGCGCGGGACATGATTATCAAGAGGATACACACGGAATGCGTGTGGCGATGGTGTTGTGGAGCTCAGCCCTCGCAGACTTCGAAAAGGAAGAGGTGCAGAGGGGTCGGGCTGTCTCGAGTGTGGATTCGGTAAGGATTCGAAGGGAGGAACAACAAAGCTCGGGCTGCCGAACTGCTGAGATAGGTGTCGCGGATGATGGGCTATCTGAGGAATCATGTTCATTACTGGCTGTGAAGCAGCCAGATCGAGGGTGTAAGACAAGTATATATGCTGGAGTACGACCACCCAGAAGCCTCGTCAGCACATCAGTTCCAGGGAGTGCCGATACCTGCACGAAGGAGGGGAGAGTCTGATCTGTTGATCATCTCTGCGTGGTGCGCCGCAGCCCTAGGAGGGCGTCGTGAGAGCTGCCCGGCTTCTTTAAGGATACAGCAGAGGTTGAGGATGGCGATGATTCTGTTGATGGGATTGCTGGCTCATGAAAAACCGGTCTAGAGTTGCAGTTGCAGCCTTGGATGTTGGAGCGAGGTGTCTGTTGCTTCCTCGCCTGCGATTGGCGCAGACAGGCGCTTGTCAGCAACAATATTCTCCAGCTGGCAAGGAGACAGATGCGCCCGAGAGTAATGTCACTGCAGTTATGATTGAGGAATCTTTTGTTAGATAGCACACCCTTTACATTTCAATCTATGGCATAGGCGTTGGAATGGAGAGTTTCTCCAACCAGTCTTAGTCGTACGATATTTCAGGCACAGTTTACGAGTCTACAGCAATCAAGATGTCCGGCCGGCTTGATATCTTGGCGTTTTGGCATTGGCCCTGTGCCACATACGCCGCAATTGGCTTTCCTCGACTACAATAAGACTTACGAGATATAGGCCCGAGAAATTATGGAACACCAGATCCACAATGATTCTTTTGTTGAGTTATAGGACACAAATATCTTCTTGCTCCAAAAATAGGCCGATACCATAATTTGAACCAGTCCACGAAGGAAGGGTGGTAAGGGCCAGAGTGTTTAGCAAGTGAAAGTCCAAGCCAATTTGTTGAGTTTGGACAATTAGTGTTAATGTCACCGAAGTACAAGTTCTCAATTTTCATAGATGAATCAATGCCATTGCTTGCACAACCTATTGTGAAGTCTTTAGCCCATGACACCATGCAAAGAAATCAATTGTCATATTTATTCTTCAGGAACTAAAGTCGAAGTTAGTTCTTATCCCCATATCGCAGTTGACGGAAAATACTAACTCTCGATCTCTCCGCTTTCAATATCGTCACTGATATCCTTTGGGCTTCTACCGTCAACCTGGCAACCGACACTAAATGCTGTGCCCAAAATCTCCTTGACCGTACCCTTCAGCTCCTTCGATAACGACTTGAATCTCATTGTGCGTGCAATTTCGATGATATCGTCCAAAGGAATCGACTTGCTGTGCTTAATGTTCTTCTCCTTCTTTCGGTCCCGAGGCGGTTCCTTAAGGGCCTTGATGACGAGGGAAGATGCAGATGGGACGACGGAAACAGCAGCTTGTCGGTTTTGGATGGTGAGCTTCACGGTGACACGGAGTCCTTTCTGCAATGATGATCAGCAACCAAATCTGTAAAATCCTGACGTATTGTACACATACCCAGTCGCCAGTCGCCTTCGCGATATCTTCTCCGACCTTCTTAGGGGAAAGACCCAAGGGACCAATCTTAGGAGCAAGTGCGGACGATGCACCGACCTCGCCACCCGTTGCTCGAAGATGACTGCAAAACTCATGTCAGTTACTGCCTCACTCCTGTCCTTTGGATTCGATGGATATGTTCAAGAAGAAAATTGAGAAGAGGGGAAACTTACATCACCTTGATCTCATTGGGGTCTATCTTGGGAGCTAGGTTTTGCAAAGCGGTGTTAGCCAGAGCGTTGGAGCTCCAGGATAAGGAACTTACGCATGTTTGCGGTTGATGCTCTCAGTCGTGGTGTTGTTTGCCAGATTGAGCTGGATTTTCAAATTCCACATCAAAAACAATTCTGTGGGCGAAAATTCGCTTAGCTCCCATTCGGGCCACGCTAGGACTAGTGCGAGGCTGATTTCCATGCCTAGCACTCCAGGTGGGGTTGAGTGCAGCCTCACGGCTCCAACAACGTTGACATATGGTGCCACTTTGGGTCTCACAAATGGCCTGCTTCACTAGGGATTTAATACAACTTTAATCGCATCATGAAAACTGAGTATGTTACGACCTTGAACGGCCATGGGAACAAATATTTCGCGAGTGTCACATGAATTCTCTTTTTGCCCACAATGACAAGTTATATTGTTTTCTAAGCTTTTAGCTTAATCATAATTCAGCGCATCAAGAGTCCATTTCTTCGACATATTAAATTCATCTTTGTCTATACTCTTGTGTCAAGGCATTGCCACGGTAGCTTCGGGCTAATGGTCCCAACCTCAGAATGCAGGCCATAAATCTGACCTCTAATTCGTACCACTGACGGCAAGCCTAGTAAATGTTAATAAAATCAATGTTGGCAAACTATGGGATCTACTCACTTCATGAGATGGTCCATGAATGTCTGAAGAGATACATCGTCGGTGAAAATGGTCTGTGCTGTCTGCGCTCCAACTCCTCCATAGGCTCCAGTGGTGTGAGTGGTCGAAGGATTGAGTTTGGAAAGTAAGAATCGAGCTTGCGAGCCACCAGCGTCGCAAACGATAAATCGGGGTAATGGGAAGCGATCGGTGATAAGATCCTAGGCACTGTCAGCGTAACAAAGCTAACTTAGGTTAAATGACACTCACCCGAGCATCTTCTTTTGGTAGTTCGAGAAGAGCAGCAAAATTCTCGTAACCTTCTTGATCTTGGTATCCGGCCTTCCTCCACTCTGCTACGGTCTCTCCATGGAAAATCAAAATGTGGAAGAACGTGTCAAGTAAAAGGATATGTGTTGGCTGGATCGAGGTAGAATCAAGAAGAACGGGTTGACTTCCATCTTGGTCGAATGTGTATGAATCCAGTGTTGGCTGAATCATAATCAAAGAATTGCTCACATCCTCATGGTTGAGGACATGCCTGTAAAAGGCTGTTTCATCTGGAGAATTGTTAAATACTTGAAGGAACTGACTTCTTCTCAAATGGAACATAAATTGGGGGTATAGGGTGAAATTCTTTTCTAGCCGGAAAGAGGAAGGGTCGTCTTTTCGGTAGTCCGCGAATCGAGAACATAAGCGTATTAACATTCGGTCAACCCATCGGAGAACGTCCGGTCCATCGTCAACTTCTGCCTTGAAGACCGCAATTCTAGACATAAGGACTGCAGCAGCTTCTTGGTCAAAGGATTGCGCAATGGCAGGGTCTCCTGCAGGCCCACTCAAAGGTCGTGCTACGGTAGTGACCCGAAGATGGAATTGACCAGAGGAATGTTGATAATAAGTCAAAAATTGCATCATGCCTTTCTGAGGAGTTTGTTGATGTTGTGTAGGTCCACCTTGGCTTGCAATCTCGAAATATATACCATAACTGGCGTTGGGATCGATGCCACACATCTTCCATGAGCAGGTATTGCCAATGCCACATTCAGTTTCTCCTACAGATGTTGACTTCTTGTTCATCGAAACCGCATGACCAATAAGTCCAGTAACTTTCAGCTCCTTCGTAGTAAGAACCTCCAGGGAAGCATTGAAACCCATAAGCAGGTTGTCAGCGCCATCTTTCTCAAATACGCGAATAAAAGACTGCTTGAACATGGATGAGGTGAAACTATCAGTCAAGACCATATGGCCACCAGTAGAGTTAGAAAGCCCTTTCATTTCAAGCAGACCAACTTGATCAAGGCAACCAGCAAAAATATCAATGATGTGGCCATTATGTGCAGTTCGCTTAGCCAGGTTGTCATAGAACTAAGGTTGTTAGCAAGACTTCCAAGTAAAAATAAAATTTCCTACCTTCAATGCCTTTTTGTAGTATTTGATATTGTCCCGGTCTATGTCATGATGTGATCTGATAGGCTCTCGCAATTCTGGGCCAACCACTAGACCCGGTCCTTCAGTCGCAGGGCCACCAGCAAACAACATAATGCGGCCACCAGCATTTTGAAAAGAGGACTCCAATAGACCAACCGCCACACTCAGCGCAACCCCAGTGCATCTAAGATTACGTCTATCCGTAGCAACAGGCCAGGGATCCTTTTGTAATTGCTCCAGGGCTTTTGTAAGCTGGAATTCACATTGCTGTACAGGTAGCAAGAACCGAGCTGCTGGTCCCATTGGCGCAATTGGTCGGCCAGGTTGCTGCTGTTGCTGTTGCATACCAGGTCTCAAGCCAGGGGCGAGCAGACCAAGCATCTCCTGGACCTGCTTTGCCGAGTAGTCTTTGCTTCCCCGGAAAACATATGATTTTGGGCATTCTGTATATCCAATCTCGTGGACTTGAGCCTAGTCAATTGTTCAGCCAATGTTGCAAAAAATAATGCTTGGCAATTCTTACCATGGTTCCGAATGTTACCAATCCTACAAGAGCATTCTCAGGTAGGAGGCTAAGACTCATGACCAGAGATTCCTTCAGAGCGGACAAACTGTCCTCTTCTTGACAGGTATCTACAACATATAAAAATATCGGGGGACTTGGTGCTGGTCGAGACAGTCTATACTCAATTGTAGTATTGGTGGGATGAAGCTCCGGGGGTATAGCATTGGCGGTGATATCTTTATAGTGCGGGGGGAGTGGATTTCGAGAGAGGCAGAACGGACAGATCCAAAGGCGGGCGCGGACATCTACTTGACTACTTGCTATCAGTATGCCCTTTACACATAGCTTATGCTCGCAGATAATACCAGAAGGGGTTGAGGACTGATCGACATGGTTGCTTGCAAATGACTGGTTCGAATTGCAGTATAGGCGTATCAGGCTTCTCTTTCAGAGGGGTGTAAAGCGCGCCAATGGGTACCACAAGTCGCGACGCTTCCTGCCATGGTTCAGTAACAGACCAGGTATAGACTTAGGAATATTGACGAACCATTCGAGAGCTTGGGAAGACGTTCCAGCTCAGACGGAGGCCATCTCTGTCCTCAACCTCGGACCACTGGATATTCTAGTTAACAAAGTCCCATAAGCAATTCCAATACAAGGTACCTGTTCTTTCAACTGCTCGATATCCATCCTTCGTATCCTGCAGGCCGGCGCGCCTTGACGATGGAGAAACTATTCCGTATCCTGCAGTAGAGTATAGGATACGAAGGCGGTTTAAAGTGCTCGTGAATATGTGTTTCTAGAGCTTTTGTCGTGGGGTTAAGCTGCTGAAATTTCGGTGCAATGCTCTATTTGTAGACAGAAAAGTCAAAGATTTGTGGGCGCATATGTGTACTTGTGCTTCTTCGTGCACGAGCGGAAAGGTGTTCTTTCTGTTCAACCTTATGTCTGGCCTTTGGTCTCATGAACTCGTAGCTGCCAGGTGGTGAATTCCGGGTTGCCTGGTTGTATGCACTTAGCGCCTGAGGCATCAATAATATAAGCGATCCTCAAAAGAAATAATTTTCTTCGCGACTCCTTTTCTCTCCTTCAACCATTGCCAGTATTTACAAATTACTTAACGACAGCCAAGTGTGCTCCCACCACATCACTGTTTTCGCGCTGTGCAAAGATTACACTACCCGTTGCTGGGCGCCCGTCTTTGAGTGGTCATTCCGACTACTATGAGAAGCCGGGAATCAGCTGAGGTTACACACATATCTTACATTGGACGTTTGAATGAGTGACCGATTGTTTCTAGGATAATTTGAAGATGCCCTACCTTGCTAGTCTTGTTAATTGTTTTTAAGTGTCGAGGAAATCAATGCGCTTCAGACTACTAGTAGCCTTTGTTGTGGATGTTCACTAGTACCAACCTTGTCATTTCCAAGTACAATTGGAAAGTATAACGCGTTTGGTCATTGCCCTAATTGCTACAGCGTCTTGAGGGTCTTCATTTGCTTCAATATTATGATATGTCGAAAAGCTCTCGGAAAATATATATATTGCTCTCTTGGTAGGGGGGTTTAATCTCATGCTCGCTCCCAACTTAAGATCTTCTGTGGGAAGTATCATTCAGGGTTTGAAGGTGTCTAGACTGCGACGGTACTCTTTTTCTACCCCCTCCCCCTCCCGCCCTCTTTTTGAGGGCCTCCTTGATCAATTGAAATCATGTGCAGAAGCCTGCAGCATCTTAATTTTGCTCTATAACTGTAGTGATGTGTACAAATAGATTCTCCTGCTTATTGAAACAGAGCTACGGAGAAACATATCTATGTGCAGCTCTATTCCTTTTTCGCACCCACCACCTATCAGCACTACAGCCCTAAGCTTGTCAAAAAAATCTAGAGATTATTTAAGGTATTACGCTCTCGGGGCTCTACTCCCGTCGTCAAATTCATGCACTTGGCACTTGCCTAGTTCTTGCACTGCACCAGCATCTACAATGCCTATAAAAAGGATTTTATGTGGAGACAAAAACCACTAGCTCCTGCACAGCTCATAATTAGAAAATAATTTGTGTGATGAGAAAATCGAGCCACCAAGATTTGGAGAGGGAAAATATGGGGACAGCAGTGGCAGCCGAGGCTTTTTGAGAGGAAGAATGACTTGAAAAGCAATCAGAAAGCCGGAGGCCAGAGCTAGTGGCCAGGAGAGCTGTAACCCCAGGGAGCTAAGGATCGTAATGACCACACTTTGTAACTAGTGACACGGCTAGCCAAGGTACCCCAGCTGGGGATATAAGCAAATACCACTTCGTATTCCAGCAACGAGAGACAGAAACATATTTCCGAGCAGACGAAAATTGCTTGATATCCCCATTCGTGGGGCTTTCACATTATATAATCTAAAACCAAATGAGAAGGGAATAGATCAAAGCCGTAGCGAGCCTATTGCAAGGGATACAATGATACAACCGAAAAAGATACCTCATCACATCAATACTACGAAGGGTATACAGGTTTTGTCCCCCTTGCAAATTTCCGTGGCCGCAAATAACAGAGCCGTCCCAGCAGAACCACGGAACACGTAAATTCCTGTAGCGAAGTTCCAATGGAACATGTCCCTACCCCGTTGCGATGCCAGCAAGGGTATAATCACAGTGGTTATGGAAATGAGGGACACGGCGACATCGACATTTTTCCCCCAAGAAGCAGATTACTGTCTCGACCAGCTAAAACTCACGTTTACCAAGACGATCGAATATCACTGAACTTGTTAATATATCGTGGGCTCTTCGCCAGTCAAGTATTCGTGTTTTTTATTCGATAAACTAGTCGCTGAGGAAAAGAAAGAAAGAGCTCAAGTTTAGGTGAGGTGATAATAACCCCGTCATCAGGATAGAAAATACAGCAGGGCACAAGCTACCCTTATGCTAGACCTTCACAATTACTCTCGGAAATCGCTCTTCGAGTAGAATAAAAAAAACTATTACCAAAACAACCATATTGAAAGCGCCTCAACGAAGGTGGATATGGTGGCCTAGGTTTGCCCTTGGTCAGATACTAGGCATTAAGAAGCATGTTGGTTCAAAGCACCACTCAACACATGACTTATAGCACTGCCATGCTAAACATGGACGCTATAAACCATGTGTACACCAAAAGGCGTTCATTAGCACTCAGCATAAACCAAACATCAACTCAAGGCTTCATCGCCCATTTTAGGGGGGGGGGGGCTAAAAGATCTGTCTAGTGAGTGGTTGACATGCAGGGAATCAGTACCGGATAGACTTCGCTACAAGACAATCCTTCCTCGTGTTATGATTAGGAATGGACTTCCATATCAGTTAAAGTCACCGAGGAAATTAAACGCAGTGGTAGTTGGAACAGGCTACAAAATTCAGAGAAGAACTATATTTGATAACTCGGAGTTGGTGGATATACAACAGTGTATCATTGTAAGGATTTAATTATCCTATGATTATCAGTGTTAACCTCAAGGCAAGTACATGATATAATTCCCAAGGCAGCAAGCAATTTTCATCCGAAAAGAATAGTGTACTATAACCATTCTCTGTCAAACTCGGAAACTGATATGGGCAGGAGGTCGTTGATACAAATAAATTATGCGTGTCGTGAACTGATAATACTGAGGCATCTTGCGTTGGTTGAAATAGGAGTTATTCTTACCCAAACACTATAATAATTTCAAGTTAGGTTGTGTAAAAATGCTCTGAACTAGGATCAGCAAAATATTTTCATTCCGTGAGATAAACCCCCACTGATAGTCAGGCCAGAATTCAGATCCTGAATCTTAAAACCACGCAGTATAACTAAGAATAGCATCAGCGGAAGCTGTGGCAAGGAAATACCTGGCAGCAGGATAGCCATCTACCAGTCTCTTTTCAGGTTTGAGAACATGATTTCCAATTCCCCAATACCAATTAAGCATTATTACAAGCACCAGCCCGCTTCATTAACAACTAGAACTCCAGAGTAGATTTGTACACCCCGATGTTCGTGACCAAATGGTAACAGGGCACTAGAATCATGATCCTTTCCAGGCAACATTTACTTACTATAAATCACGAGATACCATGCCTTGTGGTACCCTAGAGCTCTACTCGCCATGGCTTGGTGGCTATGATGGATCTAAATATCATCTTATATGATGAATCAGCAATATTAAATCCTAGAGAACAGGCTAAATGCCCATAACAAAACGGGACAGCAGCGATACAAGAAGTTCGTGTTCGTATTCTACCACAGCGGAAATTGGTCGAAATTGTCTGACATGAAGGTATCTTGGAGTAGGTTTTCCTCTTGCTCCTCGACGGACCATGAGAAACAGTCCCACCCCCAATCTTGTACCTGTGAAGTAGACACACCACTAGTATCTTCACAGCTAAGAGAATATCCCCCAGGTTGGTATGAGTTCTGTGCCCTGGTATTCCACACCCCAGATTCTGACGATGTTTGCGTTGACGAGGTTTGGACTTCGCCCGATGATGAACGAGTATTGCGTCGAATGTGAACTTTCCCTAACAACGGCACCTGGAGCGTCAACTCCTCCACATGAGCCACATTGTCATCCTGCTGGAGCAGGTTGTTCAGAGAACATATGGTGGCAACGCCTTTCGGGGCAAATGACCTGACCATACCATTTGATTTCTCACCCATGAGCTTGACAACCTGCGCTACTTTGCTCTCGATGCTGGGCCCTTTGTCACTTAGGCGAGGTTGATTCGTTGGAGAAGACATATGAGTCGTAAGAAGGAGGACAACTGTAGCAATAAATACCTGCAGATCTAGTATCTGTGCAAGAAGAAAGCCGGATGGAAGCATTTTACGGAGAAACAAATAGCGCTGCGTCACTGCTTCACAGGCGTCTATGCAAGCTAAGTGACTCGAGCCATATTCTTCATTTGGGAATCGGCGCATGGTGAGTGGTAGGTGGATTCTCATGGCGATGCAGTAGTGCAAAAATTGAACCATATAGTCTGGCTTGACATAATCTGTGTCTCTGCACCACCAAGACTGCGGGGTTTGGAACGAAAGTGCCTTCAGCTCCCCATCGAGATGCATGGAAGTTTTATAGATTTCGCTTCTTGAACCTTGGTTTGTGTCCATCTCATCCATGTGTTGAATCTTGGTAGCAATATCCGTCAGCCTTGTGAGATATACCCATGATTGAACTGAACCATCCAGGATTAATTGCTGAGTTTTTACCGGCTGGTAGTGTCTAGTTCCCGATGGGAGGTTGGTAATCATCGAAAACAATCGGTCTACAGCACATATCGACCCCCACAGTTGAGCCCTCTTGATGTGGGGAATATCCACGGCAACCGCATCCATGTTAAGCTGGTGAGCCTGAGATGCTTTCGGTAATCCCATGAGCTCTGCGATTACGATATAATGTCGCAACCGAATCCATGCCTTTTGAAAATGACCCTGACTTATCTGACTGCGGTTTCAAATCAATCAACAAGGCCAAGAAGAGGGAGAAGTGACTAACAGTCGGAAAAAGTGCATGGCAACGTCAAGACCCTGTACAGTCCCTAGTATTCGATCATGAGATAGGATTGACTTTTCGACAGTCTCAGAGACTATCCGCGTAAATTCCAACCACTTCTGGTGTACCCTAGGCGATGCCGTAGGACTGTCAAGATCCTGTGGGACTTGCTGCGCCGTGATAGCAACAGCAAGCAACCACGAGGCGAGACTCACAGGGTCAACATCTAGCTCGTGCATAGCATCATAGCTTTCGAGCATTTGCTGTCGGGATCTGACGGCCAGCGATTGTGGGAATAGACCATCTAACATAATCAACCACCTAAATGCCGAGTTGGCAATGTTAGCAATTTCTTCCTTGGGCGGTATCACCCTCTGGAGAGCGTTTCTAGCGCTATCCAGTATGTTAGTAATAGCCTTGGCCTTACGATCCAGTAGCTCTTCGTTTGACCTATGCATATCCGCACTTAGCCAATCATTCTGGAAGAGAGAACGGAGGTGTGATGGTTCAGGGCCAAGAACGTCCGATTCACTTCGGTCATCATCGGAATCATCAGATCCAGGAGTAGGTTCCGGAGTTAGTTCCGGGATCTCAGTGGGTTGATATCCAAGTTTGAGCTCAATATTATGAACAACCTTACTCAGACTAGCCACCTTTGATTCCAGCTGGGATATACGGTATCGTGAGGGCTTTTTCTGAAGTTGAACTGGCTGTGAACTGTATTTCTGTGGAGTGCATGTTGATCCTCGTTCTTCGCACCCCCTACAAACCTGGGTGTCTTCAGAAAGCCGAATGCAGCGAACTTTACGCCGTCTACCTGTTTCGTGATCGGGTGAGTAGAGCTGAAATTGCTGGGTTTGGTGTTCCCTTACACTCGGTACAACTTCTAGTTCCCTTTCGAGCCCTATTTCGATTCACACTCTCTAGCATAACTGAGACACACCGACTGCGCAGATTATAAGGTAGTTGATTTGCTTGATTAAGGGAAACGTCTATGAAGAATATCGGTTTCGGGACGAGGTTCGAAGGAGCCGGTCTTCGGCAAGTAGGTAAGCCCGAACCGAGTATGTGTTTGAAACTCTCCAGATAGTATGAATGGACATCGAATGCTAGAAAAGATCAAGGAGGAGGAGATAGGGAAATCCGAGCTAGGCCGCTACGGCTATCAACGCCTAGAACGGTTTCCGTCGTCTTAGAACTTGCTGTTAGTGTCCCGGTGGTCCTCTTGACGCCGCTCCGCGGACACGGACGAGAATTTCGTGCGAGAGCAGGGGCCTGGCTGTTCTCTCATTGGTTAGTCGCCGTCTTTCCACCTATAAGTCCTCGAGATCGACCTCCAAATACAAACTTTCTCCGGCAACAGAGGTTTTATAAGATGGTCCGCATCTCTATATTTCTTCCAGGAAGACCACCCAGCTCTCCTTGAAACAAGACAACTCAGAAACACATGAACCTACCAGCTATCCAAATGCTGCATTTGATCTCGATGCGCTCGGCTGGACCTTATCCCTCAAATACTGCGTTAGTACAAGCCGTTCCGTAATTTTCTACACAGGATGGATTTTTTATATTCCATTCATGCTTACCCATTGTTTGAAGCCCATTTTAGAGGCTTTTAAGGATGCTCGTGTCATGTTTGTAAGCTTGCTTGGTAACGTTTCTAACTAACTACTGGCTTTTAAGTGGCTTGGGGGGGGTTCCTATCATCGCCATCGATGTTCCCGTGTGCACTATCTTCATAGCACTCTATCTTTCCCTTGCGGTGACGAATTCAGTTATCTTTCGAAAAAATCGCAGAAATCACCACAAGTTCATCCTATCGGTCCTGCTTACTGGTTTCTGCATGGCAAGAGTAGGTACACTCGTTCTTCGCATTGTGTGGGCAACAAGACAACACAATATTCGGCTTGCTATTGCAGCGCAAATTTTCGTAAATGCCGGAATTCTTGTCGTCTACATCGTGAACTTAATCCTCGCCCAACGAATCCTGAGAGCGAAACAACCCCATATCGGTTGGCATCCAGCCCTACGGGTGATCTACAAGCTTTTCTTCATTGGAATTGCTGCGGCACTTGTTATGGTTATTGTCTCGGTGGTCGTTTCCCTCTACACCTTAAACACCCACACAAGGGTAGTCTGTCGTGATATCCAGTAAGCGAACAAAATTCTCATAAATTCTGATTCCCCGATCCTACATCAACCTCCTCATTTCCGGGACTAGACCGTTTATTCCTAGTAATGGCTTGGTCTCAATTTAGGGCTTCGTTTAGCTTGTCCGGAGGAGTGTTTTCTCTATGGTTGCTGACTTTGCTGTTCGGTCTAGACTTGCAGCGCTGACCTACTTACTCGTCTTCACTTGCCTTCCGCTTATCCATATTGTGGCGGCTTTCTTGCTACCAAGGGTAAAGGAAGAAAACTTTGGGTGGGGGGGGATGGCAACTAAAGTGCTCATTCTAACACTTTCAGCTTGTTTATGCACGCTGATCTCGGGGTTTAAAGCCGGGGTAACTTGGAGCTCTCCGCGACGGGCAACTAATCCAGCATGGTACGATTCAAAGGCTTGTTTCTACGTCTTTAATTTTACGCTCGAGATCATCATTCTGTGTGTATTGACTTTTGGCCGAATCGATAAGCGATTTTTCGTTCCAAATGGATCGAATCGACCGGGGGACTACAGTCGACGTCCGGAGAAGGCTGAGGTTGAGATCGACGGTTACTTTTCGGAACCCCCTGACTCATTGATAAAGCAACCGGAAAAGAAAGAGAATGTGTGAATGCCATTTCTGCGTATATACCAGTTTGAATCAAGGTCGCCACAATTTCTTCTAGTGCAATTCGTCCCTCTCCCAGCCGCAGGTATCACCTCGCGTTAAGGAGTCTAAGTGTCATTATTACATGATATTCCAGTCTTCTATATTCAGCTTAGCGTCCGTTTCGTATGTATATCTATCGCTACGTACGAGCTCTGTCTTTGGATCCTCAGACAATACACTCACTACTTTCCTGCTTTTTGATCTTATTCCCTGCAGTGCCACAGCCACAACACCCCATTCAAACACGCTAGGAAGATAAAAGTATATTCTAGGAAGAACATCCTCAGCGACCCTATATTGATATGTCATGAAATACAACCGCTTGACAAGATGGTTGATAGATATAGCCGCTCACGAGAGTCTCTAATCATATACGTATACTGCGCACCGGGATCCCAAGATCCCATGGGATCCCGGTGGGGGCCTATTAGTTATACTAAAATTAAGTATAGTATAAATAAAGATAAGAATTGTAAAGCTCTGATCATGTGACAATTACTCACATAATTACGCGATAATAGTATATAGATATTATTATATAGAATATTATATAATCAAGCAAAAGTTAATTACTTTTAATAGTAGAAAATTAAAATTATATAACTAAATTAGAGTTAATTACTTTTTTAGTAGAAAAAGATATTATTTTTAAACTTATTATTTTATTTGTTTACTAATCAAGAAGTTAAATTAAAAGCTTTATATTTAAGAATCAAATATTTAAAATTAAAAATTAAAAGTTCAAGTTAAAATTTTAAAGTTATATTATATATAATTATAAATAATAATAAAAGATTATTAATATTTATTATTATATATAATCAAGTTTTTTATATTAGTTTATTTTATTATATAAGATTTTATTAAAATAAAATAAAATCTTTAATAAATTTTATAATATTTTAATAAAAGTTTTATAAAAGATTAAATATTAAAATTTAATAAAATAATTATAAAAAGATATATATATATATATTTAATAAAGATTTATTATATTTTATTACTTGAAAATTTTATATAATTAAATATATATTTATTAATAAAAATTTTATTTTTATTTTAATTTATTATATAAAAGTAATTTTATATATATTTATTAAAGTTTATAAACTTTTATTTTAGATTTATAAGAGTTTAGAAAATTTTTTTTTTAAATATAATTAATTATTTACTAGAAAAATATTAAATTCTAATCTTATATATTAAAGTAATTTTTATAATTAAAATATAAATTTATTTAATTATTTTAAAAATTATTTTTATATTAATTTTAAGATATTAAATAAAATATATTATTTATTTATTTATTTTATATATTATTTTGACTTGTAGACTATATAAACAAACTATATTATATATTCTCAAAAAACTAATAACTAAAGAAAAACTTAAGTTTCTTTTATCTTTTCTTTAATAATAAATTAATATACTATTAGCGATATTAAAAAGTTTTTATCTACTAAAGACTTTCTAGCTATAGAGAAGAATATTTATGAAGTCAAATTATTATAGTCTATTTATCTATATAATTTATTTATATATTTGTCTAACCTTCTAGTCTATATTAAAAAGAAAGTTAATATCTAATATATTAAAAAGAAAGTTAATATCTAATATATTACTAATAGTTAGTTAATATCTATATTTGTCTTTTGATAAATAATATACTAGAATATAGTAAACTGTCTCTTGTTCTCTCTTATATATATATAGACTTGATTTATAGTCTAGAACTCTTAGCTAATAAAGTGTTGCTATAAAGCTAATATATTTTATACAAAGATAAATAAGTAAAGTATTCTCTACTTTATAAAGATTATTATAGAGATATAGAACTTGAGAGTCTAAATAAAGTTATATATCTAAAAATATAATATTCTTATATTTGTCTATAATTATTTTCTAGTAGACAAGTATATATTATATTTTTTCTAGATTTTCTCCCTTTCTTAGTCTATTTAATAAAAGAGAACTTATATCTAAAAATAATATCTCTACTTTGTTTTTTTATTTATATAATTATTCTATATTTGTTTTTTAGAGTATTAATAATAATAAAGATCTTGATTAGTTTTTTTTTTTTTTTTTCTAGAATTATTTTTAGATTATAATATAGACCTTGTTAATTATTAATAATATATTAATATTATACTTTGTTTATTCTTTATATTTTATTACTAGATTATTAAAATATATATTTATTAGTAAAATTAATATTTTTATCTTGATCTATTATATAAAAATAATTTTATATATATTTACTAAAATTTATAGACTTTTATTTTGAAGTTATAAAAGTTTAGAGATTATTCTTTTAAATATAATTAATTATTTATTAAAAATATATTAAATTCTAGCTTTATATATTAAAGTAGTCTATATAACTAAAATATAAACTTATTTAGTTATTTTGAATATTATTTCTTATATTAATCTTAAGATATTAGACAAAATATAATAATATATTAATATTTTTCTTTAAATATTATATAATTTCTTTTAATATAATTATAATTATTAGATTAAAAGTTTTTTATTAATAAATAAAGTAAATAAATTTATATTTTTATAAAATAAAATATATTTCAAATCTTTTTGTTTAGTCAAGATATTTATTATAAATTTCTTTTATTTTTTAATAGTTATTAATAATTATTTTATTATATATTAAAATATATAAATTATTTACAAAGTTTATTTTAGTAATTTATTTCTAAGAATTATTATAGATTTTTAAGAGCTTTATATTATAAAAGAGAAAGAGAATAAAAGATAAAAGAAGATTTTATAATATTTTATTAGAAATTATTAGATATTTATAATATATTTTTGGATTAATAAAGAAAATAAAATATAATAATATATTAATATTTTTTTAAAATTATTTTTATATAAATTATTTATTTAAATTTCTAGAATTTAAATCTTTTATTTTAAATATTATTGTTGGTACAAATAATTAGCTATAGTCACATGACTTATCACATGATATAACTAGTCCTGATTAGGTTAGTGTGGCAGGAGCCATGAAGGGATATTCAAGCTTCTGCTCCTTCCACAACAGAAAATATCAACAATTCAACCAATCAATATAAACAGCACGTCACGTATACCTACATGATTTGCTCTATATTACTAGTAAATCGACAGTTATAAAATTAACTAAATTAATAATATTATTAATTTATTTGATTTTAGTAATCTTATATCTCTTATATATTTATTAGAGATATTATATTAATTATAAAATATTTTTTTTATATAATTCTTAATTTAATTAGATATTTATATAATAATCTTGAATTTATATAAATAATTAATAAAAGCTTAATCTATAAAATTATTTTAATAATTACTTTAATTAATATATTTATATTAAATTTATATATTATTTTATATAATTCTAAAACTAGAATACTTTTAGTAACTCTCTTATATTTAATAAATAACTAGTATAATATATTAATATTATTATTATTGTTTATAAGAACTAGAATATAATTAATTTAAAAGAAAAGATTATTATTATTAATAAATAAAATATCTATAAAAATAATAAATTATAATAAATATTTATTAAGCTTTATAAAGTATAATTCTCTAGAATTATTCTATAATTTTTATTAAAAAAATATTAATTTTATATAATTCTTAATATACTTTAAAATTTATTTTAAACTATTTAGAATAATCTATAATCTTGTTTCTAGAATATCTATAAATAATAGTTAATTAATAGAGATATTAGAAAGTAGCTAGTAATATTATATTAAGAAGACTAAAGAATATAAACTAAATAAGACTATTATTACTCTAGAAATTATAGAGAGCTTTTTAGCTTTAGAGGAAATATTAAAGAGAGTCAAAGATATATAGAAATATATTTAAATAGCTAGTATAAAGCTAGTAAAGAAAGAAAAAGATATTTTTCTAAATATCTAGAGAAATATTATTTAGATTAAGATTACTCTCTCTAATATAAATAAACTAATCTATACTCAAGTAATAATATATTAGTAGATCTCAAAAGATATACTAATAATCTATCTAATAGCTCTTTTATACTAATAATAGAGAGAGATAATAACTGTAAAAGAGAATAAAATCTCTAATCAAAAATAATATAATAGAAAAGAACTTATAAAATCTATTAACAAATATTATAATAAAGCTTTTGTAGTAATATACTAGTTATCAAGTAATAATATTCTAGTTATAATTATTATAATAAAAGCTAGATATTAGATCAAATATTAGCTAGTAATATTCTAGACTTTAGAAAAAGACAAGAGTTAAGTTATAAGAATATATAGTTCTAGTATATAGAATTAGAGTATCTCAAGTAAATATACAAAAATAGAAAGAAGTTATTTAAAGACTATATAACTAGAATTTAAATTTAGAAAAATAAATTAATATTCTATAAATAATTTAGATTAAATAAGTTCTTAAAGCTAGTAAATTAATAACTCTTCTTCTAATAAATATTAATAAGCTAGAATATATTAATTAATTTATAAATAATAATATATTATAAAATTACTAGTTATATAATTATAAATCTTTTATAAATAACTATTAAGTAACTTAATATTATAGATATTACAAGTATAGTCACGTGACTAGAGCTTATAATAATATAAAAAGATATAGATTTTATACTTCTACTATTTATAATATTATAGATTATAATTAGAAAAATAATTAGACAAAATATTAGTATATTATCTACAAAAAGCTAGAAATTAATTATAAAGTCTAGAATAAAGTATATCTAGTCTAATAGAATAAGAGTCTCAAGACTAGACAAGTATATATTTAGAGACTATTATAATTCTAAGATATTTCTTTCTTGCTAAGAATATAGAAATAAAACAAGAGCTTTATATATTCTACTTCTAGTTAGATATACTTTAGTCAATTATTAGTATAATTACAAATAAACTCTCTCTTACAAGATTAAATAAAAATTACTTTACTAGTATATATAGATCAAAAGAGAACGAGATACAAGACCTTGAACAAGAATCTAGAGACTAATAAAACTTAGAAGATAGTTATATATTAGTACAAAGTTAGTTATTTATAAGTTCTTATAATAGTTACTAGAGATATCTAG